>OW203764.1:4644027-4740464 GCA_934045905.1 Leuctra nigra | reverse complement strand
AGAACAAACATAAGATCATAAGACATGGCATAAGCCTGGACAGAACAAACATATGATCATAAGATAAGACATGGCATAAGCCTGGACAGAACAAACATAAGATCATAATACATGGCATAAAGCCTGGACAGAACAAACATAAGATCATAAGATATGGACAGAGCAAACATAAGATCATAAGACATGACATAAGCCTGGACAGAACAAACATAAGATCATAAGACATGGCCAGAGCAAACATAAGATCATAAGACATGACATAAGCCTGGACAGAACAAACATAAGATCATAAGACATGGACAGAACAAACATAAGATCATAAGACATGGCATAAGCCTGGACAGAACAAACATAAGACCATAAGACGTGGCATAAAGCCTGGACAGAACAATCATGATTATAAAACACTATTATCTCTACATATAGAGTATAGCACCTAGACGCATTGTCGCCGGGAGGGAGGGTGGCAAGGGGGGCGCTTCCACCTGGATGTCAAGGAAAATAAAAGATTTGTGGTGTTTAATTCATAGTTACAAATGCACCTCAAACGTCTCAAAATTGTTTTCAAAATGTAAAAAATGCCCTGAGGGGCAAGATGCAACCCGAGGCAAAATGTTTCATTTGCGGTACACCCCCCCCCCCCCCCCCCCCCCCCCCCCCGAGAGAAGTCCTACCGACGCCCATGACTATAAGTACCTACTGTCAAAAGATTAGAGATTCCTTCCTACCTATGGAGGTGGTCGCTAGAAAATAAAGTTTGTCTGCAATTTGTTTATCTTTAGAAGAAGTTAATAAAAGTGACAAATATCATAAATAGACCTGGAAGCGTCTCGCTGTATCCCCGGGTGCATAAATACAAATGATACATAGAGGAGCGCCCCCCCCCCCCCCCCATATCTACGTCACTAGCTATTTCTCAATGAATGAACACTCAAAATCTAGGAATAACCTAGATTCCACTATTATCAATTATCAGATGGTGATTAATTATTCAATTCGTTGACCTTGTTAATTTTTTTTTGGTTTTTGGTAAATCTACGACTTCCTCCCCCTCCCCCCTCCGCATGTATCGTGTATGGACGACACAGTGCCAATACACCCACTCGGCCTAAATATACCGCCAGGCAGGGGGCCAAGTTTGATCTCCCATTCACACAGCAGGTCGTCCCTCTAGCGGGGAAGTTCATCGAGATCGACCAAAACGCTCGATTTAATTGCATTAAGAAAAAGTTTGAATCTCGGTTAGTCCAAGTTTATGATCCGAGAGAGGGTTAACCTCGTCGCGAGCTAACGAACTAAATTATACGAGCTAAATTGTCGTCGACGTCAGGATGCGAGGGTAATTAGTCATTCAAGAACAAGTGCATTTCAACCTCGAGGAGCGGATTGTCACGGGTCATAATAACCATTCCACCCTGCGGTTAATTAAAGAAAGAGAGTCTATCATCTCTATGGATATGAACATTATAAAAATAATATCACGGGGAGAATGGGAGACAATTAATTGTCAGATCTGGTCCATGTGCAGTCTCCGTGATAATCCGGAAGCCATGTGTCATCCACAATAATCACCGGGTTTTTTACCCACATGGACTTTATCTGCTTGGGTTAGTGGGAAGAAATCTAGCGGGTGTGATTTATTTGCTGCATGATCAGAGTTTTTCTTATCTTTGACACACACAGGAAAATCACATGGTATTAAAGATTATCTCCTTAAGGCGGGATCGATAAATCTCGGAGATTGGGATCAATAATTCGAGGAATTCTAGATAAAGGCGAGATAAAAGGGATACTAATCAACCTGATTGCTGTGTTATTAACCTTCCTAGGCTTTCATTAATTTTGAATCCTGATAAATAATCAGCACCATCTCTCTCCCTTCCATCGTCAGACTTGCACAGTTTTGTTTCCATATTTCTAAAGAAGCAAATTCAATTCTTTCTCATTACAAGTTCGCTCTCTTTGTCCGTCTCTATAGAGAACGTCGGGTATTCTTCTACTAATGTACTTCATTATCTTTCATTCATTATGAAGTTTCCATTTCTTTGTGCGAAGAGAACTAAAGCAACTCTGCTTCTTCGTGAAGCAAGCAAACACCTTTGAAGTTATCGAACTAACTCACCCTTAGAATCACCCTCTCCACTGTAACATTATTGCAACCTGCTCACTTGAGAAACTAGACTAACTCGCCCTGCCTAACCATTACTGCAAGTCAAAACTCAGGAGTATATAATTACTCTCACTCGACTGACTTTGGACGGATTCCAACCATGGATACAAGATAATGGAAATTATAAGAAAGTTGCAAGATATAAGAAGCCAAGTTTTAAGAATTAATGTCGCTTGAGATCTTTTGACATCATCAGGCAAAGAGCTTGAACACGATGTTTTACTTCAGTTCATTTTGTATTCTAGATAGCATATTGTTTTTATCGGAAAACAATAAAACTGAACAAGATCGATAGCTTTACGTCTTTATGTATCAAATAACTCTATTCTGATGGATCACAAAAGAGCTTTTGAACTCGACTTGGATGAGCCCATGTGGTATGTAAAAGTTGATGGTAATGAATAGAAATGTTGAGCACATTTTAAGATAGTATCTGATAATAATGCGACGTCGTAATGTCTGCAGACAGATGATGCATATTCGCGGAAACAGCAGATGCCGGGGAGGGAAATTCATTTTCATGAAAGCTTTTATACTCAAATGTCCTACTTTTATGTCTTGTTGCGCCTCACGCTAACAAACTTGATGTGAAGGCATGAGAATTATTCTCTGCAAATTGAATAAAATTATACTTCATTCCTGCTACATTTCCACAAAAATGTTGTGTAGGATAACTTTGGGTCTAATAACTGTAAGCATTTTAGAACCGAGTAAGATGAAATAAATTGTCTACAACTGGGAGAAATAGAACGATAGTTAAGGCTACTCGTTTTCTTTAGTAGGAAGAAAGTCTTCAGTTTCTTTAGCTAGGTACACAGGCATTACCGTTGATTCATAATATAAAATACGGGTACCTATCATTAGTAACAGCGAATATATTAATATTGACTAATATTGACAGGCGAGTTAGCAATATTGACTAAGATTAATAATATATTAATATTGATATTAATATTATCAATATATTAATATTGACTAATATTGACAGGCGAGTTAGAAAATTTGCGAAATATTTATGCTTAAAATTTTCTAATTCGCCTGTCAATATTAGTCAATATTAATATATTGATAATATTAATATCAATATTAATATATTATTAATCTTAGTAAATATTGTTAGTAAAGTTAGTATTTCCTTTATGATTTTCCTAGGCTCATTCATCTTATAAGCCACCTCCTGTTGAGGCTAAAAACAATGCTTCTGTTGAAGAAGTCACCCCAATCCATCTCTTGTCAACCACTTCCTCGCCCCCCGATCTCGCAGGGTGCACATGTGCTTCACATGGTCAGAGAGGTGCATCCAACACATGGCATTCATCTCACAAATACAGAGCTTATAATAATTACGTCGTTCTCCATAAACTATGAACCACACTCATAAATCAAGAAACAATTTCTATACAAGCGTTCATGAATACAATTTACATTTGTTCATGTTAATAATAGTTTAGGAAATGTTACAGAAGTCTGTTCGTTTATTACACAAATAAACGACAATTTCAGAATTAATAAATATTCGACATTGTTTGTGTATGGTGTGTTCCTCTATAAAGTGAAATGTGGGACACTTTTACGACCGATCTGGACCGGAAGTGAGCACCAGAGACCTCAAATCTCTGACAATTCTCAGCTTTGTTGCCGCATTTAATCCTCTTGTCGTAAACCTCACATTTAAATTCAAGATGTCATTTTGATGTTGGATTCCATTTTCGTCATCATAAACGACACGAAGCCCAATGACGCGAATCAGATTCTGGAGGGGATTGCAACTTACATGCTAAAACCAACTAAAACCATCTAAACTGTGGACCAGGTCCATGGGCTCGCTTTGTCACTGATCGCTTTCGCTTTGACGTGTGTCCATGTTAGCTCGCCTGGAGGACTTTTCTCTGGGTTTATTTAAAACAAACTGGGATTGTCTATTCCCACGACATCATCCATCAGGGATGTGCAACGTGGGATTCTAACATCGTATAAATAAATGTTTTAGATACGGACAGCAAAGGTAGACTGAGGTGCTATCTGTTATCATTAAACTCAAGTTCGTAGTTAATCTTGTATCATTTTGGCGGTATTTTTAAATCTATATTATGAGAATGAGATAATTATCCTCTCATCTTCTTTTGTTACCCCTGTCCTCTGTCTCTTTGGGGGTTGACGAGTATTTTCTAGCAACCTTTTATCAACCGTCTAACTAAACCTCACCCCAATTCGCAGCTCTTTGGGGGGGTGGAGTTTATATAAACCCCAGGAAAAACCCTTTTATGTTAAGTTTGAGCCTTTGATGTTTGCAAACAAAACCATCGCCCGCTCCGTGCTGCTACCTAACTGATTGAACGGTGATTAATTAATCAGATAAGCTCTTTCAACTGTTTCACATTCATTGCTAACAAATCTCTTCTCTGCTCGCATTGCATGAATCCCGTTCTGTTTAGCGAGGATTTAGTCATGCTTAAGATTGGGAGGAGAGAGTGGGAAGGGGAATGCTGTGTACCTAACGATTATTGCTTTAGAGAAGTTTAGTAGCAAAGGGAACAATTTGAACTGTTTTACAATCATGGAGTTTCCAATTCCCGCGCCGTTTGTTTTGGAAATAAGTCAAGCTAAAGATTGGGGCGGTAATGTGATGAACAGTTTGAAATCCTCGACAGAGCTTGGGTATAGGAAATAGCGGAACACACTAAGCTGATTGTAAAGCAAATTGAAATTGCAAAACCATTATTCGAATTTATAGACTAGGTTTTCGCTGAGCGCAGTCCGTTTGATGGAAAGCTTCTCGTACGATTTGTTCTTCTAATTGTTGGCATGTCTTTGTAGCTGAACATTCCCTACCCACCCAAGCTAACTCGATCAATCATAGGAGGGAATTCATAGAATGGTTTCAAGTTAGAGATAAGAAGCTGGATTTAGCCCAACTACAAAAAAATCTGTTTTATGTCTTGAGTTTTGAAGAGAAATGGGTACCAAATGTCGAAACTTTTAATCTTCGGATAAGACTGAAGGCTTGATAGATTTTATTGTTCACAGAAGTCTAAGATAAAACGTTGCATCTGTGCAGCAGGCAACAAGAAGAATGACACGATGTCTCGTATAAATCTATGTATTCAAGCACTTATATAGGTCAGAAGAACTAACTTAGTACTCTTTTACAACTCAAGACGGACAAACGCAAACCAAGTTTCGTTCGCTTCGCGGAAGCGCTCATTGTTTCTGTCAATCTGTCCGTCCATGATTCTGTCATCGCTCTACTTCTGCAGCAGGATTCTGCTGGAGCACTGCTGTCACCGCCCGCTGATGTGTTGATGCTTCGCCGCAGGAACGAAACGACGCCACAAAGAGAAAAGTACATAAAGAGTCCCACCAGAGTGAGCGCCAATGAAAACTAGAATAAGTGTGCTGCTAGACCAATTCAGAGGGAGAGTAACTGTGTTCGTTATTGTCTATAAAATCTTATGTAAACTTTCGTGTGGATACAAATGATGGATTATGAAAATCACATTTATAAAATTCCTACAAGATAGCAAGCTTGAATGTCACATACAAGTATGTAAAATAGAACAATCATACATTCAAAATGTAAATCAACATGTTCAAAGTATGACAATTGTAATGAGCTTAGGTTGTTCCCTATAACAAAATACCTGTCTAATGTAATACACTATCGTAATACTAAAGCATTTTCAACGTCATTCAAAATGAGTAAATATTCTGAATTAGTTAATATTATATCTAATCTTTCGAATATCATCTGCCAAAAAGCACAGATTGACGATCGCCACAAAGGAGCAAAACATTACATTTCCGAGATGAATGCCAATGAAAGGCTCGCGAAGAGCTGAGAACTATGTAAGAGGAAAGATTGTCAGGAGAATCTATTCTCATATTGCGTGAACGTGCGCTCGATAAATCTTCACAGAGAGCGGCTAAAACTGTCATAAAAACTTAACTATTCTTGCTGAAATACTGAATCTGTTTTCTTAGCCCCGATTGTTTCATGCATAAAAGCGACTCGAAGTTGACTCGGAGAATGAAGAGCTGCGTCTAATTTTAAATCGTCACGGGCAGAACGATCATCTGCAGAGATATTAATTTATTCACAGTTTCATTCGATGTTCCAGTGTACATTTGTGTCGGTATTGTGTTATACCAAAGATATTATGAACACTAACGATAGTTATTCATGGTTATACAATGGTGGACTAACAGAGAGCAAACAGTGAACCAAAACAGTAAACTTTCAAAGTTCTTTAAATTGAAATAAAAGCGGAAAAAATCACTCTCAATGAAGGGCAGAGGGCATCCGTTGTTTCGTATATTTATATAACGTTTTTCACTAAATCAAAAAATATTACAGGTTAGACCACTCCTCAAATCAAGCTGAATTGCCTTTGTTGAGTACAAATCCTCAAACGAACGCTCGCAACGCTTGTTTACAAAACTTGAAGCAGATCACGATAAAACTATACGAAAACGATTTTGTTGTCAACATTTGACGAACTTATTAATTACCTCTCATAACTTTCAGCATCATTGGTTGTCATCTTTCCAGTGCATTGACACATTTTATAAATCATGACCGACAAATAACCTGCATCTAATTCCATGCAGTGTTTTCCACCTCCATCCTCCATCCCTTAACGACGCCGTTACGTCTGTTGGTCTCAACATGCTTTCTACACTGAGACAGTCTTGTTTATCTGTTGCAAACAGCTAACCATTAAGTAATGACTGTCCAGGAGAAGTTCAGCGTCCAGAATAAACACTCTTAGCCGTTGTGTTTCTCCCCAGAGGTCGTCTATAAGCCACAATGTCCATTTACAGCTTTCCTCTGACAGCAGCCTCTTGCCGCATGTCACTGGGATTACAAACTACTGTCAGCTTAGCAACTTTCACAGATAATGCGTCTTATCATCGCAGGTTTCACCAAAAGAAGAAGAACATTTCCAATGGGAATTATTTTCAGTTTTACGGTCAGAGAAATAAAAGATACAGATACTATTGTAGGCTAACTGTGAAAATCTGGTTCCCTCTTGGTCGTAAGTTATTTATTTATACCTAACCTAAAAACACTTTCAATCAAAGAAGAGCGATTTAGTAGGACAAAGACATTGTAAAATGTTATCGGGCTATAAATGTATTCCTATAGAAAAAAATGCATCGAAGAAATTTGCTTCGTATCTATTCATAGTTTGCACCTAACGTTCAACAAAATTGAGCTTACAAAGTATAAATTGTTGAAAAACACAGATGGCTAGATCTTAAAAATCACTCTGCATTTGAAATTTTTATAAACCTGAGCAACCCGATAATTTTTAATTAGTCTTAAGCAAAAAGAAATCATATCAAAATAAATATACATCTCCATATTTATACTTGCCAGTAAGCCGATGGAAATTCTTTATGATACCAATACGTCTGCGGAGAAAAATACATTTATCGTGCTTTTTGTGTTCAATTCACCCACATTCTACTCGCCCGAGTCGATGTTCACTTTTTGAGCGACGCGTTCATTCTCTCAGTAATTCTCTTTGTTGACGTCTCTGCTGAAGGCGTCGGCGTCTCCAGGGAGAGCACACGCCAGCACACAAGGAAGACCTCGACAAACAAGAGTCGACAGTCGAGCCAATCTCTCGTGGTTTGTCTTCTCGACATCCGACACCGCTGTGGCGTAAATAATCGTATTTCTTTTGATTCTTTCTCTTCCACCGATCTGAAGAGACAATATCGTTCCCTAATCCCGAGGGACGTCGTGTCGTCTCCTTCTGGATACATCCACTTGGTTGTGTGGAACTTCTATTGGGTCAACAAACGGGGTTACGTTCTAGAACTTATATTATACGACGTACGAGTATTCACAACTGCCTAAAGAATGATCACTATTTGGAAATATGTCATTTGCTTTGCTCTAGTCCATAATTATAAATCTCGAGAATTTTCATTGTCGAATTTTGTATTTCCTAATTTTGCTATGTATTTTATTGTATTGTTGAGCGAGCGAAGCGAGCGTCTCCTTTTGACTCTTTTGACACGGACCTCTGTTTTTTTGTTTTTTTTGTTTTTACTTTTGGCTGCTATCTGGAGCAATAGAAGTCGCACCGTTTCACCTATCGATCTGAAATTTTGCACACATGTAGAGACAACCTTTTCTGTTTGCTGACCCAAATTTTTTTTGAAATCCATTGATTGGTTAAAATTTAAATAAACATCTCCTGATAGGCTGAAAAATGAAAATGGTCTTCGACAAATGTGATCAACCTTATATTTTGCATGGTCATTAAGACCAACATTGTCTCTTATTTTACAAATTTTCAGCCAAATCCTCCCATTGGTTAAAAATTAAAAAAATATTTCATGTGCTTTTTGAAATTTAAACCAGAACTGTATGACCGATCAACTTAAAAATTTGCATGGTCATTGGGTTCAACATTATCAGTATTTTTGACAATTTTCAGACTAAACTGTGTTTAAATTCAAAAGTTATTGACAGTTTACGGATATTTTGCGTGTTGGCTGTCATATTTCTCTAATTTCACATTTCACGGCATCTTCGAATCTTCAGTTCAAGGTTGTTAGAGCAGAAACTTTCAAACGTATATGAAACTGATGACCGTTTAAAACGAGATCCTGTGATTTTTGAAAATTAACAAGTTAAGTTAAAACATTGCGTGGTTATTGGGACCAATATTTTAGGAATTGGGACATTTTCGATAAACAGAATTTCGGTTCGAGGTGTTGCGCGTATCCGTGCTCGCTCATCAACGCGTTACTCAGAGCGTTTTCCTAGTAATTATTATCGTCCCGTCCGTTTATCAGTACAGTACAGGTATTCAGATATGGGCATAGATGGCTCCGTACACTGTTAAAAAGCTTTATTAAAATTACAGTGGTGTATGTTCTTTAAATCATAAGGTATTATATCTATTGACTTCAAATATACTTCTCAGCCATGAGTGCATTAATTTGAATCCACAATTCTAAGGAAACTGTAAATGAAAATTCAAAAATGCACGTATTTTTTAACAGAAGGTATAATTACTGTAATTTACTTATTATGCAGTAATTACTGATTTGTTATACAATTTTCATAATATTTGTTAAGTATTTTCGAATTTGAATCATCTTACCAAAAGATACCTTAATTTTGTAAAGAACTGATAAAAAATGAGATATTGTTTGTAAGCGAGATAAAGGTTTGGATGTCGGACAGAATAATGATGATGTCGTGAACGCGAAGCAATTGATTGTGCCCAGCGATGTGTGAACGTCTGCCCTATGTTCCTGATGAACTGGGGTGGTAATCTGAAGCGATATTATCTTAATCCCACACCTAGTTATGAACACTTGGTGGTTTTGATGAACTTGGGGATGGGGGTGTTGACAGTTCATCGACTTTGTCCCGCCAATTCCTTGCTTCACTCCGACTCCTGTCTGCAATGTTTCAACAAAACACTACTTTACTTTATCATCCTTTGCGGGAAGATAGTTACTATAATCAATGAGTTGCAAAACCTGATGACTTATTCTTGTTCGCGAACTGAAAGTTATGTTTGTTGAACGAAGTTTACATTCAAGAGTTCGGCTTCTTTATGATCCTCAAGTTTTATTTTCCAATTGCTTGTTTCCCAAGTGGCGTTTTCCATTTTTCCTCTCTTTCACTTCTTCCTCCAACTTGTGTTGACGAGAACAAAGGAAGGCATCTCTGATACGATTGGTCACATTCCCCGTCCTCCCACACCATTGTTAACTCTTCTGTAACCAATCCCCGCCACTTGAAGCTGTTCCACCGCACTGGCGCATTGCGTCGACCCGAGCGGCGAACAATCGAACGGGAAACAAAAGAGGACATTTCGATAGAGGACGAGAAAATGGCCGCCGTCGCACAGTCGCGGGAGGACTAGAGGGGGGCCGTAATTTGGATTGTATAAATATACCATAAACAGAAAAAATATCGATCAAAAAAATAAAAAATAAAAATAAACTGTAGTATTTTATTGGGATCAAGATCAAATCGACCAAAATGTATGTTTAAATCGCTTTAAAATGTATACTTTTTTTAATTGTCTTTTTATTGAATGCACAATACAGAGATAGATACAAGTAGGTGCAAACAATAAGGCGAGGCTCAACCTCAGTGGCTCTTCCACCACAACACAATATATATATTTCATAATAACGATATATAACATATATGTACTATATTATGTATATAATATATGTATGTATATATTTTATTATATATAAGAATATGAAAAATCAATATTTTCAGGCACTACGTGTTGTTGTGAGGTCCTCCCCAGACCCAAATAGAATATGAGGACCGATTTTTACTTCCGAATAAGGTCCGACCTTATTTTACCTTCTACTACAATTACTTACTTTACACACATCCACAGCACGCAACTGGATGCACAATAATTGAAAAAGTGTAAAAATGCTTTGAAAAATTAACGCAAAAAGATGCATATAATGTAGTATTTTTTAATCGTTAAGTTATAGGAAATTAAAAAGTATGGGTTATCTAAGAAATATCCTGCGAGGGGGGGGGGTCTGAAGTTACGCCAGTGCACCGTATAGCATATCTAAGCAAAACAACACTAAATAATGCAAGCATCTTTTTGGATTCCTGTACAACTAAATAATCTATTTCTAAAGCTGAAAGGACACTTTACAAATCAGCTATTTTTGCATTCCATGGATTCTAGAGGATTTTAAATGAAACGAGTTTTGGCTTTTAATATTGCATCCTCCTCCAAGATACAGATCCCATCATATTGCTCATAATATCTGCTATTCCTGTATTTTGCCAACTAAAAATAATCCATGGAATGAGGGAAAAAGACAGTTTCTTGTCGTTCTATTTATCTAAAGAGTTGATGTTGTCGGGAGTGGGTGAGAGGATACAGAAATATGTCGAGCATGGCTTTGCGCTTGCGTAACACCGGAAGCAGACATTATCCACGTCAGGTCCACATCATTATTTAAAACTCAAACACGCTTTTTATTCAATTCTAAATTGAGGTGACATTGCTATAAAATTTGCTTCGCATCCTATAAACGAATTACAGAACTCGTTAAAAAAAATAAGCAGTCTCGTCCAAAATTCTTTATTAGCAATACGTAAGAAGTAATATGAAACATTACCATATATTTTATTTGAAATTTTTATAAATGAAAATGTAAACCTAGGTGTGTTCTCTATTATAACTTTTGACCGATCAAAACCAAATTTTGCATAGCTACTCTTTAAGACCACACGGAAATCTTACGCTACCCACAAAACATCTATGTATCTTTGGGTGCCTAACGCTCAGGGGCTTCAGAGTATTGTGTATCGCCGTTGACTTTCAACCAATAGAACGCCAACCAATTAGTTTTTGTTTTAATTAAGCTGATATCTTCCATTATTTGTTCAAGTTTGTCAGCTACGTAAAGACATTTCCGAGCGAGTGGAAATGACTTGGTGTTTGAAGTATGCGCAAGCGCACGTCGATCAACCCTCGCGTGCTTTCACCGCCCTTATTAGCAAGCCAGATTGTTTCGCGGGGCTTTGTGGTCGCTTCTATTGACAGCGAGGGGGGGGGGGGGGGGGGGGGGGGGGACAATTACTCATCGCGCGGGCCGATGTGTTCGACCAGCCACGTGCCTCCCTCCCCCCCCCCCCCCCAACCCCCCGTGTGACCAACAATCAAACCACGAGAGCAGCTTGGAGGAGGATGGAGCAAGGTGTGGGAGGAACATGTTGCTCTAGTATTTTTTTTCATCCACAAATCTAAAACTCTGAAAACTGCAATCTGATTATTGTTTACTAAAAATATTCTTTAGTTGATCTGTATTGCTTCCTGCTGGGCGTCAAAATTTAACGCAAATGTGCATTAATATTAATGTGTTAATTATAATGTCCAATCATTTTAAAATACTATTATACTGTTTAATTTTAATGCACACAATTCCATATTGAAGGTGATCCAATTGTTTAAAATGTATTCTAATTTCCTTTGCAATATCCTATAAATATCGATGTAAGCTCATAACCTGTTTCTCTCTTTTTGGCTTGTAAGCTGTGCTGATTATTCTTTATAATTGCTTTGCCGTGGTTATTAGCAATGTTCTGTTATAAGAATCGGAATAGAAAAATTAAATAAGTACTACCTAAACCAGTTAAAAATTGCAATAGTAGAATTCTTCTACACTCTAGGAAATTAGATCGCCGCTCTCATAACATCAGTCATGGCAGCGGCTCATTAGGTGGCAGAGACTTGGAGACCGGATTAATAACCCCCCCCCCCCCCTCGCTCCACCACCCTCGCCGCCCCTAGCAAGGCAAGGGGTGAGCGGCGCCCGACCAGCCGCATTGTAATAACCAACATATGATCTTGTAATTCAATACCACCACTTCAAGTTATGAATATCATAATACACAATGCAAACAGCGTTGTTCACTTCATGTTCTGTGGAACAATGGCGGGGTTTCAAATGTGATCGACTTTATGGCTTCGTAATTGGAGGGATCATATAGCGAGATGACAAAATGCAAACTCTTTATAATTCTATTCCAGGGATTTAGTTTAAAAATGATTTGTAAAATGTTAGGTATTTGTTACGTCAATTCCGGTTATAATTATTATTATTATTGATAGTTTCAAATGCAGGTTTAAAGGCATTAAAATTATAAAATAATTATATAATACATTTACTATAATTATTATGACTACATACAAATTTAAACATGTTATACATTTTTACTATTAAATATTCAATTCATCCTAATTGTCCTTGTAAAGCACAATACAAGAAGAGCGGATTTAACATTATCACTGTAACAAATATCACTCTGTCTACACTTATATCTCTTTAATACTGACGTGCGCCATCACTCTTGTGTCGACGACAAATAACAAGAGAGGTGAAGAAAGATGGAAATAATTCCTCGTGTAAATAAAGACTGTGCGATGACGAATGGCGTGGTAATTAGTCACCAGTGTTGTGCTGTGGAACAACAAAAGACGACGTCTCGTCCCCGCGTGTTGTGCTAAGAAAGAGACAGCGACAAATTGCCGAGATGACATCTGACTCGACTGCAACCAACACCTTCGCCACGCTATTCTCGGCCGAGACAAAGCGTTTAATAATATGCACCGTGAAATTGACGGGGTTCTTTTTTTGATTGTGAAATGAGATGCTCCCAATATATTCAAAATGTTTCACATCTTTTCTCAACCTCAAATAGGCTATGTACAATTGTTGGACAATTTAATTACGCAAAAAGTTTATCTGCACCTGACAAGCACAAGATATTTTGTTACTCAAGTTCCATACTATGACATCTCAAAACTATACAAATTGAAATAATATATCACTGGATCCAGAATTAGTTCTGTACAAATAATATAGTTTCATTTATGTCGTTTATGTACATTTTGCAGTACAATAAATTAAATTAATGCATCTGAAATCAATTTTAAAGCACACGTGCGTTAGATTTTCAAACATTGGTGGTGCCAAGTGATACCACAGTAATTGCAGAAGACTCACTCACATTGTGCATTAAAACTCACAGATATTTTTATCATCGAACTTGTCTGTTTAATGTCGGATTGTTGTATGAAATGATTGTTACATCACTTCCATGTGTTTTTCCACATGGCGTCTGGATGCTTTCGCACAACAACAACTCTTCCCGATGAATAAGGATTTGACCAGAAGAAATATAGGTCACGTATACGTCTATTGACTGAGATTAGCTGTGCACTTAATTACCCATTATGTTTAATTACTTATCCATCTACGACAGATGTGTTTTACAGCACCGCTAAAATCCATATTTACTCTCTTACAGTAATTGCATTTGAAAACGCTGGCGTAATATTGGTAACATCGTCTAGAAATCTGTGTCTCTAGTTTCCCGGCACCTCCACCGTGTTCGCTACAATATTGATATCCCTCTAGCCAATTACAAGGAAGAGAGACACGCGTGTTCACTAAATAGACACAGATTAGCTATTTGAAAAACTAGCGTAACCAAATTCTAGCTGACATTTCGTCGTCTACAGGAATTTTCTCCTCGAACGTATTCGTCGTGCACAGCTGCCTTGGAACTCATTCACAACCCCCCCCCCCCCTCCCCCCCCCCCCCCAGATACACACCTCGACCAAATATTATATTTAGACATTCATGAAAGTGGTGCATCGCCAGGTCGGAATGATAGCGAACACCAATGAAAACATTACAACATAACAGTTAAATCAAAGTACACGACGACTTGTGGGAGCCGTATATTATTGCAACAATGTGTTTTGCACGACTTCATATCGTCATTAATGTCCCGCCACTTCAGAAATAATTATGTAAGATTTTGCAGTGTTTGAACGTTTTGGAATGCATCTGAAGTGAAAACAACCCTCACTGTAAATGAGTCTGTATTCAGCCCAATTACCGGACTCCATTGAAAGCAATGTTCGTGGATTCAGTGCAGGTGAATAAGGGTTGTGAGAGTGATTATTATGCAATTATTCTATAGCTCAAGCACAGAGCTTTTTTAATAGACAAAAGTGAGTACCTACATCGTACTCTGGTATAGACGAGGATTATAATGAATGGCTTCATGTTAGAGCCCAGGCTAACAAGGCAAAGCATTTTATGATTTTACTCGGAACAAATTAGAAATTGCAGACTTTGTTTGCTATTTACCATTCATTATAAGTTCAAGTTTAAACTAAAATTAATATATATTATATACGGATTTAGAAAAATATGGAGTTCAATTCCAGAAATAAGTAAGAAGTGACTAGTAAAATAGAAAGATAATTGTTGTCCGCCAACATGAATTACCCTGGGGCCAGATTCACAAAAAGTATTTTCTCCTAATACGTACTATCTTTGGTATTATCTTTCATTTAACATTGTGTTTTTGGTATTAAATCAAAAGATAATACGTATTAGCAGATAATACCTTTTGTGAATCCAGCCCCTGGGTAGGTGTGCTTGTAGTTTGGTTGTCTAAATACTTTTCGTATTTAACTGTCTTTCCAAACAGATATCTGGAATCAAACTGCATACATTGTATATATAATTTTATAAAAACCAGACAGCCCGGATTCCTTGTCAATTGATCCATTTAAAACAATTGCTCATAAATTTCGTAATTTATTCGAATTGTATAACTTCATTTGTTATACAATTATTTTTATTACAGCACTAGGAATTCATAGAGATGTATATTGATATCATTTCAATCATTTACATAAACATATAATTTTCTTATAATGAAACGTTGAGAAGTATTTACTAATCTATAAGCTTCTGCTTTCTGCTCTCTCAAGAAGGAAGCTATAGTTAGAACAAAAGATTTGTATTGTGTATTCCACGTCCATAAGCTCTGCGCTAAATCACTTCACTTCACGATGAGAATTATTAGTCCGTTGCTTCACAGTAATGGAAATCTCGTAAACAAACGCTTTTTACACTCAGACCACTTCACTGTAAATTAATTTCACGCGGGGAGTATAAATATGGGACTCAAGTGTCGCCAGACTATAAGAAACTATGTTTAGTTTCAGCATTTGTCCAGGCTTCACTGTGTGGAAGAAATGTGCGAAACGAATATCATATCGGACTAGGAAAACGCTCTGTGAAAGCGTTGATAAGCGAGCCTGCGAATTGCGTGCGAATTAATATACGCGGGAAATGTTATGTTCTACAGGCCTTGGAAACCCATCTGAATATTATCTAAAGAAATGCGTATGACTTTCTTTGAATAAATTTGAAAAATATTTCAAAACAAGCATACAATTAAAATGTAAGTATAAAATGTCTAATACTCTTGACATTTTTTACTACTTAGTACTTAATTGTCAAAAATGTCAAAAATGTTGGTCCCAATTGCCGTGAAAAAATTGGAGTTGATCAGTGAAACGGCTCCATTTTTGTGTAGTGTGTGTACAAAATTTCAGATCGTATGGGGAACGGTTTGACCTGGGGGTCTATTCTTGAAACAGTTGTCACGTCATATCTCCAAGAAATTATGACATAAGGAAGTTTGTCCTATCTCAAGCCATGTTAATATACATATATGTTAATATACATGTATCATAACTTATGACGTGGTAACAATTTCAAGAATAGGAGCCCTGGGCAGTGCAGGCAAGAGCACAGACAGAAAAACAAATAAACAAAAATACACATACAGATAAAAACCCATGAGTCCATAGTAACACTAGCTACGCTGGCTTTATAATTCAATATTAATAAAATGTAGACTAAGAATTAACATTCCAATTAACGTCGTGACAAATTACTGCTTTATATCAATTTCCAGGGTATGAAAGCAAATTAACAAAACATCTTGAATCTCTCTCAGTCAATATTGGCTCATTTGATCCGCGGAGCGAGGAAAGAGTAAACACTTGAGATACATAATTATTATCCTTTGATTAATCAACATTTAATTATATTTTTCATTTCGATTATACCTACGAGTAGACATTCCAAAGTTTCAAGTTATTTCATCACCAAATTGACTTGCAATGAAACTTATCATAGCCCCAGGATAAGAGCCACTGTTTATCATAGAAATCAAAAGTTGAATCAAGAGGGAATTTGTATTTAACTTGGATAATTGCTTGAAACTATACGTAAGCTTAAGGTTCAGGATAATTAATATAAAATACATAAGAATCAAGTAGAAGACTGAGAAGTGCATGCGTCTAAGTCACAGATTTCGATGGAAGTTGCGTGACTGTTTTCTATGGCCAAGTTACAATGCAACAAGGCGATTGACGCCTACACAAAGTCACGAGAGGTGGCAATATTAGCGCTGTTTTCCATGGCCCGAGTGACAATGAAGCAGCTGAAAGGGGGCGGGTCTCCGATGACAGAATGTTTTCATAACGCGGCGGTTATTTTAGAAGAAGGAAGCAAATTATCGCTGCTCGAAGGTGGCAGTAGAATGTAGGAGAATAGAGAGCAAAATGACAAGTTTCAGATAATAGGGAAAGTGAGATAATGATAATAGTAAGATCCCAAGCCTACTGCACGGCATAAAAATACAAATATCATGTCAGCTGCATTTCTTTGAAAGTATTTTAATTAGTGAAATATTAATTATAATTTGAACAATTTTCAAAAGTAACTTAAAACAACGGATCAAGTTGGGTCAACTCTGGACTTGAACGACGTTCTTCCAGACTGAGGTAATTTCCTGGTGATTTCCTGGTAATTTCTCAGTCGAGAGGCATAAGCTGGGCAGTTTACCTACTAATAGGCCACGGCCCTCTCCTTCCCATCAGAATCATTCATCAGTCGCCATTGTTCTACTCCGACCTCGAGAGCGTAAAGGGGTTGTTCATCGCCACGTATGTTATAACAACAGCATCCCAGTGTAGTCTGGACCACAATCAAAGCCGCTGAACAACGCTAATTATTATCTCAAGATGAGCCGCGAAGTGAGGCATCCGGTCTTGAAGCTCCTCTGTGCTGTTGGCGATCTCCAGGGCAAGACAATGTACGCGTTGTCTTGGCTGAATCTACTCGTCATGTTCTTAGCGACTCCTCATGACACTTGTGGCTCATTCCTCTTCTCCGTGCCTCGAACATGATAATATTTGAATATATAAAAATAGGTCACATACTCGAAATCAAGACAACACGCCCCCACACGCTATTCTGATTGATTAAAAGAATAACAAATTTCTTGTCAATGTTTTAATTTTTTCTTTTTTTGAGCAAACATTCCCAAAATTCCCAAAAAGGTTTTTCATAAATACAATTTATATTGAAACATTTGTATTGATTGTTTTAATAACAAACTAGTATCTACTAGTATTAACATCGTTTAAAATGTAGTTTAGTTTTCTCTTCTTCCCTTCTATTGTTTTCCATGATGGACTTTATAATTGATTTTGCTTCTCCAAATTTATTTTTGTTTTATTATTACACTTATGTGATATTGTATTCCCTCACAATCACAATATGTTTAATATAATAAGCACACATTTAATTTCGTATTCAATCCCAAAGACAAGACATACGTTTGCATGCATGACAAAAGCTCGCTTATCAACAACGCATCTTGCCAGCACTTCCTCTGCTACTTACACTTATAAACACAACGACACTATGATCTATTCTGAACACGACTTTCTGATTAATTCCCCAAGTCGACGAGAAGTGTGGGCGTCATTAAAATATGATTTCATTATTACCGAGGCTGAGAGCTTTAAAGACGGGTTTGTATAAATATCTTAACCAACGAATTATAAATTGATATATTTTTTTACTAACCACAAAAACACAATGAGGTGAGCCCAGCCATCTTCTAAAAATACAACACTCTTTTTGTCATCCTTTAAGCTTATGACAAACACATTGTTTCAACTAACTGAAGCTAAAATATTACTTCTTAAAATACATCTCTGAAGGAATATATCATTTAAATTATATTCTGACAAGTCCTACTGTTGCTTTGTTAGAGTGAAATATCGCTGAACATAACTCAAAGCCGAACTAACAGTTAGGTAGGTTGCAGTGATTGGACTAACTGCAAAGTGCAATCTTCCAACAATAGATGGGTATTTAAGTTGCCAAGCTCGAGTGTGCCGACAAGTCATGCGAGAGACAGTCATGAACCAGGGTTTTACTGCCTCTAGCATGAGTAACATGTTGATGGTACGTCAATGTCTGGTGAAGATGATGAACATGTGGCGGCCATTGGACCAGACACGTGCATAGGTACATTTATCCATTTCCACACTCAAGGATTGAACGGATTTTTTCATTTTAAAATAGAGTGATAAGATTACGATCGAGTGAATTTTCACTCCAAAATAAAAACACTGGAAAGACAGATTGACAAGTTTATGTTCCTAAAGTATGTACACTCGGCCAAACAAAACTTGAACGTTGATCAAATTTGAATGACTGCTGGTCATGTCCCATAACCAATCAAAGCTTGTTATTATCATTGAAATGTGAGGTCACCTACTAGAGTGAGACAATGAGATCGCTTAGACTGACTTCTGATGGTGCGATCTTACATTTATCAGCCTATCAGATTTATTGAACGTTCAAGTTTTGTTTGGCCAAGTGTACCTACTCCATTATCTTACCTATAAAAGCTCAACTTAATAATGCTTGATTTCGAACGCTTGCGTTGATTTATAACATCAAACAGAACCATGGCGTTTCCTAAACAATGAAATCATATTTTTGGATTACGATTTCCGAAAACTTGAGTACCCGATAACAATTAGAACTTTGTAAACATAACTGAGAGAGCAAAGCATCCGCTTGCTACCTTGATACAAACCAGATGCTTCGTCCAACGCAATTGTTTCCAAGTATCGCGACTTGATAATGCAGCTTGAAGGCTGGCTCTTTTTATGTTCTCACATTGAATAGGATAGAATTGAAATACACATAATTGAAATTGTATAGCGATAAAAATATTGCAGTACACAGTAATGTTACGATTCACTTTCGATTCATGTGAAATATGCGTTGATCCTTCTTAGAATAAAATTAGTCACCATCACAACTGATATGGTATAATGCAGTTTATGATTCCAATCGTTGAGTCACAGAATTACTCATATCGCTGATTTCATTTTTTTATTATTTTAAAATTTTAGGTTTTAAATGTTTGGGGAATGGTCTCAGGCATGCATGCGGGTCTGGGGCGCAATAGCTCTGGCAAAAGTTGAATTTCTTATGGATATTTACATTAAAATCTCCTAAATATACATTATAAATGATTAAAAACACTTACAACGCGAAAAATTATTTTCCTCAAATTTAGAAGGAATTGTTAATTACGTGTCATTTGAATAACTTATCTGTGTATTCACCATTTTCATAGCCAATATATTTTGACGCACATTAAAAAAATACTTTCAAGGGTTGGAGGGTTTGCCTCTTCTCGGCCATACCTGAAATCAACACTACAATGACCGAAGACCCTTCACCTCCATGGCGAACATGTCATATTTTAATATTTCCCCGAGTACAGCGAGGTGGCCGAGTTGTCTGTCAAAGCACATTTGATTACGTGTATACATCTGTGTTAGTTATCACATTTGTGAAGCCGGACTCATTGTTTTTCCCTTGTATATGACTGTGAGTGTGTTCTGCTGGATACATACGTTCGCAATAAAGGCCTTTGAAACACAAATTGCTATTCAAAGCGGATATATGTTGACAATACGAAGTTAATTTGAAAGCATCAAATGCTCATATTGTATCAACGAATGCATGCCATGTACGGTTAACTGGCTCCATGGTATTATGTGACGTATGTGCGGGTAACAGACATTGGGGGTGCAGTAATGATGCACATTAGCTGATCGCTTGCAAATGATCGCTGGTTTCAATGGCCATGCACCTGAATCGCTGACCTATATGTGGTGCAGACTTGATGCATGTCTGTGCAAGGGTATTAATGCCAATTTAAACATATTTTATGGTAACATTAATTAAACTTTACGAATCACGAGCATTCGATTCGAAATGTCATGTTTGTAAATTTACAAAATTACACATTTTTTAACACAAGATAACGCGACGCGTATCTTCAAGTGTTTTTTTTTCGAGATAATTTCTTCACACTTGCTGAATTATTAAAATTCAAAGCACATTGAAACTTGCACTACACGAAATACAACTGACCTCCGGTACTTCCTACAAGAGGTCGCCATATACTGCAGTGTGTGGTATTATTACGTAGGTATAGGTGTTGAATTTAAATGTACGCCTACTTTTTGATTTTTGAAAAAAAACGCGTAAAGAACGCGTACAACAATTTTTCCTCCTCCTCGTCCTTACAATTTTCCTCCTTACAATTTTTTTCCAGGAACAGCGTGCCAAATTTATGAGAGAATATGGATGCTCTTTTGTATCTGCTTCATTAGTCATATTTGTTCATATTAGTTGTATTATATTGATAATGGTAATAAATAATATATTATCCTATTCCACTTACACCTCCTTACAGTCAGGACCTCCTTAGGCCATGATCATGTTTACCAAATTAAAATAATTATTGAGTCGTACAAAATATAATCCTAATAACTGTTGTTTCACCCTCGTGTACTTATATTGTTTGTGTTGTTTTGGTTATAAGAATTTGTTAATTCCCTAACAATTTCAAGGATTAACGGATAGATTGCAAGCGAGTGTGGAATTATAATAAGAATCACCCCCCCCCCCCCCCCCCCCGCAGTTTGTTAAACGGTGAAATGGGTCGCAGGTCTTTACTTTGATATCAAACAGAAATTAAAATAGAAAACTGAAACCACACATCCATTTGAAATGCAATTTTAAGCCGTCATCATGACAAACAGTTGAGGGTTGGGTTTATAATATGTATCATTCTACTGCTAATGAGTTGCTACGATCCGCTTTACTTTACCAATGAAACGCAACCACCCCCTCCCCATTCTACCCCTTTACCACCCTCTTTATTGAGCATTGACGCTACTGTGATTTACTCCCCCACCCCCTATGCAAGGTCCATGGCCGAGCTGAATAAAGACTTCGCGAATAAAGCAGTGATACTTTTGAAGCAATATTTGTGCTGTGTATAGGTATATAGAGATTCATAAATGGTATTGAATTATTATTTGTATTAATTTGCCGATGTATAATGGGATATTATACCGTTTATTTGTATAGAGCATCAAAGGAACAGAACAGACGGGGGTGGGTGAAGGGATGGGAGAGAAAGGGGGTGCTTTTCGTTTGGTTAAACATTGAACCGACTATTTTTATTTGTAGAAATTTTCCGGCATACTAACTAGATACAACAAAAATAAAACAGAGGAAATCAGGGGTGAGCGGTGTGTTGCGGGCTGCATCGGTGTAGAGCGGGTGGCGTCACAAATAATTAGTTTTTTTCTCAACCTCGCCTACTCAACTACATAGGACTTAGAAACAGATATATTTATACCAAAGAATTTATTTTATTTTAAGAAATAAGTGTGTCGTTGCGAGTTTTGACTTTATAGATGAAATAAGTCTACTTTTATAATGTTACATCATTGAATTTCAGAAACTGAAGATTATAGAACTTTATTCTTCTCAGCTCTCTATTATTTCAATTTCACGAAACTCGTGTTCTTGCGATAGAAGAAAGGCGCGCAGAAACTGTATAGAAATCCACTGAAAATGACATATTATTACTCCAACGTAAGATCATGATTGAAGACACGGTGTGATTGCGCGCACAAAGACATACGAAAACAAAATGAGAGACTCCAGTGGAGCTGTAAGAGGATCTCGTCGTTGGTAAATGCAAAGTTGAAACAAGGGCGGAGCCGGCGCGCGCGAGTTTCTATTTGTTTGTCATTTGTTTTCATTCAGTGGAGCGTGATTCCATCATCTTAGATCTTGTATTCCTCCACGGAGACGAGAGAGAAAGAGAGACAGAGACAGAGAGAGGAGAGGAGAGATGGAACAAGGGCGACCAACGTTCAAAGACGACGGGACCAGTGAGAATCAGGCTTTGTTCCATGTCCAGTGAGAATCAGGCACTGTTCTTACATGATCGAGTAGAATCAGGCATATCCAGTGAGAATCAGCCACTTGGTCCTGGTCAATAAGGTTCAGTACGCTAAGAACATTTGAATCTGTACAAACGAGCTTTCTGTCGAACTTTGCTACGAGTTTTCTTGTATGAAAACAATTGGGATCCATTTTTCAAAAATCAATTTGTCGTTTGTATACACAAATATATATAAAAACGTGATTCAAATAGACAATTTTGAAACCAAGTAACTCAACATTTCTATAAACAGTTCTGAATATTGATATACAAACGACATTTGTCAGATTGGTTTCATTTTTCACCCTAATTTCGGTGCAGTCATTGACCCTGAGAAAGTCGTTAAATTATACCTTGAAACATAAAACAAATAACAATCAATGGTAAACTTGCGGGAACGCCGACTCATGGGCTCCAGCACCCCTCGAAAGTTGCAAAAGTCGACGCTTCTTTACCGAGAAGAAAATAAATGTACAAGTATACGCAAGAGTTGACGACTTGGCTGCTTCTACTTCGCGTTGGGTCTATCATCCCCACTCACGGGTATTATGTTGTGTAATGATAATGACATTATAAATAATTAGAGTTAGTGGGAAGTGTTCACCAGCCATGGCTGAGTCCCAATAGGTTGGCAGCGAGACAAGTGCGACGGATCTTGCCTCCTCATTGGTCCACTAATTGTTGATGCAATGTTCAACTAGCGTAATGTCACTGTAGAGAATACATCGACTTGGCAACAATGCAGGGCACCTGTCCTCGTTACAAAATGGCCGCTGTGGTCTTATTAGATTTAGAAAATTGAAAATTGGAGCGTTATAAAGTCTGTTAAGACTCCTGAGTAAAGTGCGCGCTTCGCTTAGCAAAGTATTTTTTTGTCTTGTCAAATACGATTATTTTGCGCTAAATATTGTCATAATGTACTCCAATGTGTGCCATTATTTAGAACAATACGCTCGAAATGGTCTCTAAATCTGATTTTTTTTAATTTCTGTTACTGTGAAGACAAAAGTCAAAATACATTTAGAGAACCGTGAGTTTCCAACTCAAAAAACTCGACGCCGAGATGATCTCTTTCCAGGTTTAGTCGAACCATTTCGGCATATTCTGCAGTTGAGAAAGTAATCCTGAGGGGCAATTGAATTGCTGGACGAGTGGACGGTGACGCCGTCATTGAATATCGACGTTGTCTTCGTTATCGTCATTTGAGTGGACATTTCCCGTTATAAATGTGCACATGACTACGTCAAGATGATTGCACCGTTGACGCCTCATTTGACCGACACTGATCGAACCCCGCACCGCCGCCAATACACGGTCAAGCGGTCTCAACTTTACCACGATCTGTCACGAATGCGGATGAAAACATAATTAACCGCTTTGAAAAGAAATGTCTGATATTTGTGAGAGGATTTTAAATTTTGATTTGGAGAACCTCAAATTCAGGGACTTTTCTGCCAAGTATAACCGCTCATTTTAAAATATATTACCTAATTTGTTTGTAAAAGACCAACATTTCAAATGTTATATTATCTACATTATAGCTCTGAGCATTAGAGGTAGAAGGGTGGAAGTTAATTTCAACTGGCAATTGATAGAAAAAGTGTGCACAGAAAATCAAGCAAATGGATTTCCGGCCTTCTACCTCTGAGATACAGAACTTTGAATCGCTTAAATATTTATATCTTCAACGGCACGGTCACTATATATTTGATAGTTCGTTATAGGTACAAACCGTAATCATTTTGCTAAAATCTGAAAGATTTCTATAAAGGCAAACTGTTTTTTCCTCTACCCAGGATTTCTTTAAATTCTTTAAGGGTGGCAGCCGTTTTCAATATATTTCCCTGATAGACATAAAACTATTAAAATGCTGTTATACTTTGTAATTTAACAGTCAAGTCATAATTTTAATGCCTCCGAAAGTTTACATTCTCTAACTCTAACTTAGTTGCCTAGCGACAAAGCAAAATGCTACGGCCATTATAAAACTAAAAACTCGGGCGTCGCTTCGTTGAAACTTATAATTTGTGGTTCGCTTCGGTTTAAGAAAGTCATCCGAGATTTATTGCTGTGGACACGTAATAAATGTAGCGCATTCGACGTAAAATGCATTTTAACGGTGACAAATTACTCGTGAAATTATATTGCTTGATTCTGCTTCGTCCACGGATTCTATTTTCTTGCCAAATGACCACAAAACCAAATTCCATCAAAATTGAAGAGGTTTGAACGTCTCATATTCAACATTCCCCTTCCGTCCCTTTACATCTCGGTTACTCATAAATCAAATATGTTTAATTATCATTAATGCGGTTAAAGATGATTTTGATGATCTCTTCATAAATTTGAATTATCTTTCTCCTCTGATTTGCAATGCGGTGGAAGAGCCGATAATCAGTTGGACACTTTCGAATATGCGTTTGATCAAGAAAGTATCCTTTCCACTCATAAATCACGATTGCATTTTGACAAAACACTCTAAACCATTATCTCCACGTGCACAGGAAAGCCAGAAGAGCAGCTAAATCCAGTTGTTTATGACAACGTTGCCAAACCCGGCACCTCCACCAAATCAGGGTAAACATTTAATTATTGTTTAACTTTATAGTGTGTTCTCGAAATAGTTTAAATTGTTGTTCTCTACATACTTGGAGTTCAACAGAATACAACAAACAAACTCGTACAACAAAGCGTTTCTTCAAATTGATCTCTTGAAAATGTTTAACATCTGGTTAAAGGAACATACCTTCTTGCATTCGGCATCAGTCGAGAGACAGAATTAAACTAGGCTTATGCTCGCTTCGGTGAATTCATTGTGATTTTCAATGGCTAGATCCTGAATGAATAAAAATACTGATCTAAGCAAGACGTGATTTTATCTTTCGTCCGAGGCTTTGTAGTGTTTTTGGTTCTTTGTCGAGGGGTTGGTGTGCCTGCGTGCTCGATGTACAGCCAGGATGTTTGTTTGTTCTGTAGCCATGGTTATGGTTTATTATATTGCCAACAGTGAAGAAGAAAACCGAGGACTGGCCATTGAACATTCTACAATGTAAAATGTATATAACTTAATCATAATCTTCCATCATAATTTTTTATATAATGGAATGAGAAATGTATTGAAAGAGACTATATTATGTTGTGCTGAAAATAAGCACGCCTTTTCACTTGCCGCGTACACAAAAGTCATTTAATCTTGGGTGATTGTCGGAGATAATTAAAAATCAGCGAGAAAAATATTCCCCTTTAGAAATATAAGAAATTCATATATAAAAGAAATTTTGAAAAGAACTGCTTTTACACAATTCTTCTACTGTTTCTAAAGGTCCGCAAAGGAATAATAAATAATTGATCCTCCCAAGATATGAGAATTCTGAGCGAACTTTTTGAGATGCTCATTTGCATTCTGTGGTTCGCGTCCGCGTGCCTTTTGATATCGGCAGGATTCAGGTCGAAGATTGAAAAAGCAAACAGGACAAAGGGGGGTACCTAGCTGAATACTAGACTGGAATTAAACAGTAGCCACCGAGAAGAAAGGGGGTTGGGGAGATAGGGGAGCACAAAGTCCGAAAGAGACGGCGAGTGATGGGTACACTTTCAGAATCAAGATTTTATCATTTTGATGACATTCAACAACGAGATTGTTCTTGATTCAAAGAAAGAAAGTAATTATATAAATTGGGGGGTCAATATTTACTCGTTTGAAGTTGTATGTTGACTTGAACCAACATATAGAGCATACTTCCATGTTTTGTTATTTATATTCTTTTGAAATTGGACTGCACAATTTGTTTAGATTCACTGAGAACCTCCCTAGATTTTATCTTCTTACGTGGACACCAAGATGATTGAACCAAATAAGAAATTAACAAAGAAAACAAAAATATTTACGAAACAAAATAAATTTTCAATCTCTCAGAAAAAAAACGCAATTTTAAAAATATGATACGACGCAATTTCAATAGAACAATAATCTGCTTTATTCGTCGGACTGAATAATAAATAATAGAAACATCCTCTTTGTAGTCTGGGCATCTCTCATCTTTCAATGAATTTTTACTATAAATCGGGGCTCAGTGCAATCATACAATTATCTTTATACATCCACAAGTTTACTATTACGAACAAAAACCGCAACAGAAAGTCCAGTTGTTTATAAAATCATCGAAGTACAATAAAAAGTGCGATTCTCTTGAGATGTAGAGCCGAGAAACCGACAAGAGTCTCATTGTGAGCGAGGCTCAGGGATGAACAAAGTCCCGACGTGAAGAGAACGAAGTAAAGAGGCTGGAGGTCTTCTGGACACCCCTGCGTGATGCAAGGGTCGAATGTTTATGAGATGAAACTCGAACAAGATGCGTTGTCCAGAGTGAAAAGATTGCTTTGTCGTCGGCGGCTTCTCCAGTTACAAGCCTCGATACAAAGTATACACTGGTCTCTGTTTCCCAGACTACACTTTCCGCAAATTGCCACCAAAAATGAGAGGAGCTAAAAATTATCATCGAAAGTTTAACTTGATCGTATTATTTTAGGGAAAATTTGTTGAAAGTTGAGGCGGAGGTGCAGAATTAGAACGCCGAAAGTTCCAACAATCAATCGCTCCAGCAAATAACCCATGACACTTGATTTTCCGGAACCGTGCGTTCACACCCCTAGCGCCAAGTGAAAGACATCGGCAGGGGAAAATGTTCAATTGTTTCATCTCATGGCCTAGCAACTGATCAAATGTCAACAATAATCTCAAATAGTTCGAGAAAGGGAGTAAATTCATATTTTCATGAGTTTCAGTGGAATTTTGTACACTTCATTACAATATTCATACGCACAGTGCCTAATCGTGTTTTTATACATCATGCTGTAAACTATGAAATGACATTAAACTGCTGTCCAGGTTTTAAAAACCAGAGTCACCCAGAAAATGTCTTAATCGGTCAAAGTATTTGGGTTACTCAGAACTTGAATGAGACTTTCGAAACTTGGTCAATTCACAAATAAAGGTTTAACTGTCGTTTTTCTGAACTTTATTCCTGAAGAAACTTGACATGTCCGCTATTCCACTGAATTGATTTTATTTGTGTAGGTCGACAAGTTTTCTCGTGTTCGGATTCTGGAAGAAGCCTTGCTTGCTCCTAAATGTAGTGGTTTTGCAACGTCAACTTATGAGTACAACTTGAATCAGGTAATTACCTTGGACTGCTGCTCCTGCTGCGTGACCAGCGACTCACGCACCATCTGCAGCTGGAGGATCATCTCGGAGAGTCGTCGGTCCTTCTCGACGAACGACTCTCCGGCGAGCGCCTGGTGGAGCGCCGCGGCGCCGTCCAGCGTCGGCATGGCGTCGGACGCCACGTCGCTGCAACGCAAGGAGAGGCGTCACGACGGCGGAAAATATTATCGAACTTTCATCATCAATCCATTGATTAATCCGTAATCAACCCGTAATACACACGTATTGAACAATTTAGCTCGGGGTCAATTGTAAAAAAATGATAATGCTGCAAAGAATACAACGGGGTCTGGAAGTCTCTCACAAAGAAATGCGGATCAGGGGGTGCAAAACCCAGGGATTTTTTAACATTAACATTTCTTTTGGTGCGATCCACGGATTTGGGGTCGAATTTATTTCGAATTGTACTTCTATAAATAGCTCAACATTTCAACATCAAAATCACGAAATTAAATATACCTATGCCAAAATGTGGCATTATTTAACTTATGACCAAGGATTTTACGTAATCAAAGGTAAATTTTCTATGGATTTTACCCCTTTTAAAGAAATTGATGAATTACATAGAAAATGCAGATGTGTAGTCCTGTATAAATATCTTAAATAGCTATCAAAAATATTTCGAGTGGTGCTTTGGGCCCCTGAGCACCTGTAGAGTGTCTGGCATGATACTACGTGTCAATTCATTACGCTGCTTGCTAACAAGGTGCTTAGAGAGACTGTGTAGGTAGCGCATGCGTGAAACAATGCTCGAGTTCATTAGATTGTGAGACTTTGTTCTTGATCGGTGACCCTCGCAGCCGCGAGGTCGCCATGTCAAATAAATAAGAATAGACTGTATTCTTGGGCTTTGATTCTTCTCGGTGATCTCCGATGATAACCTCTACAGTTAATCGTAAAACTCCACAAAGACAATAAACTGTTGTGTTGGAAACATTTCGTCATCTTCGGGGATTCATCAACGGGTTTAATACTCTAATCGAAACATTAAAAAGACTACAAAGTCAACAGATGATGTTACGAATTAACGAAAATCACTCTACAAGAACCTTAATTTCCTGAACATAGAATATTAAATATGTCATAAAATGTGTAATAAGGCTTGAATACGGCTGAAATTCATATCATTTTCTGCACCACGAGTGAAGAGGAATAGAATCTATAAAAATGGGCTCCTTTATTAGGATATTTATACCGAGATTTATACGTTTTAGTGGTTTTTAAACTAAGAAACAAAAAAGCTCAGCCATTCAGGTTAAAAAGCTAATAAAATTAAATAAGCCTTATTATACAAACCTTATTGTAATGGAACCTAATTATGTGTATCATACCGCCTTCTCTCGCTGTATACAGAGAGTAAAGATAGCTTTAAAGTACATGGAAAAAAGTATTGTTCTGAGAGCTTCTGAAAGTTCTTAAAAAAATATATATTTTACTTATAAACTTTGTACTAATTATATAGTTCATCATCATCATCATCATCATCATCATCATCATCATCATCTGCTTATAACAACGCATATAAATGCATACGAGAGAGTACGGCGTGATTTGCATAGAGGTATAATCTGGACTCAACAATAACACGTTGTTTTCTAACTGGGTCTTTGAAGCACAACACTGACAGAGCATCATCATTGTGATACATGTGCAAGGCTTTGTGAGCTGGCTTTTTGTATAAAACAGCAAAAGGAAACTTTAGTCACAAGTATAATGCCGGTCCCCAGGGAGAGGCTGAATAATTCACGGGACAAACCACTACACTCGGTCATTCTGTCCTTTCTCTGGCAATGTTCGGGGTGCATTCGCTCTCTCGCTCGCTCTTGTACGGAGCAGGGGAGAACAAAAAACAGGAGTATGTTACGGAGCAATACGAAATCTACATCCATGATACAGTTACATTTGATACATTCTTAATTTATAAATCGATTTAGATACAATGATATAACAGACTGTCTTCGAGTTACAGTAGTTCGAAATTGTATTATTATAGGTACTTTAGGGCTACTTTATGGCTACCGCTAAACGCTAATATAAAATTGTAGAATCGGAATTAGAATATAGCCAATGAGAAATAATATCACATTTCTAGCTAAGGATAAAAATAAGTGTTAAGTTGATAACTAATCGAGATTGGAAAAGTGACTAGCTAGGTGAATAAGACTTTTTCAGACTTTTTAAATTAAATTAAGAAGAATTTAAATTTTAAATATATAATTTCTAAAAAAGTGTACTTCAGTTTATTGCTCAAAATTAAAACACTTAAAGTTCCAATCCAAGAAAGCGTATGTTCGCTAGACACTTAGTTTACAGTTTCACACAACCAAAATACGTAGTCACGGGCCCAAATTCGTTTTCCACACCTTAATCCAAAATTAAAATGGGCCATTCCGGGGGCTAAAACCTCATGGACCTCTTGAATGCATCTTTATTCTGGGCCCGCAACTTTCATTTTTACACATTTTCCGTTCAGCATTGTCTACAAATTGTTGTGAATGCCCTCCTCTCCCCTGGCCATGACGTGTTCCCCGTTTTCACAACCCTGTTTCACAACCCTGTTAGGATTTGTGTTGTCGACTGCATTATTAAGTCCACTATCAGCCTCCTTGAAAGTCTCCTTCTGGATGTGCAATCTACACGTAACACTGGCTCGTAAAACTGAGTGGCCAGTGTGGCGCAAACACTACAATGTCCGGGGAAAAGAAAGTTCAGTTAGGTCAGTTAATATGCGGAACTTTTCGCAGATGTGCCCGACTCTGAAGTTAGAAGTTGAAGAGGAAATTGTGGAAATTAAAAGTATGGTAATGTTTTATTTGGAATCGTATTAGAAAAAGAGAAATAATGTGTCAGCTTGTGATAACAACATCAATTATCTTTAAAATGTTTTTTCACCTATAATATATTTAGAAAAAAATAAGTAATTTGTTTGCATTCGTCAAAAGAATTCGTTCCATTATAATTTTTGGATTTTTAAATTTACGTGCAAGAAACATATCCTATGCCTGTTCCTATTTGTTATTTTTTATATTAATTATATATTTTTATATTTTTGGCATTGTATAGAGTGGTTTACTCCGCCAAGTGTGGAAGAAGTAGGGTACGATTTTTTTAAATACGAATTTCATATCGTTCTTTCGAATTCTGTCGAACCTAGTTAAAAAAAATCTATAATTTGTCCGTTATCTAAGATCACAAGTGCCCTAGAACATTGGTGGGATCATCCCACCCCCTGACCCGACAGTAGTTGGAAGCAGGGTCGCGATATTTATTTATTATTATCCAAGACTTGCAACACATAAATACTAATTCGAGATCCAGAATGAGGATAAAACATCATTGTCTACGAATATAACCGCTTTGTCATCCGGTGACCCTTCAGAAGTTACCAAATAGTAAATAAATTACACTAAAACTCTGCTTTTTCCTTCTCCGCGTTGAAAGCAATGCAATATGATTGCCGACTCTTGAAGCACAATTGCGCGTGTAGCTAATTCTTTACATTCAATAATAATAACTCTTGCTATTATCATGAATGGCCCTCATGAATAGGTTCAAAGTTCAGTCGTAAGAAATGGTAAAAAAATGTAATAAAGAGCGATAAGAAGAAACGCAGACCCAACAAATTAAGAAGAATATAATATAAACGTAATCTGTCTCAGTAATATTGATTCAACAACTATTAAAAAACAAGAACGCAATATCATAATCTATTTCAAATATTAAAACAATTTGGTGATCTGATCTAAGTTCAGGATGACCTTATATCTTCCATATGTTGAGCGACACAGTTCTATTACTGACCACTGTTTTAAAGTAATTTTTTTCAAAATCTAAAAACCTTAAAGAAATATGTACCTCTGTACCCCAGAGGTAGAAGGCCCGATGTCAATATCAATGATTTTTTAGGTGAGTTCAGAAACAAGTAATTCTACCTTCTTCATCACCACCAGTCATTTTGTAAAAGAATATAATTCATTAACTTCAGTATAAAATTTCAATTAATAGAAATTGATTACAATATGATTCCAAAGGTGTGTAACGCAAAATCGAGAAAATGGACATAGGGCCTTCTACTTCTGATGTACAGAACTGTATCAATTCATCGTATATATCGTCAGCGAAACGGTCACAATCGTAGTTAGGGCGGTTTTGCAGTTGATAATAATCGATAATAATTTCCCTGTAAAAGGTTAAACTTTTGATTCAAAACGTAATTTTTCACAAATAGATCACTTTGTCAGGAATGAACTCACCTATTTCTGTTGGTCGGCGTGCTCGCAGGCGTCGGCCTCTTCTCATCCTTGTTGTTACTAATGTGCATCTTCGACGTCAACCTCTTGAGGACATCGTCCATTGTCCGCTTGACCGGATGGACACCTGCCACCCCGCAACTATTGTTATTGTGCGTTGTGCTATTGTTATTGTTATGTATCAAACTAGTCGCCTTCGCGTCCAGAGTCGGAGATTCGCATTCCCGCGTGTTCAGATACTGTTCCTGTTGCAGATGCAGCGCGAAGTGGGGGTGGATCGGCGTCGCGAACTCCGGCTGGATCAGACGCTGCTTCTTCGACGACGGCTCGATGTGGAGGGCGTCGTCGGCGTCGCTATTCGAACACGACGACGCCGTGTCGCCGCCGGAGAGCTTGAAGAGAGCGCCGCCGACGACTCGGCCATTCCGCGGCGGGACGGCGGCGTCCTCAACGTCGCTCGCGTTGTTCGACGACGACTCCTCGAGGTCGGAGAGTCCGCCGCCGTCGCTGCCGCCGCCGCGACGCGTCGCTAGCGGCGCCACACAGGCGTCGTCCTCAGTAGCGACGCCGACGCCGTCTTGGAGCTTTGTCGGCGGCGACTTTCGCTTCGAGGACATCTTTCTGAAAAACACCAGAAGGCTTTCTAAGCAACTCGATTCCCTCGCGCTCTAGCGGTCAGCGTCTGGAATTACTTCCGATTGACACTTCCAAATTGAATCAGCAGATGAGCTCCGCTGGATTAATTTCTCTGCTCAAGGTTTCTGGAATCGAATCCTGCCGAGACAACCCTGCTAATGCACGCCATTATCAAAGGACATCACGTGCTCCATTACTGGAGCGAAGACAAGAATATGTCTGGCAACCACTAACCAGCGAGGTCAGAGAGAGATAATGTGTTCTAAACTTTGCACAATGTATTATGTCTTACATACGGCGCAGTACAGTACAACTGCATATTATGTAGAGTGATAGCTTATCGAAGGACCTGGCCAATAATAACTGAAACTACAACCCAATCTTTATTTCAATGACCCGTATTTGAACTATAGCAATGAGTTATCTTTTACATAGAAGTAGTTTTAAAAATTATCGCGATTCGTAATTATTATCCGAATGCAATTGTCCGAACTTTGATATGTGTCTCTGGGTTTTCTTGTGATACTTCCAGAACTCTTAAAACTCGAATCAAATCATAGAGATTCATCAAAATGTCGATGGGATTTTGTGTTTGTAAAACAGTTTGTCGCATTTTAACTCACATTTGGTATTAATTACTTGACCTCCATTATAATGTACAGTCAGAAAAGTGTGTAGAAACCAGTAATCGCTACTTGTACTCGTTCCAATGTCATACTTTTAACATAATCTCAACCTATAAGAGTCCATGATAAATGTTCTTATTTTGCAATGAAAAAAATTAACAGCGTTTCGATTTCCTTGTAGAACTCAAAGCTATGAGGAACGACTTACAATAGTCAGGTATCACAACACTATTGTCTGTAGAAACAAAGGTCCTTGAGGATTTGGGGTAGATATTGGATAGCAAGGATAGCCCAGTAGTCAGGTATCACAACACTATTGTCTGTAGAAACAAAGGTCCTTGAGGATTTGGGGTAGATACTGGATAGCAAGGATAGCCCAGTTTTGTCCAAATTAAATCAATCAAGAGACATTTTGATACTGTAAATTCAAAATTATATTTATATTGCTGGAAATATTGATATCATTTATAGTTGTAAATACAAAATTATGTCTCTAGTGATTTAACTTGGACAAAAACTGGCCAATCTCCGACTTGGCCACTCTATAAAACTTGCACTGCTTCCTCCTCGGGCCAGCCTCGTCCAGTCTTGCCAACTTCCTATTGCCATTCGTCTAATCAACATGTATCTAATCAACAATTTCCTCAAGAAGACGGCAGGAGATGAGCGTGATTTCCTTGAGTTAATTCAGAAGTACTTCTTTACAACGAGACGAGCAGGGTGTCGAGTGACTCCCCTTCTTCCTCCCCCACCCCCCACTCACACCCTGGCAGATTAATGCCGTAATGAATTAGTAAATAGACGCAGCTCTAAAACACTGGCAGGACCGGATTATTAACATTAATTTACTTAGCCAAATGGTTGCTAGTTATAAGGAACAGTAAGCGTTTAGACGAGGTCCATGGATTTGACATTCACTGTGCAGTGTTTTAATTCCTGTGCCTCAGAGGTAGAAGACCAGAAGTCCATTTTCTCAATTTTGCGTTTTATAACTTTTTTTTTTTTTTTTAATTTTATATATTTAGAAAAGTACAAATTCCATGTTTTTGTAGCCTCGCTAAACCAATAGGATGGCTTGTCTGCGGGGCTACACACTAATTATAAATACAATTAAATACACTAAACACACTAAAAATAGGTACATTTATAATACACTCAAGGGAAGAATGCACACACAGTGACAGGTATTCAAAAACTATATATACTAATTTCAGCAATCAAGAAAAATTATGCATTTGGAAGATTTGAAAGATTCTCGGAGACCCATTTTCTAATGATATTTTTAACATATGATATTTCTTCAAATTTCTTATTTCATGAGGGAGCATATTAAAATAATGAGGAATTAATGATTTTCTGTTTTGCAAACCATATGAATTATAATGTAAACTATGCAATCTATCAATTGCCATTTAACTTTGTCAACAAATACAGTTTACAAATTTGTATCACGTAACCGTTACGTGTCAATTGTAGGTATACCTTAACTTAAATTAAATAAGTACTTCGCTTTTCTATGAAACCAATCTCTTGATTTCTCGATAAGCTCCAACTCCGTGGACAGATTCCACCGTTCTACATTGTCTCAAACAGCCTCCTAAACATTTCTAAATACAAATTCAGGTCTCTAACTTTATCTTATTTTTACAGTCGTGTAAAAGATTGAAGACAAGTGCACAAGTTTTTCGAAACACTTTCGGCGTGAGTAATCCAGGTGGAAGTAACTTCTCTGTTGATAATAATGCGTGTGTGAGAGAGAGACGGGGCGACTTTATGAGCGTGTGTGAGAGAGAGACGGGGCGACTTTATGAGCAGGTGAGAGACGCGAGCCGACGCTTTGTGAGGCAACAAACACGGCGCTCGGCTCGACGGGCGGCGCAGGTATTAAGTCTGCTCCTCAACGGCGGAGGTGGCGACGGAGTCTGTGCAGGCGTGGAGGATGACACGTCCAACCTCTTCCAGATGGAATCCGAATCACGGCCGCATGGATTTGCAGTGCAACGAATCGGATTCCAGCAGAATCGGGACTTTGAAAGTTATAGAATAGGGCCTCTGTAGCCCTATTCCTTAAATAGTGAGAGTGAGTATGAGAAAATTACAGTGAAAAAATTGTTACCGGCTGATAAGAAACTATATCGGCTTAGATGCTATTGATTGATACAGATTTTCTCACTATTTTTCTCACATTCTCACTTTTTTTCATGAATAGGGCCCCTGGAGTGTCAACTCGTACGTTAGAAGGCCTAAAGTCCACTCCAATGATTCTTGATTGAGCTCATAAACCAGTAATTCTGCCTTCATCCAATATTTGTAATTGGAATACATTTCATATTGAAGAATGCGATTAACTGTATTTGTAAACTTCAGTCAAGTAGGTTGAGAGCTAGAATACCTGATTCCAAAAGCATACAAAGCAAACCCGAAGCAAGTACTTCGGGCTTTCTGCTTCTGATGCGTTGTAACTCTGGTTCTAAGCACAATAAAATGCCGCGAAGTGTTTTGGAAATGCTTCCGGAATGCGACCAAAGAGAAGCAAAGTCTCAAGCATGCGCAGATCAGGCCTAAATGAGAAGGATTATACAAATATCCATATTCACAAATAAATAAATAATTTCTTTCCATCGACTTAGTTCTGCACATGCGCACTACCACTTTATCGTCACAAAAGTGACTATGCGTAGTCAAATAGTTGCAAGTTTGAATCGGCATTTAATTAATACTCATACCGTATGCGAAGAGGATAGAAAATCACTAAATTGTACTTTGTACTTTCGCTAACATCTCTTTTTATTTTGTGGAGTTCGTGAAAACTTTAAAGTGTATTTCTCCTGTTGAATCAAGTATTGCTGAGTATTGAATGATACAGTACTAACTCAATTTTCATTTAATGTTAATTGTTAATTTTCATTCAAATTAGTTATTCACTTTTTATACCCTAAATACATCACTATATGCTAGTTTTGACAAGTGTTTTACCTGACCCCGTGTTTTTATCCCCCCCCCCCCCCTCCCCCACGTGTTGCGATTATCGAACAATTTACCACTCACTTAGTTACAATTTTTATAATACCATTTATTATGTTTTATTATATTTTAAGAGATTTCACTCCAACTCAAGAGTGTTCGAGCAGAGCCAAGCTTTTATATGAGAATTTTTTACAAACATGATGTATAATATGCAAATGATCTATTTGTATAATTCTTTACGCAGGACTGCTGTGAAATGCTTCATACAAAGAAAATGTACCTTTATTTACAACGAATAAATTCATTTAGTTTTTAGATCGTAAAAGCATTTTTAAACGAAGTTATCTTCGTAATTTATTTGCATTTTTTTCATATGGAAAAGTATGAGAAAAATGGAAAATTCTCTTTGCCTGTCGGAAAAATGTCGAGTTTCTTTATTCGCAGGATAAAAATATACTAATTGTTCCGTCATATTTTTTCTTCTCGTCGCCCGACTCGCGATTCAATTGAATTAGTTTCCACCGGCGTCGCGGCGCTTCCTCCGTCGGCGTCGGCGTCGGCGTCGGCGTCGAAGTTGTTCCTCGATTAACATTATTCTGATAATCGCATTCTAATTCGACTTCGTCTAAAGCAACTCGCCTCCTACAGAGATAATTGTAAGACTAGAATGAAGCGTTCATTCTTACGAAACACCTCGCGCTAAAATTATCCGTAGACAATAACAAAGAATCAGCCAAACGCGGGCGACAATACTTATTTCCCCGATAATTTATCTGGTCGTTTATTAGCATTTGTATTGAGAGAATAATGAGTTTGAGAATGCACCATATATCCATCAGTGCGGAGTAATCGTTTGGAACCCCCGTAGCCAGTGCTTTGTTTAAACACAATCCAATCCAGAACTGAAATAATGTTCAACTGGTAAAACTCAAATGCCAGAACGATTTAGTTAAGAAAGAAACGGTCGGATCGTTTAAAATACACGTGAACTTTTAATCAGCTTTTCCTACCCAAGCGGTGGCCATCATATTCTTGTATTAATATTAATAGCGGCCAGTGTTGGCCGCAATTAGGACAATAAATCATAAAGCAAATTAATATAACCAGCAGCTGAACTACTACCCAATTATTAAACACTTTCAATTTAAACAGACAAATTAAAAACTTAAGGTTTTTCATGTTATTTTTTAGTTTCGGTGCAATTAGTGTCATACGTTCTATCTACCTGACAAGTGACAACAAATTCCCTCTTCATTTTCCCTACTTTCTGAATAGTTTTCTCCAGTTTGCGAGAAACTGAGCGACAAATGAAGCTTCTGTCAACTGGATTTGGCATCGGTCCCCCAATCATTCACTCCCCCCTCCAACCGGACCTCCTGCAGGGACCGCGAAACAGTGGTCATGTATTGTGCGATTATTAATAACTCCAACATCTCTGTGAAACACCACAACTAGGTCTTGCCGACGCCGTGCAAGCGCCACGACGCCCCAACGGACGCCCGGAAACTTTTCCTCTCGATCTCTCAACTTTTCCATCTACTCGGGTCCTCGTTTCGATGCATACTTGATGAGAGTGACCGGCAGAACCTTTGACGCCGCTTTCCACTTCACACTGGCCATTTGGTGTCCGTTAATCAATGAAATTGATATCATTTTTATCATTTTTATCTCAACCGATGACACAAACTGGCAATTGATTATCATGGAAACTAAAAGTGGAACATGAAACGAACAAAAGAGTCCTCAGACCTCTTGCTAAAATAAATCAGCATGCAGCTTGGTATCTGCATCCCTTGACTTTGATTCCCTCCCCCTCCCCCCACCCCATAGTTTCGAATTCTGTAATGGAGCTTTCTTTGAGGGCAAGAGTCGAATCTCTTGTTTATTTATGAGCCTCCACACCCTATGACCACCCCCAAGAGGGTGGACAAGACCTTATGTCCATGTGAACCGGGGAACCCCCTCCTCCTGTCCCAACACCCACACGTGGGAGGTGATAAAACAGAGATGATGGGTGCAGATGGCCGTGGAATGTTCACCCCTAACAAAAACTTCGCTCACATTTGTCGTGCAATTATCATCGACGAGAAGGCAGTTGGGGCATGGTGATATACTAGTTAGGTGAAAGCTCAGCTCGGGGATCTCGAGAACGTGACGCCAATCACTAATCAGTCTACTGCAACCTATCTGGAGACCAATTCTTGAGAATACATGTTTTGAAACCGTTTACATTGTATAAAACTTACGAAAGTTGAAGGACGTGAAAGCTCAAGCAATGCGTGGTTGTTCTTGAGGTGACCGCTAGGTAGGCGCTAGCAGGCTGGGTCACAGAACTGTAACACGGGTCGTGCTCTGACCTAACTTATACATGGCCATGGGTTCGAGCACTCGCAGCGGACATACACGTATGCGCGCGCCGAAGAAGAAGAGGAAGAAGAGCAGAATATATTTGGTCACTTTTCAAAGGAAGTCGTCCTTCCGAGTGACTGCCTTCCCCGTGACGTCACTTCCCGTCCACTCAAGAGCTGTAATACATGCACATCTCTTATCCTCAGATGAGGACAAATCCACCGAGCAATATTTATTACAATCCAATAGTTCTTCTTAACGGATACTCCAAATCGCTCGCCGCAACACACTTCTTGTTTTTTACCCCCCGACAGACTTTCTTTATGATTCCGAAGTTTGTGGAAACCAATAGCGATTTGTTTTGCTGTCCGATTTGCCGATAGAAACCACACAGAAAATTCATTGGACCGTTTACAACTCATAAATAAAGACTTTTGATGAAAATAAGAAGTGGGGCGTAGAAAAAGCGTCTCGAATTTCAAACAGAAGCTCGTTAATTCAGTTGATGTAAGGATTAGGCGAGAGACATCGGAACCGTGGATTATTCTGTGTGGTGGGTTCACATTTGTAATTGTCACTGTCGATGGAACGAGAGAGGGGATCTATGGGTTATCGATTGTGGCTTTTAAGAAGTCACTTGTGTGGGGGGGGGGGGGGGGGGTGAGGGGAATGCGTCCACGCTTGCGACATGAACGATGAAGGAAACGAATGCCACCGGTTGAAGAATTGCATTAGTTTAACAATTGCCTGTCAAAAGATTTGCGTCTACGAGCCAAGTGGTTGTATCTCTCGATTGAAAACTCTATAAGACTGTCAAGCTCAAAGCTAGGGGTGGATTTGTGGGGGTTGTTGAAAGAGGAAACCGACCAACATTCAGATAACAATTTTGCGAACAACAAGAATAATAAAATGCTTCATTGAGTTCGATTTGATAAAAGTATCGAATGTATAATATTTTTAGTATGATTCAGCATTTTACATGCAAATTCAGTACGACGATTTATTTCTATTTCTTTTCTTATTTTTCTTTGCCCCATAAAACCTGTATACTTACTTCGAATATCCAACTACTATTGTCGTCATTAAACAAACATTTCCATTCGTTTTACAAATATCCAAAATGACAATAAATTACCAGAAAACATTAGCGAATTTTACGAGCAAATTTTATATTTAAAAAATATAGACGTATAAGTACACCTTCCCAGAACCTTATCTGAATTCCAACAAAAAAGACTCTGAGTAATGTGGCTTCTATATTCGATAGTTCCGGATGTCATTGCTGTGTATTGTCTCTTTATGCAGTGCGTAATGTGGCGTAACATCCCAATATCAATCGTGGCTCCAAATCCACCCCATTCCCCTATTATTCCCTAGTTACAAAAAGCACGTCGTCTATATGATTGTCATGAGGTCCACATTAATAGATCTGACCAATCACGACGTTCATATTTCACTGGCTTGTTCGTATTGTTTTTCTTTCTTTTTTATTTACACAAGTACAAAGGGGAATGTAAAACACAACCCAACTGTCATGAAAATTTGTAGATCTTAACGCTTACGGAAATGTAATTAAAAGTGACTAACTCCCGAAGTGTATTTTGGTCGTGTTGGTATTTTTTAGAAGAGGGGTACGCCGCATTAAAAGCTTTTGTCACGTTATGCGGTCGGCCGCGAAGAAAGCTCGGAGACAAGTGAAAAAACCTCGACAATAATAAAACCCCATCCTGTTCCAGCATCCTCCAGTACCAGACGTCACCCTCGCTCAAGGTATGTGGTCTCCCGATTCATGAGGAACACTCTCTTATACCATCAGAGTTACATTTTAAACTTGTATTTAGATTTTTACTGCACCACGTATTGTGCAGATTACATGATCGTATCACGGAAGTTGTGTACGGAATTCATTAACTTGTTGTCAAATTGACTTACATGATACGGCAACCAAGAATCAAATAACAAAATATCACACATACGAGGTACTTAGTTAAAGTTAAAATATCAATCTCATTTTGTGGAGTAAAAAAAACATCTCATCCAGCCTGAGGATGCAAAACAGCTTTTCAAGGACCAAAAGAGCAACCAGGAGTCCTATTCTATATCTATAAATTCCCGATTCTGTTAGAATTCGATTCCATGCAATGTTAATCCATTTGGCTGTGAATCGGATTCCAGCAGAATCGGGAATTTTAAGTTATAGAATAGGGCCCCAGAGCAGAAACCGCACCAGCAGAATGTATTACATGAAATAAATAGTACTTGCAATTTGATTGAACATGTTACATTAGAAAAGCATGAAATAGTCTGAAAAGCTGCATGACGACAATGTTTGTAAACTCCAGCAGCAAACAGAATGATCTCGTAAGAAGTGGATTTCAAGCAGCGTGTGAAGAAGCCCGAACAAGTGCGAAGAACAAAGCTCCACTGCAAGAGAAGCTGTGCTGGAGCAACATCTGTTTGCCATTACTCCTGGTCGGACAGAGGAAACCGAGCTTCCCTTGTCTTCTTGTTGGCGGGGGCTGGGGGTGGGGGCGGGGGTGCTGCAACTTGAGATGAGGTCCAAATCAACAGTTGCTTTGTTTGAGCATTCTTGCAGTCAGAGAGAGCAAGAGTCAACGAAAATGACTAATAGTAATAGATGCAGCATTCGATATTAGCGTACAGAAAAAGTTAATCGCCTTCTAAACAATATACAATCCTTACGAAAACGCACTTTTTATTTAACATACAGAGCTGAAATATGCTCAAATTATCTACACGAATTTTCTTTATTGAAATCATCATTACTATTCAATTTTTCACAAGCTTAATTTTTTTTATTGATCAATTTAAAAACGACACTATTTTAATTTCGAATTAGTGTTATAAATGTATTGGACGTTCTGTACAATTGTAATAGAACATCATTCGAATGCTCATTAAAATACTTTATTTAAAGTTATTGTTACCTATCCATGAGTTTTACAAATAAATATGAAGCTTATATAGACAAAGCATTATTTTCAGTTTACAATGTGTGTAATTTTGGACTTCCGACCCGTTATGCTGCAGGGCCGTTTCGAGTGGATTGTCTGTTTCTCCTCCTCATCTTCGCCAGATGTCATCTCTGTTCTTAGAACAAAGCGATCTTAGTGTTGTTTCAAGAACGCTTTTTACTCGCATCTCTTCATCTATATACTTGAGGAAGTCTGGGAAACTAGGCGAGAGATAATCAAGCTTCAAGTGAATCTTCTCATTCAGAGAGAGAAAGAGAGGGAGTGAGAGAAAGTATTAAAAGAGTACTTGCGCAAAAAGCAATTGCAAGGAATCTGTCAGTCAATCGCTAAAATGTTCATTAACTTTTTTTATTACAATGCCTTTGACTCGGACTGTTTTAACCGAAGATAGCAATGGGTTTTGTCCATCGTCACTCTCTTTGTGTGGACCTCGAATTATTAACTAAACCATGATTTAGTGTGGCACACGTTTAGCTATCGAAGCACATAATAGCTTTCCAGTTTAGACAAACGAATCTATTCGCTTCTTCGTCAATAAATAAATATCAGTGGAGCAAGAGAAAGAGGAGAAAGACTCGCGACTTGAGGCGTCAAAGGCAGGAATCAGACAGTAAATATACAACTTGTTGAGTATGTGACTCGGGACCATTTGTTCTCGTGATCTGTTGGAGAACAAGAAGGCTTTGTGGGCGTTGAACGTGAAGCATTGAGACTGCATCGGAGCCTGCATTCTCGTGCAGATGGACTGATCTTGTCAATCACTCTTGATTACACACGTGACCATTTCCATAGCTGCTTCTTCCTCGTTTTCATTGTGTGCACCAGAGAAAGTATTGACTTTTTCAATTGTTTCGTGGCAAATTTTACTTTCCCAGAGCCTTTCTAGGTTCAACCAATGTTTGATTTTTGGTCTCGAATCTTAATCATGGTTTTACAGAATCTTTGGTTTTACTTCGAGTTAAAAGTGGTACTTCAAGGTATTAGATTGGTTGTTGCCATGACAATACTTTAGTAGTTTTTACTAAATGCTAATGGCTGACTTTTCAATGTTCTACTAAATTTAAATAGTTGGTTAGAACAATTACCAAGGCTGTTATCATTAGCTGTATTGCTTTCATATTTAGTCGTAACCGGCATAAATAAAGTATCAGCGTTTCAAGAAAATAAAACGGTAGTGACAGCTCGTCAATGAAGTATCCGTAAGTATATTTCGTGGGAGAGGAGGATTTTTTTTTAATCTTTACGTAACACTGATATTACCTCTTTATCTATAGAAGAAACACAATCATGGAAGTCTGAAATAAATTGCTCAAATGTTCTTACCGGTTCTTACATATTATTTTGCCGAGAGTCGATGGCGTAACTTGCTCTCAATTACCTCTTTTCTTGTGAAGATGTGAAGCTGGTTATTCTCAAGACCTGTGTCCTCCATTTACCATTCATCGAGTGAGCAGCTATTATTGAAATTGTTGTTCGTCTCTGGTTGACAAATAACAACCACTTGTATGGATGCGATGAGTAAAAGGTTCATAGACAAGTTGTTTACAACGCGTCTCCATGAAACTAGCGTATTGTTTGTGATTATGCTGTTGATGATGGGCTTCTACGCATGCGTAATCATCAGTTTTGTTGTGAAGATGTGTATACAATTAAACAGAAGTTTCCTTTGCGTTCATTTTTCTCCCTAATTTCATCCCTGGGTGAATAACACTCAACAAACCCCCCTAATTATAGAGTTAAGATGGTTACAATTCTTCTCATTAAGATGATTGCTTTCCATTTGTGAGAAGATGACAACAAAGTGAGAAGTGTTCCGGAGAAGTCGTCTTAGTTATTGACAATCAGAATGATGGAAGAACTTTGACATTTGAAAATTACACAAATGAAAATTGATAAGTTAGTCAAGAGGACGGAATGAGCATTTGCATGTTCGAACTTCTTCAACAAGACCGAATGCATTTAGAAACTGGCTGATATTTGCTTGTACAAAATTACAAAGTTTGTGGGATTATTTAGAACGTTACACGGTTACAGCACTCTCCATTTGTATTTTAGTTTGTTTTGTATGGACCGACCAGGAGGCGTATTCATGAACGTTTTCCCAATTTCATTCCTCTGAATCTGATAAAGCCATAAGGATTAACATTGCACCGAATCAGATTCCATCAGAATTGGGAATTTAAAAGTTATAGAATGCGGCCCCCGTGGTCCTATTCTATAACTTCAAACTTCCTGTTTCTACCGGAATCCGATTCCACGCAATGTTAAATCTATATGTCCGCGAATAGGATTCCTGGAGAATTGCAGGCCCCAGGTCACATCACAGGATCATCTGTCATTTTGAGCACATCACAAATCTCACAGTGTTTGCAATGATACAGGCGTACCTATATGAAAATCTATTCAAGTCTATAGATTGGCTGAATAGTAAAAATGTACCATTTGTTCGAAAAGGTTGAAATTCAGATTCGGTCATTTTGAATTTTATCATGCACTGCACCTTGATCATTTGCAAATGATTGGGTTTCATTTTCACTCCAGATTGTATGGTCTTTTTTGTCGACTGATACAATATTTTGAAAGATATACCTAACGTTTTATATATTTTATTGGAGGCTTTCAATTTGTTTTAGGTTTGCAATGGAATTTCGTTTCTAATTCTGAAGACAGATAAAAAAATACTTAGTATTATTTTATATTTTATTGGATGCTATGTGCTTATGGGATTTCGGTTCGTTGTGCTGCACCGGTGCTCACATATCAACGCGGCACACAGAACGTCTTCAATGTGTTATGTGGAAACTAACGAGAAAGTCTACAGCACAATGTTTTAGCTAAAGCTCTCAAAAATGTCCTCCTTACTCGTAGAAAGTATATACAAAAATGTCCCCTCTCGCGAAACAGTGAATGCAACGCCAATATAACTAACACACTTGCATTGTGCCGCTAATGTTTGTGATCTCTGAATTCGATTCGCTGGTATTGATGTTAGGTGTGAATTACCATGACAATGCAGAGTTCTTGAGACAAGATGAGGTGTTAAAACAACCTGTCAATCATTCACCTAATTGAGATGAAGCTCAGTCCAACCAACATAACAACTGCACAATTAGTTTAATTACATCACTAAATTCATTGTTTAATTTGGTAGTGAAATGAAGAGATATGTTCAATTTACTCAAATAAATTTATATTATAATTAAGTACCTACATTTGAAATCATTAGGTGTGTTCCTCTCTACTTTCAGCACTTTTACCCCAAAAATGTTACAGCAGTTCTAAACTAAACTGCAATGATATTATGAACTGCTTATTGAATATCAGTGGTGAAAAGAGGAGATAGAAGTTGCATCCTACTCATCAGAAGTACCTACCGGCACTTTGATAAAACTATTTTAGAAAAATTGTTTAGCCATTTTAACAGTTATTTTAAACTTGTAATTGTATTAAATAAATACCAAGTATATAAACTGACGCTCTAGCAGCTTCTCTTATACATTTTTTTTTAATATAATCTGAGCATGACTAAATTGATTTGCACATTTTTACCTGCTGTAGTGGAAAGATATGCAAATAAAGATATTCTGAAGAAGATTACGAGAATTTAGCCCTAACGTTTAATTAATAAGTAAATAATTTACGCAGTTCATCCAAAAATAATTTTAAATAAAGATAATAACAATTGCGTTGCCAATGTATTTATTAATAAATATTTGTTAACATTAACAGTGCACTTAAACTAAATCTGTAACACATTTCATTAAACCTTGTATGAACCTGGATCCAATGTGGCCTGTTATAGTACAATAACTTTCCGACTTCTTAGTTCAGCGGATAATGACGATAAATGTGTTCATTACTTTAAAATATCTGCCTGTGTGGCTTCTAAAATATCTGTTAATAATGCGTCAATTGTCTCAGAGGATCTCAGCGTGTGCAAATAGATGTAATAACGGATGAACTTAGAGAAGTCCTTGTGTCTTTGCAATGTTTTGGCGACACTAAACTGTCCCAGTAGATGAACGAAGTAGAACCGAAATAACAGGCTCTCGAGCGCGCGAAAAACAGAGCCGTCGTCCAAGAGAAAATAATATCAATGATTTACATGACTCATTAACCAGGCATAATGATTCACAAATTACGATATAACAACAGCAAAGCTCATAAAATACCCGCAGGTTAGGAAACAATGTGGCTATAACAAATGTCCTGATAATTCAGGAAATATTACCTGGAAGATTCCATACGTCGTCTCGTTTTTATGTAAAGCAATAATTAAAGCATCTGATCAATTTATTTATGCTGTGATTATAATGCAAAATTAATGAAGTTGTAGGAAGTTGTATGAAGTTTTACATCTGTTAGTAAAAGTGATGCAGAAAATTTCAGTCCAACTATGAAAAGAAAATAATCAAGATGCTTATAGTTCATTGACGGCGACCACTCACCCCCAACAGTCCAGTGTAATCGTGATCGTCGACTCTGTTCTAGTCGCGTCGCTGCATTCCACCGCGGCAAGACGTCTCGAGGTGTCCGTCAAGGAAGTCGTCTTCTTTCTTCTCTCCCAAAACAAAGTCCTGCCCCGTCGGTGTTTGTTCACAGAATGTTTTACCCCTTCCTGCACCGGCGTCTCAGTAGCTGCGCATTCATCGATACCTCACTGTCATAAGCCACTCCTCCCTCTCACTCCCCCACCCCTTCACAGACAATGACTCTCTCTCGCTGTCTCTCTCTCTCAATCAACTGTCACAAAGCAATTATTTTCATCTGTCAACGCGTCAAGATCCCAACACTCCGCAAACCGCCGCTTAACATGAAACGTGACGCAAAAGCGTGACGCCGGCCTTGTGACAGTTTGGACCTCGTGTGCGTGCTTGTCACGTGCGACGTCTGTGCGTGACCGCGTCGTCGAGGCGTCTGTTACGACGACGACGCACAGCATCTCTCACTGGAGCACTTCTCCTCGCTCCCCCACCACCGCCTCGCGTCATGACCATCGCTAGAGAACTACGCCCCCTATCGGCAGCCGAGACAATCGCCCGGCTCCGTGCAACACTGGCGCATGTCTCACTCTCTATTCTCTCGTATTACCAGATGCGAACGACGAGGAGTTGTTACTTGTCACTGACTGCCGGTAGAGGGGCCGCTTTCAAATATGTGTAGTGCTTTATAACTGTATACGATATACTTCTGCATTCATTGATAGGTATGAATTTGGAGGAAATAATTTATTTAAAATCTTCGCTAGATTCAATGGATCAGAATTTCGTATTTTTCCTAACTGCATCGTTATCAAGTCGATAGCATATTCAATTTTAAAACATTCCTCCCTTTTTACCTGCCCTTATATTTTATTTTTAGTAGACGATTAATAAACAATTCCTCAAGCACACAGGAAAATACGTATCAATCAATACTGTGTTATTATTGTCCATCTTTCATTTCCTTCTGAAATATCGATGTTTTTCATCAGTTTTAAAGTTCCAATCCGTTCTTGCACGTAGCTGCGCGATCTTGCGGTTCGCGGTTCAAACCTCTCCTATTCTCATCTGGCAGAGTGCATATGCTCGGTGCAGGGCCAAGTGGGCGTGGCATTTAGGTGGGGGGCCCTCACCTGGCGCTGACCAAACATGTGGCGCCTCGAACAATACAATGCCGCTGTAGGTGGTGGAGGCGCCGCTCTAGGTGGAGGCGCCGTATCACGTGACATCCAATCAAGACACCAAGATTCTCAAACCAATCATTCTTTATCGTGAATTTCCTAAAAGATCAATAAATATTAGACTTGTAGACACAAACTCTATTTTGTTTTTAGCTGTTTTAGCACCCCCAACGACTTCCTTGATACGTCCCGTCATTATACGTCTTGTACGTATGGATTCAGTGATACGGAGCAAGTTGGCACAGGCTCAGGCTCAGGACGAGCACTCCGGAGGTCCAGGGTTCGATTCCCGCGGTCGACCTTCCTGACTGAGGATTTCCTCAGTCTCGAGGTAAATGCTGGGAATGTTCCTGAATTATTTGAAATGACCTCCTGCTTCTGACCAGGCATTCTTACTTATTTCATAAAATCATTCTCAAGCATTTGTCTAGTTCCTGAACAGTACGAAAGTTACACGGATGAAAATATAAACACTGATCTGTATGCGAGCTTCTCTCTCATAAGGATGTTCATACTTGTTCGTTGTATCGATTGCAACCCAAACATGATTGGAAACTGAAACTGATCGTAATCCTATTTCAATTTATTATTACTTATTAATAAAAACAAAATATTAGGAAGAATTGAGATTAGCAAAATAGTATTTTAGTTAACCATGATTATTTTTGTCTGTATACCATTTCGTCTGCATTCAAAAATGTCTACTTGAACGGATAAGTTGGTTATGCATTCACAATCTTCAGGCTACTTATATTTTGTATAAGAAATCTTTTCAAAACGAAGAAGAAAACACAAGAATATTACTCAAACCTGCCTCTTGATAATTAGATTAGGCAAAGGTTTCGTTTACAAAAGATGAAAAATATGTACTCGCCGAAAATCAAATCCAGAACTGAACAGCCCCAGCCAAACACGTTCTATTCATTTTGAAATTATTATACATAATCTAATATGTATTTTCACTTCGTTTCAAGATTTTTTAATTTATTCATCTGCACCGCATCTTCATAATAATCGTTACAGTTTACAAACTTCGTTGACTTTTCCAAATGAAATATAACATTATTTTCCTATAGATTCTTATTAGAAAATAAAACGTTACAATTTGCACTAAACTCGTGTCATTCTATTGTGAGACGGTTTCCATAGCTACGTTAAAAGTGTAAAAACCTCCTAGTTTGATAACGACACGTTGCGATGAGTTTGCCAATGCCAGCTATTATAATTGGAAAAGCCATTACACAAAGCGTTGCCACAAGTCAAGTGTCTCGCTTACCGAGTGAGCCACCGAGGATGCAACGACATCACACGACCATCAGTGGCAGGTTTCAAGGAGACCGAAGCAAGGCTTATAAATGGTGCATAATGATGCCATCTGAATCGCATAGCAGTTCAGAACCATTTTATTCAAACAGCCACAATAATTTCACATCGTTTCGTGTTAATGTTGTCACCGTAGGAGAAAACAAGATTTTAATAGGCATAGCAACTCGAGAGATTTCAGTGGTGGATAAAAAGAGACACATCTTTGTGATGGGAGATGGTGACGTGTTACTTCTATTCATGGATAGAGATATCATAATTATTATGTTAAATCCAGGCTTTTCATTGGATATTTTGTTCGTCTATGCATTGTCAACTAACACGTAGCGTGTACAACTGATGTACTTGAAATTCTATGCGAATAAGTTTGTTGGAAATGAGATTCTGAATGAAGCAAACTCTATCGTCAGGAGCGGGACGGGAGTGTTGTAGATTTAACAGCGATCTTTTGTTGTTATGCGGTATTTACGTATAAATGGAATGATAGTAAAAACGCATTGCTCTGTACCAGAAACGTGATTGGAGTGCATCAGTTTATTTTCCTGAGGATGACTACAAATGCTTATATATTTTCGGTAGATTTGGTAATCAGATCAAACTTTAATTGTGTAAGACTCTGTCTATATACTTACCTACCTAAGAGTCTGAAGATGATGAAATGTGTGCCAAGTAATTTTGGTAAAAAAATAACCCAACATTTTTTTAAATTGGTGACAAAATATATAATTTTTGTGCAGCTTTAATTACAGTATTCTATATTATACAAATGACATAGGAACTAATCAAAATGTTATCCACCTTACCTTACCACACACCTTATCCACTCAACATTATCAAAACGATTGAATCATAAATGTTTTCGTCAGATATTTCTCTTTGCGTCAAAGTGAGAAATCAAACTTCATCATCCAAGATTGAAGAAAGTCATTTGGCGAGGTGTCCTCAACCCTTCATGATCACATTAAGTCGAACCATCATCAAGGGCTCAATTCTCAATACACAGAGGAGAGTAACATTCGTCCAACCAAAGCCAAACAAACAAAAATGTCTGCAATTCGTTTATCTCAGGTCAATTAACTCCTCCGCCATGTTGTGTCCACGGCGAACTGAAACTCTCTGATGCACGTAACTCTCATCCTCTAGAGGCAAGGAGAGACGTAATGGGCGCCTCATTTTACCAGCTAATTCAGTTTCGGAAATCGCGCTGCATGAAAGTCAAACATAGGTAGTTGGCGGCTCCTTGATCTTGCTCCCCCCCTCCCCCCCCCCACCCCCCGCCCGATTAACCTAACACCATTACATTAGCCCCAAACATGGATCCAACTTGCGAGTTCCCTCTTGGCAAATTAAGCTTCATAATTAAGGGACCTTATTTACTAGGGTTTGTACGTCGACCTCTCACCCCCCTGGACCCCTTTAAGACGAACTATCTTTAGAGTAAATCATCTTGGTCCAGATATTGAGCTGAGAGGGATACATCTTGAATCAACAGTGTGATTGTACGTCATGATAACGCCTCCCCCACGACCTGTGCGCTTGTGCGTATGAAAGTACGCATGAACAGCCATTCGTATAGAAGTGCGTGATCGGTAAACCGTGGAATAAAACGTGCTAAATGCCTTTGAGCTTGCTGATCTTGTTACGTCATTTAACTCAACAATTATTGCTGAATGCGTGTGCGTTGGACAAGTGGGATAAACATCGCGAGTGACACCTTTATGACGTCAACACATCAGACACATCACAAAAGTCATAGCTAAACGAACAATATGATGTGCGATGTGTATACACTTGTCCGGCATAAGTCATAGTTGTACGAACAATATGATGTAACAATAAATACTGTTATGACTTGCAAATCTTGTTAGCCATAACAAAACAATATGACGAACAAATGTACATTTACCCGGCATAAGTCATAACAATAAGTACTCTTATGATTCATAAAAACTCATAACTCATATTGAGTACTGTTAGTACTGTTATACTTATACTTTGTTAGTACTAACAAGATGGCGTAGGTTTACACTTCAAATAAGTAATAACAGTCTTTGAAGTCTTATAAGTTATAAGCCATAACAATATGATTTATTACATTTACAATTAAAATATAAGTAAAAAATAAGTTGTCAAGTCATATGTTTATAACAATACTAACGAGGCGAATACGAGGTGAACTCATTCGTTATTACATATGAAATGAATAAAATCTTTTTTCCTGTAATAACAAACCTTCTCCTACAATTAAGAGTTTCATTTTCTCGACTTGATTATTGTCACTGTTCGTCTCATTATAAAAGAATCGCAACAGTAAACTCGGCTCTTGAGAGTCGCGAGAACTTTTGTGTGGCGTCGCGTCGTTCAACCCTCATTGTTATTACTTCCAAGTCACATTGAGAGGGTTTAGAATTCAAGAATCGTCTACATATTGTATATTTTCATACTCTAATCAACAAATAATAAGTATCATTTATTTTCCTCCCTTTTCTTATACAGTTCAGGTTAAATGACATAAACTAGGGTGTTAAATCCTGTACCTCAGATTAGAATGTCATTCTCTCAATTTTGAGTTGCACACTTTTGGAATGATGTAATCAAGCGCTATGAATTGGCATTTGACTGATGTCAACAAATACTGTTACTGAAGTATTACCTTACACAATGAGTAATGTCACCATTACAAATATGATTGGATAAAGAGAGAATTAAGTTGTTTAGTTTAATGTAAAAACGTTGAAATGGACCCCCGGCATTCTACCTCTAATGTAGAGAATTAACTCATACCGGTGATCATCACCTTTTATCATTACTTCACAAAATAGTTTTATAGAAATCGTGTTCAAATAACAACCCAAATAGTTAATGTAAAGCTGTGCAAAAAACCTCATAAATCAAAGAGGAAGTTTAAAAAATCATTTTCAATATTGTTCCGTTTAGATCTTTCAAATGGTAAACTGAGGCTAGTGTCAAAGAGTCACTGGTAATCACATTTGTCTCCAGTCAAAGTTCAATCCATTGCAAATGACAATCTAAAAACATAACAGGCGCTCTTTATCCCGGATAGTGGGGGTGTTTAAATATTAAACATGCTCGTTAGTCAATGCAGTAATGGAATTGTTTGACCTATTAGTTGATGAAACGCTTGGTCGCCAGAGTGTGACACGAAACAGCATGAGCAATGTGGAGAATAATCGTATTAGCGTATCTATGACAGAGCGCGGCATGCGTTCTGGCGGGGGACAAAACCAGCAGCTTTTCAAACGTCAGATGAAATCTTATGCCTCAAATATGTTCTGACGGGACGAGTTTTGCCAATAACTACCACTCTAGAGATGAGTGAAAAGTTTAATTGTGAAATATTTAAATAGAAAAATATATTTATTCTTCATGCGTAGGTAATAGTAATTTCGTCTTAAAAATTGTTTTGTTAAAATTAAAATCTAGTGAAACAATAATAATCTAACACTTATTTTACTTGTAAAATCTGTAATTGTCAATGGCAAATCATGCATTGAAATATCAACCAACATGCATGTGGCAAAAATAATAGATTAGCAATTATTGAATTGAAACTATTTCATCATGATTATAAATCGTGTTTTTATGTTTAAATATCACGTATTGACGTCGGCCATCTCTAGACCGTTCTTAATATTTGATATTTTACTAATTTTATTACAATTTGAATACCTATTCCTTGACAACTATTCAAGGAAAGGAAATGACTACGTTTGCTAATAAATCTGTCATGAACTTAGTACTAAGTTACGAAAGAAAAGTAACGCTATGAAATTAAGATGCACATTCGGTACCACCTGGTTTATACAATATTAACTGATATCTTCTATCAAGCAAGCAATTCCGTGGTCTGAACTTCCTACCAAGATCTTTGACATCCAAGGCAAGCGCGTTTTTATCACAACAAAGAGAGGTGGGACCTGAGTTTGTAACATAATCAACAATTCTAGTTCCTGCGACTCTCTGATGTTGGCTAAGATCTTCTAGCTGAATATTTGACAAGCAGATGTCAACTCCCTGAAGATGACGGGGAATCTCACTCGCAATTAGATGGTAATTAGTTTATAAGTTATGACTTGAGTTGGAGATAAGACACCGTGCGGTGGCTTTGTACGTGCTCTCAGCGTCTCAGGTAGCGACTGTACTCAGAGAGAGGTTTCATTGAGCGAATGTGTTACCATTTGTTGGTATCATAGGCATGGAATGGTTGTTGGTGAAAATTATACATTCGGTGTGTAGCTCTATAAATTTATCAAAATATAACTACTCTACATTTTATTTTTTATTAGAAAAATTAGTATTGCGACATTTATTGAAAAAACGCCGAGTAAATATTATGACTAAATATTCTTAATCTTCTGATCTATGAATTAATTATACAGATGTCAAAATTTGGCCATAATTCAATGTTAGAAATATCAAACCAAATTTACTGCAATTTCATGAAAAAATAGAAAATCCCACATGTGACACCAAATGTGGCGTCGAATTGTTATTTTTTGCGTCAACCTTATCTGGAATTATTATTCAGTGCACGAGAAAATCCAGGAAAAGAAGAAGAACGCGAGTAAGAATACGACATTGAGGTAATAATCCCACTTATGCCACCATTTGTAATCCCACATTATGAGAATGACAATGTTTCTGCGAGTGCCATGTATCATCATAGACATTAATACAAGGACGAGATATCAAGACAAATGAGAAATAGATAGCGAGGAAGAACACGACATTGTGATTAGAATCCCACATTCTGTCACCATTTGTAATATCACCAAATTTTGCCATCAGTTGTTACAGATATTCTTGTGATTGTAATGAATTATCTTTAGTAAGATCAACAGGGCGAAGAAATCATGAGGAAAAAGAAGATAGCGAGTCCAAACACAACATTGTGCGAAGAATCCCACCTTATGCCACCATTTGTAAAGCCCGAAATTAGACACATATTTGTGCGAGTGTCATGAAGTATCATTTAACAGATTAACATTGAGGATTATATCTAGACTACGAAGATAGATAGTAAGAAGACGACGTTGTGAATAAATCCCACTTTATGCCACCAAATGTAGTACATAATTGTAAGGCGAGTTTAGATTTGTAATTTGTAAATACTTTTGATTTCATTACTAGAAATAACAACTCTTACAAACTATTTGAATCCATCCAATATCTGTCCCTAAAATACTCGGGTATGTTCCAGGGTAAGTTGTAATAACTAGATCATGAATGTTTAACTGAGATAATTAAAAGTTGCATCGAGGTAATGCATGCTAATTGTTGGGCATGAGCCAGTGCATTAGCGACATTGTCGGAAGTGTCTCATGAATAATACTAAGTCATAAATTATTTTCAACATCAGTTCTGCTGCGCCGTGATTGGTTGTTAGATCCTAACTTTGTTATCTGGCTCATTGTCTCTATTCATTAGATTTACATCTTGAACGTTGTAATAGCTTTGTCGTTCTTTCAGAAAGCAAACAAGTGACATCGATAATATTTATACACATTGGACGTAAGCAACTACGTAGACTTTACGATCTCAGGGAACAAGTTAAAAGAGACATTGGCGTAACATAATGTATTTTATTACTTGGGAATGAAGTGAACTCAAAAGTATAGATGTGAAATATTGAGAAACAACGAATGAAATAAGAAAACGGATTGAAAGCGTAAAAAACTATTTTACGAGAACCTTCCCTAAAGGAAGAAGTCGAGAAAACTTCCTCCGACTGAATGAACCAATGTATTATAGAATGGCAAATATTCCACGTCTGTGCTGATTGGTTTACAATTTGCATTATCATTTCGCCCGTGCACAAGCAGCTCTTATCTCGCCGTCTATTCAACTGTTTATCCGCATTCGAACAGTGAAAAGGAAAAGCAGAAGAGGTCCCATAGTGTTTAAAATTATTCATATTTTATTTTTCTATCTCCTGTTTTATTTCGCATTTTACTCCACTCCTCGGATTCTCTTGTTGAAATCGACAATTTCATCAACTCTATCAACAGAAAATATCTAAATTTCTGCAATGCGCTGACTGTTTAGGTGTAATCAAATCCAATACAATCATCGAGTAAAAGGATGGCACTTAAAAATTCTACAAAAATATATTTTGCTATCAATTTTAGCCCAAATTCAAACTTTATGGTACATAGAGAATGACAATGAATTACGATCTTGATTGAAATTAAAAAGACCCTCCCCACTCGGCTTTGTAAAAACATCTTGTTAGACGGAAGGAAGAAAGATGAAGAGCCGAAGACAAGGAAATACCTACCATCTTCTCAATGACCGCACAACACGAGGAGAAGGTAATCTAGACACCTTGACTCCATAAGACGCGACTTTGTTCAACCCTGAGCAGTCAATTGCTCGTAAAGTGTTATCCACGTCGGTTATGATTTAATTAACAGCGGAAGCGAAACTTTGCGGGGGGCAGAGACGTCATTAATCACTCCCTCTCTCTCTCTTTCTCTTCGTTTCAACAATACTCGCCCCCACTCGGATATTCCAGAGTGCCGAGAGAATGGAGTTCGTATATTTCATTGCGTATTGTTCTCGAATGCCTCATTAAATGCCACAGAATGGAAGACATGCATCCCTTCTCTTCTCGAAATCCCCTTCAATTTGTAAAAAAAAAAAACACTACTTGAACATTCAATTCATTTAGATATGACCCCTCCCCCCTCCCTCACCCCCTCGACAAACCACAAATGATGACCTGATCCCCACTCGACTGAGGAAACCCTTTATAGAGAAATCCAATAGGAATTATCCTGTAAATAATCAACAATAAAAGACCAAAAGGAATGAAGTGACGCCTGGACCTTCAGTAATTCCGAAGATCGCATTAAATGAGTTCGCAAGAAGTAAACTCGACAAAATAATGATGCCTTACATTGTTAAATTAAACAACAACACAAATACCTAATTAACTTTAAAATCATTGACTTGATATAAAAATAATACTGAGATTTTACAACCATCTCCTCTGTCTAAAAATAACATTTTTTATCTTCAATTTTCCTTTTTTTAACTACCTAGTGCAACAATAATAAAAAATAAATATATATTAAAATAACTTCATTTTCCATGTCAAATCTCACATTAAATTATCGACGATTCAGGCGGGATGGAGTGTGACGTCATACTGGACTCTGACTTAGACACCAATGTTATCAGCAACCAGAGCCATCTTGATTATACATCGTATCCATGCATCTACAAGACTTTGACGACAGCTTTCCATTGGACCGTTCTTCAGCTCTCGATTGACTAGCCTCAGATTTGGAATAAAGATTCCCTAACATCTCTGCAGGTATCACAAAAAATCTCCTTTTTCATCAAGATCATAAATATCTACTTTGAGCAGTTTCAAGCAAGAGTCAATGGACGGCCGGCGCTAAGCGTCACGACGCCGTACCGGAAACACTAACTACCTAAGCGCTATCGTTGACGGTGGTCTAAATCAGTGACAATGAAGCTCTTAGCGAGGAGACAATGAGATGAATGATACAGAGTTTCATTCACGTCTAGCGGAAGCTGCGACGATCTGTGCCAGGATCTGATTCGAACACAATGTGTTGTGTTGTTACTTACCGCGCTCGACAGCTCGAGTACGTTCAGAAATAACACGAGCGCTTACCTGGAAGAAAGAAATAGTATTATTAACAAATGTATTCTTCAAAAATAACATGTTTGGTACTGAATTATTAATACACGCATTATAAATTAACTGTTCTATGGTAAATGTTCTATGTTTTTAAATGAGTGGTACACACTTTTCGGAAAGCATTTTCTTTCCTTCATCGGACTCATTCATTCATCAATTCTAAAAAAGAAAACGCTTAAAGCTTAAAATCACATACGTAACATCAGCATTTTTTTTTAAATATAAAGAAATAATTTTCGATAAAACGATGGGGGTTTGCTACTATGAATTGAGCGTGATCCCACCAATAAATGTTATCGAAAACTATAGCAGTGGTTTTTGCAACATTAGGAAATAACAACTGACAAAAGATGATTTTAAAAAAATCAGAGAGTAGATTGCGGCGACTTCTAAGATACGACACTATAGGGAACTCATGTCGACTAAATTGACTATCGGCTCCATTCATTGGCCGGGCTTCTGGACCCGTTCAAATCCCGGCGTAACATTAACATGTATATCGCGAGCATTGCGGCGTGGTGCAGTGTCTTTTCGCGACTCTCATGGGTGGCTAAACTGACAGCAACTTGCACACAGATGTTGAAATGTTCGTCGAGGTTTGGACAACACGTAGACGAGAAGAGGGGAGTCGATTTGGGCACAAACTGAAAGGATGCGAAATTAGGTTTTGTGAACTCTATTTACTTTTGTTATTTTCATTGTGCTTTTCGTATTTAAATGTCTTATAGAAAGTAGTGGGTGGATTATGACGTAGTTTTTGGTAAAAGGACAACATACGATGATCCTGCACATTTCACATTGTGACAGAATCACGTGAATGAATGAAGGAAGCCATCTTGGCTCGACACGGCACATATGTGTAGTCAAGGCAGCTGTCAATGGTCTCTAAGATGCCGTGCTTGATCCGGCGCTGGCTTCGGGCTAACAATGCAGCCTGTTTGTCAATAGTCTGTTAATACCCTGTTAATGCTTCCAGTCATTAATCACGGCTGTCACGCTGAAAGAGAAGGGGGGTGGAAAACACCCCTTGAAAAAGTTCACACCTTCAACGCATTATAGCGAGCTCTCTCCATCAGTTCATGGTTTTCTTATTTTTCAAAAAGGAAATAGTTACTCTTTTTCTGTAAACCGTAAAGTGAGATTTTTTGGTGAAAAGTCCGCCCAAAGATCCGCAACATCTTTGAAGGGGTGTCCCAGAGTGCTAACTATAATGAAGGTGAATCGAGCTTGGCGTGAGAGGACCTGTGCCAGCATTGTGCATCCCACCGAGCACTAATTAATTGCCTATTTGTTCTTCAAGGTGGCGCTCGCGTGCGGTCTCTGTGGTCCAGAGAGTCCGGGATCGATGCCAGACGCTTGACGCACAAGTCACTCAACAAGAGATCAAGTTGTCCTGAGTTACAGACAATTATACGAGACAATCGCGGCCAATTAGTAGATACATCTCCGCGAGATATAACGTCCAAGACGCTAGAATCATTCCCAGCGTCAAATATATTGCTTTTCCTTCAAGTTCATTCGTTAAACCGACGTTGAAAGTAATGAACCGTATCTACATTTGTTATCTAAAGTTACCTTCCTACTCTCAGAGCTGCTGTATTTTCATTTTTTTTCTATTCTAAATGTTTTCGTATTTTTTCAGATCATAATAATGTGGAATGTTTTAACTGGTTCAATTTAAATTTTAAATTTCCACAGGTACGTAAAATAAACATTGGTCATAGCCTTACAAAGGCAATAACTAAATGCTTTTTCTTGATTATTTGTAGTGATTTGGAGTGATTCTAATGATTATTTTGAAGTAAACAGTGATGATTCAGCACTTTATAAATTAACAAATGGAACATTATCAAATTTAAATGAAATGGATAAACGTTAGGGTCAATGATTGCTTTATGAATTAAAGATTTTAAAAAAGGTTCCTTTATACTCACATTGAAGAATGTGTAGAAAATACAGCCTGCCAGCTCTACGATATGTAGGGTTTCATAGACTGAATCCGTGAAGTTGAAATAAAACAGTAGATAAAATACCAACATCTAAACAAATAGCACATATCTTTCAATTCTCATAAAGAACATGAAGACTGAAGGGTTACCCTGCCAAAGAAAACACTTATGGTTGTACAATGCCACTGCACCAAAATAGCGCGCATAGCAATCAAAGCATCTCCTGAACTTGTTGATGTTTTCACGAACTCAAGCGAGAAACAAAGTTGTAATGAATAGTTATTATTATTCATTGGAGAGAAAAACAGAGAGTACTGAAGATGATTCTCTATACGTTGAAAGGTCACTATATTTCTTCATATGACGGTCTTTTGACAAAGACTTGGCAACTTGAAACTCAAGTTAAGTGTTCATGTTCGTTTAATAAATTTTAGATTTTGTCTCCGTGCATAATAATGTAATTATCATAAAGTTTAGATTTCAACTGTGTAATAAGAAAGAGAAAATATGCTCGCTTCTATATAGAAGATAGCGTCCCAAACCAGATACTTTAATTTCTTGCTTTCAGAAGCCGGCCAGCCAGGCCCGTCTAAAACCATTCTCAAGATAATTTTAGCCAGTTGGCAACCCATTGTTTTGGTTTAGAAACTGTCACCTAATCTAACGAGTTAATTTGTTACAGGTTTTTATTAGTGGTTTTCTACAATGGTGCTCCGGCGATCGCATTTGCCTTGGCAAGGTTTCTACTTTATTGTTTTCTTGTTTTTAATGATGATAATCGAGTGCTAGGTATTAGTGTCAGAGGAACTGAACTGGTTTTTATGTGAAAGAACTATTGGAGAGAGATGTTCGAGTATTCGAGCCTGTCAGAAGCTGCGAGTCTCTTGCATATTTCTCTGTAAATATCCACATTTCTGTCTTCCATGACGATCCACTGCCATCTCGATGATCTCCGGAGAAGAATTCATTGACTAATGACAATGACAGTTGCGTTCGAACACATAACAGATGAGAAAAGCTTTGTTGTATAATTCTGGAACTTGGTACAGCTCAGTTTTTACAGCTTCCGGTAGTAATGTAAACTTTGTGTAGCTTTATACTCCACACCAAACTTCACCGCCTATTATTCAACAAGCTGTTTATTGTGTTTTGTTTCTATACACTTGGCTTTGTACTGCTGAATTATCCATCGCCGAAGCTGCTAAGTCCAAACAATGGCAATTTGAACTCAGGGGCCTCGGGTTTGATCCCTACGCTCGAACTTTCTGACTGAGATGTTTCATGGTTTTCCTCAGTCGAAAGCATGAAAATTACTTGTGAAACAACCCCCACTGTCATTTCTTTATCATCATCTCCCATATCTTCAAAATCTTTCGCAAACGCAAATGACCCAGCTCTCGTATCACTGTGAAGTTTGTGTAGATTATGGAGGGTTTCAAAATCACTTTGATGAACAAAAAATAAAAGAATTTATAATTTTATAATTTATTTAAAATCAGTTATTTTTGGGATTAATCACGCCCCTTTTTTAGATTGTACCATAACAATCTGTCAGTAGACGTTGATCTGCATTTTCCTATGACAATCTCATACCTATGACGTCACAGCTGACTAAAATCCAACTGGGAGACAGATTATTTCCGTAAATAGTAATACGTAATCATTATCTTTCTTGATATTATATCCATATTCTATTTGATACCGTTTCTGTCATCACAACTGTATTTAAAATACGATTAAACTATTGAAACATTGCGTGTCCCGCAACAAAATAAACAAGATTGTTACCATAGCAACCTGGGCGATGCAACTACTCGATTGATCCGTCCTGCAGGTCGACTTCTGCATCTCGAGAATCTTCACTACTCTTCCCGAGCGTCTGTTTGTCTTCGCCCCGGTTGATTGACTGTGCATATGGAGTGTTCTTGTCGACGCCTTTGTCTCGGCGTCGGCGTCGCGACGGTGGGTTTGATGTAACCTGTCCGCGTGATTGAGTTGCAGGCTTGACAACCTGCCAACACTCATTGTGTGGCTTTGTTTCCCCGCGGTTCGGTTGGCAACACTAAACTAACATGTCTTCTCGGTGAGGTTGAATTGTGTGGAACAACAATCATCCGTCAACAAGACCGCGAGCTCGCTCGAGTTTCACACACATTGTGTGCGGAAGAAACTGGCGTCACGTTACTCATACATTGTATTTGAAACAGTTGCTTGTTTGAAATATGATTTAATGAAGCCAACTGCAAAGTGAAATGATTTTCCTAGTCTGGGATTCGAACCCAGGTCCCCTGCATTGCCGGTAAATTGCAATGCCAACTAACTAAGGAGGCATTTAATTTTGCATAAACGAATACAGTTTTTGATATCGTTTTGTATGAGACAATTTTATGCAAACTGTTCTCATAGGTAAATGAAAATTAAATTAAATGTTAAGCTTGGTGTAGCTTTAAAAAGTAAATAGATAGGTAAACTGTAATTTATTTACTAACATTAGTAACTATAATTTCAGATTGTTGGCAATAATATAAAATATTACAGGTTCAAGAAAGTCGAAATAAAAATGGAAAAACGTTAAGCCTTTACCGCGAAAAGGTTAAATTGTTAAAAAGTTAGAACTTTGTTTAATCAGAATCATAGAATTCTAACTTTATATCTTCTTGACTTTTTTACAAAACTTCTTTATGTGCATGAGAGTTAAATAAGTTAATTAAAAGTTAGTATTTTAGCTACATTCTAATTTTGATAAATTAAATAAAATTAACTTTTTCGTTAACACGCTTAATCGCGAAAACTTATCAAGCTTAAAGTTAACCTAGGAGATAACTCTATTGTGCACATGTCAAGACATGTCTTAAAAATATCAATTTTCCTTTTTCGTTTCGATTTCCTTGTCTCCAACAATGAGAAGTTATAGTTCTGTCCTCCTCATTATCTCCGACTTACCTCCATCTCCTCCGACTTTGTTGCTAACAGATGCGCTTCTCTCCACGTGCATTGCACCCTTCACGTGCACTCTTCGTTTCAGTGCAAGGTATAATTTTAGTCCCACTCTCTCTCTTTCTCTCTCTCTCTCTGGGAGTCGACAGTGGTCCAGCATGCAATGATTCTTCCCGAGACGCGGAGAAGAAAGGGGTGGATATTTTTAGCGCATCCGGAAGTTCAGTGTCATTGGCAATGGCGTTTAATTTGCCATGTAAATCGGATCCACGTGGCAAAAGTTTGATTGTCAAACTAAGGATTCTGAACGCGTCTTTCGCTTCATATAATAGAATAATAGGATATTCATAGGATTAGAGTCTGGTCCGATTACAAACTTCGTAAATCAGATCATAAATCACAAACAAATAGTTTTTAAATTTTTAAATTTTTCGATTGTTTTGGACGATTTTAATTTAAAATTTCGAAAATATTTTGAGCACCCAAACAATTGAAAAACAATAAAAAATTAAATTTTAATATTTGAACCGTCTAAAACAATCGAAAACTTAGAAAATTTAAAAAAAAGTATTTGAATATTGAAATTAAGCATTTGTCAACATTTTTTTAATTTTGACTTATTTTCACATTAAATTTTTAATAACATTGTGAACGTTTCAATTATTTTCCTATAAATACAATATCTATTTTAATAGCTCGATTTATCAGTTATGTCCTTTTCATACTGAGTGCATATTGTGATGAGAGAAATGTCGAGTTCCTTGAGATAACGTCACCCAATAGAAACAGTTTCTTGATTACCGCAATGAATCAAGCTATAGAATCTCCGCAGTCTCCGGAAGCTGGGGGAAACAAACGCGTCCACAAATAGACTCTTCTTTGACATCGCCAGTGGATTCAGTCCGCCCATTGTTCTCACTAGTAAACCAATCACATAGAGGTAAGAATTACCTCTATGCCAATCATTTGTCCTCGCGCCATCGATCTCACAGTTTAACCGCCGGAGTAAAAACAAAAGCTCGCGTCGAGTCATCAAAGTGACACCGAAAGTAAATGATGAGGAACTAAATCTCTTCGGAAACAACAGCATTCTTTGGAACAAAAGCTGTTCGTCTTTCGCGCGAGAACACAGGGGACACTTGTTGATGCTTTGTCTTCAACACTACGACAAACAATTCAATCAAGCGACACGGTTTTTACGAGCCACGGACAAGGAGTAGATTCATTAATGTGAGAGAAAGAAGAATGTCACTCAACGAGATGACAAGATGCAGAGTTTACACGGTTCAATGTTTCTTACAATTCATTGAATTCAATCATTAATTCATTGAAATAAAAATATCGAAAATCGTTTTGAAGTCAACTTGACTACACGGTTACATTCATTGAAACAAACGATTTGATCAAACATTGAACAGTGTATACAGGGTGCGAATTGTTCAATTTTCAGAGGGGGGGATAGGAAAAATTAAAATTCATGTTGAGAAATATAGCAAAGGCGAAAAATACGATTGCTCACGAACACAATGGGGGGTCTGGGGGGAGGGCCCCCCAGTACCATGCAGGTCCGGGACGCATAGCCCCGGGAAATTTTGAATTTCAAGATTATATTTGGTGCATTTCTAAGCGATTTGTACACTATTTTTTGCCATTTGTCGTGATGTCATCACGACAAATGGCATTATAAAAGAGGGTTTGCTTTTAATTTAAAAGGGAAATCAGAAGTGGTGGGCAAGCAAAATAAATCTTGGAATTAATAAATTTCTTATCAAATACAGCTTATTTGCTACAAAGACAATTTGACAATTGTTTTATGTGACAATTTATTTTTATAATTTTAGATTTATTTCAGTAAAAAGTAGGTAACTATTGTTTTGTTGATTAAAAGTCAACCATTTTACAGAGGGGGGGAAAACTCTATCCCCCCCTGGGATGCTTTATTGGGAAACAGAGCCGGGGATGAGAAAACCAGAGGGGGGGAAATCCCCCCCATCCCCCCCATCAATTCGCACCCTGCGTGTATAAACTAGGCTTTATGATGTTCCGATGATCAAAAGAAAAGTGATTGTAAGGTGACCGCTCAAACAATTCATCTCTAGAAGCAAAGTATCATCTTATAGGTGTTGTACAATCCAGGTGTCGACATCGTTCACAAACAGTTTTCCATTATCAGTCTGATTCTTTATGCCAATTTCCTCAGAAATTAAATGTGATCTTGTTTGACAAACAGCGAATCGTGTTTGTAAAATCAACATTGATAGAGAAACTGGCAAGACTCTGAGAATAATGCGTCTTCTTCCGAGCTTCCGACCCATTTGAAAGGAGAATCGAATTAATGAAATCACATTCATCAAGGACTATTTAAAGACACCTATGCAATGTGATAACAAGGAATCCAAACCAATCCATCGGTCGATTACATCAGCAATTCTAATTAATTAACAAATATAAATTCTTGTCTTGTTTAAATATGGGAGGTTTGACTCCCAACAGTTTTTTTATTCGCTCACAGGCGCAGAGCAAGCGTCTAAATCGGTCCAAAGCGTCGCCCCAAAAAACCCAAAAATAACAAAGCGTCGGTATTTGACTTAATCGCCCTGAGTGCTGGCTTCACTGGACAATCGTGACGTCACAAGACATGACAGATGTTGAAATATGACGGCACGAGCTTGTTTTTACAGCACCATTATCCGCTGGCGAGAAATCAAAATATATATTGTTCGGACGTCATCCAGAACAATCCGACGAAATCACATCCAGCTAAAAATATCCTAATTAATTAGTCGAGCGGTATTAAACAAATATTAAGCTGAGTGAAACACTGTCGCTGCATTGTGTGTCAACTCTTGCGGTGGTGCCAAATTACTTCGGACATCAAAACACAATTGTTCGCTTATAATTGCATTGTCTAAATACGTCCCATGCCTCGCACAAACATTATACATAAATTAGACAAAAATACAGCAACACTCGATAGAAATGGAGCACAGATCAAAGCATTGCTACAGAGCAAGTTGGCTCAGGGATAAAGCTCTGTACCTGCTCTCCAGATGTGCGGGGTTTGATTCCTACGGCCTCCATTCAGACAGAGACATTTCTTGCCTTTACTCAATCGAGACGCAAATTAAGGTGAGGAATTTCCTACTAATTGGCCACCAAGACCTCCTCTTCCCACCATCCCTATAACTATCTTCATCATTATCATCTCACAATCATCATCATAATCATTGTCATTAGCCTCAACCTAAAATAAAAAAATATATCTTTCATAGCAATACCCATGGTAGAAGAATATTACCACTATGCGCAATACCTTCTCAATCGGAATTATGAATTGAATGTTACTGTATTTGCTCTCAACTTCTGGACGAAGAACAGAACCAAGACCTAGCCGGCGAACAACGTACGTAACGTATTCTTAATATATTTACATATTGAACGTATTGAAATGTCCCAGGTCCCCCCCCTCCCCCCCCCCCCGGCGCCTCCCGCCTGTTATAGATTCCCCATCAATCACCCCGTGACGTTTAACCCGCGCTATCTCCGCCACCTCCAGGAAACCTCCATTATCCAGACTCGGCAATAATTGCTTTTCAATGAGTATTATCTCGACCTAGCGGGGAAACATTAATGGCGTCGCCGACGTCGCGACGCTTATCGGCGGCGTCGTTTTTATCGCGCGCGGGTGAGCGCCTCCATTGATGTCACGTGACGGTTTAAAACGGCGTCGTGTCTGATGACAATCGTGTGTGACGCTACATTAACTCGGCCAGGAATGTGGCGTCGGGACGCTATCAATGCGACGCTGACGTCGACGAATATTTAAACAATTACACTGTGTGAGCTTCGAAATGAACTCGATGAGAGGAGATATTATTAACTAACCTCATGCATGAGATAATATAGATGCATTTTAAATACTGATGTGACTCTCATTGTTACAGGGGACGTTAGCTCGACGCAGCCAAGTCGTAAGAACGAAACTTTTTACATTCCTGCTAGTATGTAGTATCAGTAGAGTAGTATTAAATAAAGATAAGAAATAACGCTACGAGAGTTTTATCTTTGCTAATAGGTACTTTTTGTACCTACCTACTTTGTACCAATCGTGTTGGAAAGGCGTTGAAATCATGTTCAATTTTCAATTTTCAATTTCAATTTCAATTTTAATACAATTTTATTTCTTCCAAAATTTTACAATTTTACCTAAACCATACGCTTTCCTTGTGCAACCTTTACATATTACATAATTACATATTACATTTACCTTTTACATATTGTTACATTATACCAAGAATCAGTAGTAAAATAAGCAATAGTGTTGAGATAAAAGGAGACACAGCGAAATAGAAACACAAAGAAGAGCATGGATAAGAGAAATAGTTTACAAGGGGTTGAGGGGGCATTTTATTTTGGAAGCAGCCAGCATAATGGAAAACCATTGTGCGCTGGCATACATTCTTTTACATTTCTAGAAATCAAAGCTAGTCGTCAGCTCAATCACAGATTAGAAACAACAAAAATATTATGTAAAGTATAGAAGATATTAAGAACAATCACTCGATACTACTTTTACGGAAAAGAAAGAAATTGGACGATCGGATATTGAATATTGAAGTGAGAGGATATAAAAGACTTAATATTGAAATTAATTAAAATAGTGGTGGAGGGGGAAGATTATAGTAAATTTTAGTGAATTTATCAACTTCAAATCAAAATATTTCAGTTAACAAAAATTATCATAGAAATCCCTACCTACTTCTCTGATCCATGCGGTAATTAGTATTTTGAATAATTTAATATTAGAAGTTTTACGAATATCGATAGGAAGCGCATTGAACAGACGTGGACCAATGTAACTTACGTGTTGTTGCCCTTTTTGTTTCTTACAGTATATCAAATTTAACATATATAAATTATTTTTATTACTACCTCTGGTTTTTGGCACAGGTAGCGTTTGATGCGTAATTTCAGGAATTCTGTATTTACCGAAATTAAGAAAAAGATACATCAACGCCCTTTTTATAAAAATTTGTCTAATATCTAATACTTCTGCCAATTTGAAAGTAAGGTTAGATGAAAACTGTGAATGCTTATTTAAAACTACCCGTAAAATAATTTTTTGAATGGTTAGAATTTCACTAATGTTAGTTTTATTAACTGCTCCCCAGCCAATAATTCCATAGGACATTATTGATTGGGCGAGAGCTTTATAAATGGTTAGTAATAAAGATTTGCTAACAATACGTCTCAACCTATAGAAAATGTACAACATATTTCTTAGCTTACGCACGATACAAGCAGTATTAGCTTTCCAACTTAGATGTTTATGTGCGACTTCTGAATAATATTCGAGGAACGAGGGGATATTCTTCACGAACTCCGTTTTGGAGTCGGAAACACGTATCATTTCATCAGATTTGAATGAAATTTTTACCTTGTACACTCCGGCGTAAAGTGTACATTTTCATACATTTGCATACATTTTCCAGACAATGGCGTCACACTGTCTTGGCATGACTCCAAGTGAAATTGCAAGTGAAAACATAGCGAGGGCGAGAACTCAAAAGTCGCACAAGAAAATTAGTTTATACGTTCTTCAAATCAACATTCATCTAATTTATAATGAAAATTTCACTTTCATTCACGCGACTATTGCCTAGAACTAAATAAGATTCATATTTTGCTTCGCGTTTCATTTCCAGTTGAAACTTTTGAATTGAACCTCCCGTTACTCTTGTTTCCCGTGCTTTTCAGTCCTCAATGACTTTACACCATAATACATGAATATAATCGGCGGGAGTTTCATATCAAAAACGTTGCGACGGAGTATAATTGATTACCACAACATAATTTCCAGGCCGATCCGTCATATTGTATGAATGCCGTCGCTTCTAGAGGGCTCTGGTGACGGAATTCTCACGCACGGCCCGGTATTGTCATGCGGAGATGGATCACCAGTCGATGTATTTATTGGGCCGTGTCTCATGATGTGGGAAGCACAAGTAATTACGTGGCGACAGAATTGATTGAGTGGTGACAATTATGCTCGAAGGGTGAGGGGGGGGGGGGGGGCAATAGAAGAGAAAGTTTGCTCGGGGACGAGATTTGTTTTCTTGTTGAAAGTATGGTGGAGGTGCCAATATTGCTTATACAGTTAAGGGTGGTGGCGGTGCCATGATATCTTACTCGTAAGCGTTCAATCGTTACGATACTTTCTTTGCTTGTTCTGTTTTTTGGCTGCACTGCCCAGGTCAGTGATGATGCACCACATTCGATGAAATATCGAATGACATTGAGACCAACAAATATCATATTTTAATTTTAGAAAGTTTCGGACACTGGTCGAGAAATAAAAGAGTTATTGACATTTTAACCTTATTTTTAAATACATATGTCAGATTTGCTCTGTCGAGAAAGCAATATGCACCGCACCTTAATGAAAATCCTTCATTATTCAGTCTTTAGATTAATATAACTCTCGCACAACATTGACTTTTAAAAATTGATGTAAATAAAAAAAGTTATGAAGGTTAGGGCATACTGATATCTCGACAAAACAAATCTTACTTTAAATAACGGTGACATGAGTCATTGTGTAAGAGAATACTTCCATATAACTGTACTTGTTGACATCAGTCAAATGGCAATTGACAGAGCTTGATATATCATTCCAAAAGAGAACTTGTACTTCCGTCCTTCTACCTCTGAGGTACAGATGGAGCCTTGTCAACGCGTCACACAGTTGCATCTGAGCTCCACTGCGATTGTTCGCCTTGATATCGGGAACACTTGTGGCTGAGGGTCTATCTATTATCCATGCAACAACAGTGCAGGGGCGAGGGTCGAGTCAAAGGGAATTATTCAGCGTCTCGCCGCATTGTTCCAGAGTCCCCAAGGAGCTCTCTTCCCCTTGTCTGACGCGGACGTGTCGACGTCGTCTCGTCATGCGAACACGATGTCGGGATTATCTGGATACTTCTCTTTGTCATTGGCTGCCGATTAGACCGAGTCGACTAAGTCCTTATTGCTTCTCGATATTGAGGGTACATTCGGTCATAATCTCATTCGTAGCGAAATATAACAATGAATGCACTAGAAAACGCTCTGTGTAACGCGTTGATAAGTGAGCCTTCGTATTGCATGCGAATGAATATCTGTACCTCAGTGGTAGAAGGCCGGGAGTCAATTTCAATGATTCTTGAGGTGAGATCAAAAAACAGTAATTCTGTCTTCATCCAGTCATATTTGTAATCATTGAATTATTCAATATAACTGTTATGTTGGCATCAGTCAAATGGACATTGGTAGCTTCAAAGTGTTCAACGCAAAATCGAGTAAATGGACTTCCGGCCATCTACATCTGAAGTAAAGATATGATGTACGAGACTTGCTCCTCTATAGACCTTGGAAAGGAGCTTTAAATACATTAATCTAATGATTTGCAAGTGATCAAGATGTGGTGTATAATATTTCTCTATGAAACAAATTTTACAATTAATTCAATATAAAAAATGTCAGTATCTCTTGATCTTGACCGATTTTGGTAGAAATGTTTAAAATCAAGTAAATTGATGGTCCCAAATTTGAGTTGATCATTATCACTTTTCAACCAACAAAAATTGTGATAAAACAAAAGAAAACTCTTTGTTTGTGTGTAAAATTTCAGAACGATGGTTGAACAGTGAAGTTGCCATAAGAGTACCACACTCGCGTTTTATGATGTGCTAAAAGAAGACAAAGTTTTCAATAGAAATGCATTATCAAACTCTCCCATCTCAAAAAAAGGAACCAGTAAATAATTATAGTTGAACTTTACGACAAAAGTCCGCCCAAGTTGTAACAGACTCCGCTTCAACTTGCTCGCGATGAATGCTTTATGCTCAGGATTCAGAAGGGTGGTTTTCAACCAAGCTGTCGAAGCGCGAGTAGAATTGGAATAAAGCAATGACGAGGACAAAAAGTTCCCAACTCATACAGTCTTACAAGTAGAATGATGTCAGTGTTGACTGAAAAGATTGGTTTTCTGTAGCGAGACTCTGACGTCACGGTAAGCCCTTTATTAGGAGCCTGGATATTAGATCTCGAGATTGCACTAGGTGTTAACAGAGTTTAGCGTCGTGGCGAAGAAAGAGAGGAGGAGGACACGTCCTTACTATAAAAGAAAAACTCGTCACTCGGAAAGATCTTTCATTTTCTTTCGAAGACTTACTAGATCCATTATATAATATTATATCTCGGAGTTTAGTGTGGCAATATCTTGACCGGTACTAACCATGTATTGCGCGGCTAATCCCCGAGCTTGGAACTGAAACTACACTTGTTAGTGAGGTCGATTCACAACGTACTCTTCATTAGATCATACATAAACAGCAAACTAGTTTTCTAGCGTCATAAAAACAAGTCATTTATTTTAAATTCGATATTTACTAGGAAGACGCCCAGTGTGACGTGTTGATAAGCGAGCCTTCGTATTGCATGCGAATAATTATTTGTGTGAAAGTTGCTGCTCTATAATTGACCTTGAAAACAGCTATGAAACCTAATCATATGCGGCAAAGTAGCAGTGATAATTTATGTTAAATTTCGTTGAATAAATTTGACACATTTTTCAAAACAACTATAAATGTCAGTAAAATGTCAATAACTCTTGAAATTCTTGACAGATTAGTCTGCAAATTATCAAAAACACCTCAAATATTGGTTCCAATCACGATGCAAATTTTGACGTTGATCGGTCAAAAGGTTTCATTTTCAATTTTCAACCAATTAGTGGATTTTGTTGTTAAAATTTTGGTCTGCACTCACTACCGTGATTTGTGTATGTGTGCAAAATTTCAGCTCGACCAGAGAAACGGTGCGACATGAACAAAAACAAAAAAAGTGCCGAAAACTTTCAAAGGAGTCGTTCGTTTCGCTCAATAAGACACATTCTAAAATATAATTATCAAAGCAAGCTCTCTTTCTTAAAAAATATATTCCATGAACAGCACAATGAAATCTTCCAAGTTTCCGTTTTCAATCAAAGCTTTGCGGTGGCGCAGAGAAGGTGGTAACAAAAGATCTCCTCCCCAAGCAAAATAAGTGTATATTACATCCTCATCCGCGGAGCTTAGCCGTGGTGTGGAAGCTCCGTCATAATCAAGCAGTGGGTGATAATAGCGCCTGAGCCTCAATTCAGCGGCGGTCATGTCGAGTAAAGCCCCCGACAAATAAACCATGTAACAGCACCTACTTAACCACCCTTACATCACAACCGATCCGCAGAGTCATCGCAAAGAGATTAGCGGGTATGACAAGGACATTCGCAAGAGAGATTTCACGAGATTGTAACAGAGAGGGAAACAAAACATTCTTCATTCATCCATCGATATGGAACAAAATAAATCCGATGAAATAAATGCTTTAAACTGTCATGGCTACTTATTTACATTTTTTTAAAAAAGTAAAATTATTGACATAGTTTAGAAAGATTGCTGTGAAAGATGACAAACTATTCCAATAATTTTTCTTGTTAAAATCTGATGAAGACTGTCGGTCACCTTGTAGTTGTGATAATTTAAATAGCTGAAAAAAGTGAATTAATTTTCTCGGTTGATTACTAATTAGTAAACTATTTACGTTATTAATTATTCCATAAACCAGACCAATTAAAAAGCTAACATAACTAACAAAAGTAAAAAAATCAAATATAATAAAATAAATATACGAACGACCAAGACATACTGTCGTTTAGATGCATAAATAATATGCATTTTGTATGCAGTTCTGTACGTTGAGAATGAGTGTGGATTGAGCGTGTGGGATAAGGCGTCATCGACAGGAATGATTATTAGTTCTCCGGGAAGGATTACACCTCTAAGTCTGTCATAAAGCCTCTTGTTGCCGCCGCCCTAAGTCCCAGTGATTATCCTCGGCGTCGGGACGCTCAATAGACGTCGCTAATCCCGCCTCCACAATGTCGTCACATGGAACTCATCACATGGCCGGGAACTCGCAAGAAGAACTTGAAGAGAACTTGCACATGGATGTGACAAGCTAGACAGTCGAATGAGCTTTTCAGTCAAGGTAATGTCATCGCACTTCGAGATACTTGTCGAAATACTTGTCGATAAATTGACGAGAACTTTCGGAGAACTCTACGGGGAACTTGTGGAGAACTTGACTAGTGGCTTGACGAGGAACATGTCGAGGACCTTGTCGAGGATCTTTTGGGGAACTTGTCGAGGAACTTGTTGATGAACTTGTGGTAAATTTGTATGGGAACTTGTGAGAACTTTTCGAGGACTATCAACAACTTGACGAGGGAATTGTCGAGGAACATGACGAGGGACTTGTAGAGGAACTTGTCGAGGAACTTGTCGAGGAACATGACGAGGAACTTGTCGAGGAACATGTCGAGGAACATGACGAGGGACTTGACGAGGAACATGTCGGTGAACTTGTCGATGAGCTTGTCGAGGAACTTATTAACGACTGAGTGTAATCCCAGCGAGCTTCAAACCTCGTGAAACTCGCAAAGAGTCAATATAATCGCCTCAGTACTGAGTTACCTGTTGTATGACGTCACAAAGCTGCGAGCTTTCACACGGCACAGAGAATCGGACGCTTGCGGAACAAATCCATTGCCAAATAAACACATTTTATTTATTTGTATGTTTGTTTGTTCGTTCTTTTTCAATTTAGACCTAAAAAATCATTTTTTTGTTATTATTTTTATAACATGTATTATAGGAAACCGCTAATAAACATGATACACAGAATAATAACCTTCAAGATTGGCAACAATGTCTTACGGCTGTCACAAAAGTACCAGGTACAGCATATTGGAGTATTGACGGCCGAATAAACTACAACAAACAAATGATACTGATTTTGTTGCCAATGATGAAGAAATCTAACACAATACATAATTTTCTCTCCCAATTGTGTTACCTCGATCTACATGTTTAGGGGGTTTAGAAGATCCATTCTTCAGAACCAATGCTCTAATTGGTTCCGCGCCCTGGCGTAAAACGCTCCGCCATTTGAGTCGTCCACATCTATTCTCCTGTCATATTCTTTCATCTTGTTGATAATTTATGTGTCAAGATCTCAAGGTATAGAAGCCGCTCAGCTCAACAGATGTTCCGGAGTAAGTTGTTGATTCATCTTCGTATAATGCAAGGGATGAAGAGTAGGGGATGAATCGGACTAAATTGCTCGTAAACTATTTTTCCCCTTTCGTTAATTCCATTCTATTCTGCATTATTAAACTTCTGAGTTGAATTTGTAGACATGGAACGAAACATGGAGTCAAGAATGATAATGATATTTCGTTTGTACGAATAAGAAAACGATGTAATTCGTTGATTGATAGCATTCGTTTGCTGATCATCCAATGAGCATTCACAAAGTGGGCGAGCAAAACGACAGTTTCCATTTGACATTATGGCTCGAATTCGTTTATCTTGTATTTTTTGTGTAGGTATGTTCTTTTTGCATTACAGGTCAAACGAAGTAACGTATCAGGCCGATTTTTTCACAAAAGATTCATTACAAACCTGTTAGTTTAGATTTTGATTTATAGCAAGATCGGTATATTGGTTTTACCAGAAATATAGTTAATAGTTTATACTCCCCTTTATTGATGAATAATCTGGAAAGAAATGCTGAAGCATTTCGAAGGCTCGCTTATAAACGCGTTCACAGAGCGGTTTCCAAGCTATAGTTTAAACAAAACTGAGGTTATTTTATCTTTATGTTTTAATACCTGTTATAAATAAAGGCTTAATAATAATAATAATAATTATTATTATTATTATAGCTAATAATAACTCTTTGGGATATTATTGTACATATTATTTTGAATTCGTTGAATATTATTAAATTTGTGAAATGATGAATTCTATTATTTGTTGATAATGATATGTTATTATTTTGCAGGAGTGTTCTGCACATGTGTAATGCTATTATTTTAAGTTGGGTGTATTATAATTGTTGTATTTATCATGTTTCTCACAGTCTGTTTTTCTTTAGTTGTCAACTGAATTATGTTTAAAAAAGTTTACTTTACCTTTCTATGCCCTCACACAGGGTCTCTTTGACCCCATGAGGGCTTTTCTTATTTTATATAATTTAATAATTTTTTTGTAATTGTACTCTGTATAAAATTAATCTGAGAATAAAATGCTTATAAATTGATTGAATTGATACCCAAATTACAGAAGCAAATACAAAATGAAAGTTATATTTGAAAGAACGTATTTATATCACCTATTGATTTTTTATAATATGTAAAATAAAGTGTGTTTATGATGTCCTGCAATAGAAAGTCATTATAAAATTATTATTACAATAAAATAGGAATGATGTTCATCCTGCAGTGTCGAGAGGAGTTTCATCTGAGGAATGCTAACTGTTCTCGGATTCGATTACAGTATTTCATGAGTGCAACAGTTGCACACGACTGCACTAATCAATTACTCGTGATGTAAGCTCACGTCATAACACGTGGCATGTGCATTCTGTCGGGTGTCTTGTGTTTAAAACATCGGATGAGAAATGTCCCACTGATGTCACGCAGAGACGAGGCACATGGCTGCACGGTGCCAGGTATGTAGTCAAGAGATTCAGTAGAGATATTAGAGTTATTGCAGCGAAAAGTCAATGATATTGATTCGTTTTTTGTATTTATTATTGTTTGCAATCAGAGGATTGAACCTAAACCATTATGAATAATATTTGTGAATCCGAACCCGAACCCGTAAATGATCGGGTTCTCTGCCCTTGGTTGCAATCATCAAATAAGGTACTTTTACATACAGCGGATTGGCATTTTGCGGAAAATGATTTTGTTGCCAATCAATCAAAACGTGTTTTCATAGATTGCACGTGATATCTCATTGTTGCAACCATATATTGATGGCATGATTCAGAATATCTGTGATTCTGTACTTTTTTTGAGGCGATATTTGATAATTTTAATGGTAGACAGGGTAATTGTAGGCTCAGGAGAAATCTTCTGACGAAGAGGAACCACTCACAAATACAAAAAAAACATCGATTTACCTCCAAGATCGTGCAAACTGTGAATTATGGCTCGGCACAGAGTTAAAAAGTATACATTTTCAAACAATTTCATATTAAAATTGCGTATTATAATTATTTGTAGTTGAAGTTATTGAGATGCGGGCATAGTTCCAATAGCTTAATCAGCATGATGTTTCGCGTCACCTCTTTCACTTCTCAAACCCTCGACTGGGAGAAAAGTTCCACAGTTTTAACCCTCTTATTTTATTTTCTGAAATCCCATCAGGTGTCGTCTTCAATATTTATTGTTATTTCTATTCCTACGGTCCATTTGCAAAGCGCCGACTCTTCTTCCACTGAAGGATATAGATAGCAGTTCGCTCATAACTTCCTGGTTCTCCCTCCACACACTTCCGCGAGTAGGGCTGCTGGCAACCCTTAAATTCAACACACCACCTTCGTAAATCAAAATGAATATTGTATTTCTTGAGAGTTGTTTGAACGGGCGAGAATATGAATGATATTTTTATGTGAATAGAAACTAAATAATGACAGGCATGTGTTGTCAAGACTGAATGCGATAAGAAAAGGAGCAGCATTATCTTGACTCAACTGCATAGGCGAAGAAGCAAACACAATTATTGATACAGGTTCAAATCGCAATGTTTTCTTTACAAGGTTAAAAAACTTTTCAATTTATCGCATTATGCCGTTTTATTATCAATTCTTTTATGGTGATTGACAAATATTGCGAGTACCTATGAGATAACTTTAAAATATTATGATATCAGAAGACATGAATCATATTCTATTGGGCCACAGAGTAAACTTATTATTGACATAATACTGAAATCGTATTTCTAGTTTCTATCTAGAGACGAACGTGTCTATGAATTTCCATATAATTCTATCTTTGTAACGTGTCCCTAAATTCCATCAACATGTCCCTAAATGTATTGTGTTAGATGTCCCTATAAATTCTATCTTTCCCTAATTATATAATGTGTAACTTTGTCCCAATCCATCTCCATATAAATTCTATCTTTTGTAACGTGCGAAGAACCATGAACCACGCAGTGAACACGCATAATTATATAAATCCTATTATCTAGAAAATAGGACTAAGATCCAGACGAAATGATGCGGAAATTGTCTTATTAGTTATTAATCAAAGACAAACAATCTTACTGCACTATCTTTCAGTTCGGCGAAAAACATTAAAACAAATTCGCTGTCATCCATTTGAAACAAATAGTTCTTTAAGTGACGTGCAAACATTGATAAATGATAATAAATGGTGCGATTTTTATTTATAAATAGAATAAGAGGTATAAGACTTTGGTATTCTTTGGTATAATAGCAAATAAATTCAGTTCTTAAACAAGCCAAATCTATTTATCTAAGATTGTACATCAAATCGAGTTGTATATTGGCTCTGATAGCAAAGGTTGAATGACTTTTATACCTAACAATAATGTTGTTTGATTTGTTGTCTGAATACAGGTCCTATGCAGTATATTTTGTGAAGCTTTTAGTTCAAAATGCACATGTATTAGCCAAAACAGTATTATCTATATCGCTGAATGCTATATAAAAATAATATAATGGTCATATCGGAAAGAGCAAAATTGTCATTTTTATCTCACAAATAAGCGCAGTAACATCACGTTCAAATATATCACACTTACGAGTAAAAAGTGTTGGACGAATGGCAAGATTTGAAGGTTCAAGTCTATTTTTTCACATTTAGTGTATCTTTCAATATAAAATATTTCTGTTTCCGTTTGCGTCACTAAAATGACTGAATTCAACTAGAAAATTCGTGTTTCTTGTATTCAATTTGAGTGCTCCACCTGGCGTCTTAGAATTATAGCTCATAATAAATTAAGATGCCCACGTTCATATTCTGATTGAAGAAAATATATTTATTTTGCCAGTTTTCAGAGGATGGAAACTAGATACCAAATTACAATTACTTTGGGTACTTCAATTATCTTTCCTGCAATCAATTGTTTCCCATACCAGCACGTCCAAATTTAATCCTCAATCAATCCTCAATCCTCAATTTAATCGGTAGAATTAAATCTATACGTAACCAATCCACCTGATTTTGGATTGGAATTCGTTGTCTAACTTTAAAAAGATTTAAAATATCTTTGCTTTTGAAACATCAAGAAAATAAATCCCTCAATAAATTAAATTCCCTCAGGTTCCTGAGTTTTCCCTCAGTCGAGAGGCAAATGATGGGAAGGTTCCCTACACTATATCCTCTTTGCCAATCCTTCATCCATTATCTTTTACGTCACCATTAGCCTAGTTGCAGTAATATGAGACGTTAAACACCATGGAAATACAAAATGGAAATTTCTAAAGGCGTTTTCCAGCCCTGAATAACAATATCAAGTGTTCGAGGATCTTCTAGTGGAAGTGTGTCGACTCAGGTGCACGCTTTATGCATGAGATCTGTCGTATCGAGGGCAAAGCGCGCGAAATGTATTTCGAGCATATTTATTCACAACTTCTTTAACAAAGTGCCACGACAGTTGGCGGTTTGATCGCCATGCATCACTGCAGTGTGGAGGCGTCCGGCCCAACATGTCCCCGTCGGTGCAAACGCGGAATGTACTGAATTACCTCATTATACTGGATGCATTTAGACGGGGGACACCCGAGCAGCAACGCGAACGATTGGGCGTCCATTGAATCACGGCCAATAAGAGCAGTTGTGATTGTCGTGCATGTCGATAAGAGACTCGGCCTGGAATTTGCATCCTCGCGTCACACTCCTGCGACAATGCCGCGAGGTTCGAAGGAGAACTTCTGAGTGGATCCATGCAGCCGTGTCGAGGTGATGAAAGGCTCGCTTTCTGACACTTCCTTCAATCAAAACACGTCCAGCCTGGATTACCCCCCTCCCTCTCCCCCTCATGCATATTCACCATCCAGACAGCGTTCCCACGATTCCTTGCTCTTTACATATCCGAACAACAGCATTCTTATAATCTTTATATTCTTTACCTCGATCTTTTTTTCTTCGCTTTTCTTCATATCATAATAATGTAGAACATAAAAAGCGACCCTTTGTACGTTTGCGGTACTTAAGAAGTTGAGCTGCTACCGACGCATTGGGCTCTTGTCTGCGACACAATGCTCCAGGCCGGTTCTTCTCCAGGGCCCGAACCTGGTCCCGATAAAAAATACTCCCCGCTCTCGACAATAAATTAGCGATACTTAATCTTGTGACAAGCTATTCTAAAAGATGTGTCGTTCTCTTTATGAATGGCCGCCAGATGATGTTCAATCGCGACCCACCTTGACGACAATGAAGGTATTGTCACCTCCAACATTACGACTGTGACGAACTCTTTCCTTATGGCTGAGCAGAAATCGAACGAAGTATCCCAAACAGACTCGTAGTGTCATTGATGGCCGAATGAAAGAGTGGTTGTTTTTTTACAACAATGAAAACCATTTGACTTTGTGATCGAGTAACTGACTAGAAACATTTCCCCTCAAATAATTCAAGAAATCATTGACATTCGCTGTGTTGGGATTGGCTACTGCTACAATGCACTGAATGCTTTCGTTGATGTTGATAGACATTCTGGCTTAATACAGACATGATATTAATTATTTTTACGATTAGATAATGTACATATATTTAACATACGACTTGATTAAAAGTATATTGTTGTACTGTGTCAGGTTTCCCTGCAAGCAGGTAAAATGTAAGACGATCTCAGCCGGACGCTTGAAGATTTGACCTTGGAATATACGTAAGAACGAGGCGGCGTGCTTTGTCACCATACATCGCCGACTGAAACAGCGAATCCCAAATGGATTCATATTTTAGTTTTCTATGCCGTTGTATTTATTAATGAATGTTTCACCATATGTGCTGCTTCTTGTGTGCCGATGCGTGGGTCGAATAACTCGGCCGGCTAATCCCCGCGACACACAGCACAGTGGCGGACTGGACACAGGTCTCTCCAGCTAAATCTGACATCTGAATGCCTGGACACAACGCAAACTCCCACCTTTAGTCCGCGCAACAATGGCCATCTGTGATTGATGGACTTTGTGACGTAATCAGGAAAGTATTCAGGTGTGCGTCGAAGCCATCGAGGTGAAGAATGAAGGATTAGTAATTAGGCCGACATATTTCATTCACATTGTCGACGATGAGAACAGCGAAACGCAGATATTTCAGTCATCCCTGTCATTAATCAGCAATTATTCATCCCTCTTTAGATTAGCAAGCATTGCACTCTCTCTCGCTATTATATCATTGGCATTATTATGATCTGTAAAACATCCCCCCTCTCTTTCCGGCACCCTCTTTTAGATCACTCTCTCTCTCTATCACTCTCCGCCCTCTTCGTCTCTCCTGAACCTTAAATGAATTGCTCCTTTCGGTGTTGCCTTTGCTTTGCTTGGCTATGTGAAAGGTCCGTAACGTTTTCATAAATACATAATACACGATGCAAACCCCACAGACCGGGCCGCGATACTCGGCTTGGTCATCACCATCATCATCATCAGCAGTACCAGCAGAAAGAGAAAGAGAAGAGAAACGAAAGGAATGGATTAATGGCTCTCTTCGGAGCAAAGATCAAAGGGCCTAAGGTTTTTGTGTATGAGGTTTCATCATATTTGTGAACCCTTATGGTCCAGTACTTTATTAATTAGAAAGGCTAGCACTACTGGGTGTACCTCAAGGATGGGTGCTGGGACCGATCCTATTGTTCGCATTGTGTTCTATTCGTTGGTTTGGTCCACTAGATACGAACTATATTAATTTTCATAAAGGCTCCACCGGCTACTGGGCAAAAAGCGACAAAGACCATTGTTGCAATGTGCTTTGAAGAATAGTTTCAATGCATTTTGTAATAATTCTTGCGGACATTCTGTTCACGATGTTTATTGTGTGAATCAAGTGCTTAGTCATGTTTCTGTATTCATCGCTACTTTCCATATGGTTGGATAGTTACATTTCTTTAAATTCAGAGTAAATAATTCTCCACGGTTGCCTTGAAAGAGCTGGATCTCGACTTGCCAACTACCGGGAGAGGGCGTTCATTCAGCAATATACTTTGACGAAAGTCAGTTAATTACTTAATTTCTTCTTCTCGCCGCGTTGTTCGTCGAAGAGTTCATATATTGTCTCGTGTTTGTTTCCCTTCTCCCCGATCCCATCACAGTCTTGTCAAACCGACTCGTAATTAACAACTTTGCCAATTTGCTTTTCACTCAAATATCACCCCTTTTCAATTCTCACAGTATCTGTGTTAAGATTTTTTTTTAAATGTAGACTTCCGAGTTTCCCGACTTTTGCTGGGAGAAGATAAAAAAATCACACACCACATCGGCAACTAATTCTGCTGCGCTCCCCCTCCCCTCCCCCCATCCCCTGACGTCGCCCCACAGCCAAGGCAACTTGAGAAGAGCGGGCGATGCTGAGCACAGTGCCAGATGCACCAACGTCATGAACTCCAACTAATTGATGCAGTACTTTTCAATTATACAACCAATTTTATAGAGACTTTCCTTACCGACATTCATTGAAAATATTGAAATTTCCTTTCATAATTTGTCAAGCAATCCATCGACAAAAATTATATTATAGACAACCTTTTGTTCTTATTTTCCGATTAGATGAAAACCGGCACCTCCACATAAAAATAAAATCGTCCGGAGCCATTCAATCCATGATGCATGACAGTTACATGATCGTTACAATAAGTGAGTTTGATAAGATTCTTGAAGATACATTCTTCTCTCGTGAATATTCCGACAACTTCTTGCCTCCAAGGACGACGTCGACGACGCTCGTCTAATGCGACGTCGCGACGTCCCTGTAGCGACCGACGCCTTCTCGATATCCACATCAGAAGCGCAACACGACGCCCGAACATCAAACTTGCAATTTATTACTCGAGGAAGAATACAGCGACGTCTACACCGCAGATCCCGAACTTCAAGCGCTAGGAGAGGAAAGTTTTCTGGGCATTATCTTGTTTAAATTGTGAAAGTAGAGGGGTACAGTGAGTAGCGTCATGCAACTTTATTCTATTAAATTTGTAAATCAAAAAAGCATATAATAATGACCACAAAGCTTTTAACTAATTACTCGGAAAAAAAATTATTTAACATTCGAATTTCACTAGACATTTTGGTAGTAAAAAAAGCGTGTGGTGTGATGTACATATTTCAAACTGTGAACAATATACTTTGTTGCCAAGGCAATAGCAAAACATAAACTAGTCGCTTGGTTTAAAATTAGAATTATTAGTATATCAATCAATAGATTCCTTGAAAATTATTCATCGAACATCAAAAGTAATACCTTCTCAGGTCAGGTACATCTCAACTTCCATAATATAAACATTATTCTGAAACATATTTTACATAAAACGTCCCTAATTAGTTGAATACGTTTACTATGAGCATAAATCTCAAACTGACTCAAGTGTTAATAAATAAATACCACAACTACAGTTTTCAATTCGATACGGAAGTTAGAACTCAGTAGTGCATAATTAATTAATTGTGAGTAACAAAGACGAACGTAATAATAATTGTGTAATATAAAGTAATGTGTTTACATTTTGTTCGTAAAAAATAAAACATTTCGGGCAGCGAAGTCCCCAAAGAATGATACGTCCGTCATAGTCATACATCGCTAGCAATTTGGCATCGAGTATGCTATAGTCCCCTCTAGACGCAGGAAACTTCCTCCATCCATCCATACTTCGAATTCAAGAGTTATATTCTAGATTGTTAGAAACAAAACGATGTAAAACAAGGTTGAAGCGTACCCCAGGGAGCCATAGAGTCCGCCAGCCATTGGATACCGCTTCCGAGCAAAGAGTGTACTTTTGAAAACTACCCCTCAGACACAGCCGGAGAGACGATAGATTCTCTTTTAAAAAAGGAGGGAATGAGCATTATTTGGCAGCGATATACGACCATACTTTGCGGCGGCGATGGATTAGCTTCGGTCTACTACGGGTAGATAAGTCAGAGAATGCTCTCAAATCAATCTTGAGGAAGTCTATTGAAAATAGAAGATATCTTTATATGAAATGGGATAATAAAAGAGTAATTTGATGTCTTGGAAATAGTTCAATTATTATTTGACAGTACCGAGATAATGTACATTTTACTTATTTACCTGCGGAGTTAACCGATGTCGACGTCAACATTCTAAGGGCAAGTTTTTCAATGCTCTGTTAAATCAGTTGTTAAGTTTAACAATTATACAGTGGTCATTCTAGAATGCCTAATCAACTGTTTACTATACATAAACCGGCCCTAAATGACTAGATTTTAGAAAGAAGTAGAATAATAGTAACTTATTTATTTTTAGTAACAATTCAAAATAATTGTTACAATTACAACAATTGCAATTCAAATATACTGAGAGTATGATTAGGAATATTTAAAATTATGCACATATCTTTGGTGTCTTTCTCAGTCCATTTTTCCACAAAGTCTTCGCTTAGTTATTGGCAATATCCGTGGAATAGAGTTTGGGAAGATGGTTAGGGTTACTTACTCTTCAGATAGGACATAAGAATCTACAACCGTTCTGCGTCAAGGGAGCAACAATTTGTTGAATAATTGACGCGAGTCCGGTTGAAAAATGAATTACTGTTCTTTGGAAGCCTCGTTCGGTTTCCCAGCGCCACAATAATGTATCGACTTATATTTTATCGTCGAAACCCTTGGATTTGAGGGAGACTCGTAGGGGGGGGGGGGGGGGGGCGTCACAGCACGCGTGCACCTCTCGGACTTTTACAATATTATTCGCGTCAAATTGTTGGTTTATGTCGCTAGCCGCGGACTACATTATATATGACCCAGTGGAAGTTACCCCCTCCGGGTCATGTAACTTTCAAAATCGCCATTCCCCCCACACCCACTTCCCTCCATCCCCCCCGCTCCTTGTGCGCACTCACATATATACACACACGCCAAACCCCCTTTTAGTTCAATGGAAAGTTGAAGTAAATTTACGACGTTGATCCCCTTTCTGCCCACCTCCCTCTTAAATGAACAAGCGGCTAAGAAAAGGTACAGCTAAAAAATAAAAGCACTGAGAAGATCTCCTCTCTAAAGGAATTTACGCGAAGGTCCGACCATTTCTCCACGTTTCCTATCCATTGATTATAGAGCTTTTCGAATAGCAGCCATATACACTCGTAACATTCGGTATTCTTCAGGTATTCTGTTATATTATTAACACTTTTGAATTGTTATTATTAAATCATTATTTAACAATCAAAATCAACGTTTTATCATTCGTGTTTTCGTACTTCTTTCCGAAATTTCAAAGCCCTTCAGATTTCCGAGCCCAGTATTCCCATTTTTAAATTATACATACTTCGTAAAATGAATTATGTCTGGAAGTATAAGAAAATGATTTCACTAATGTTCTAAGTATTCCTATTTTATTCTCTGCATGTGCCAACTAATTGTAAGCCATCTTGAAACATGGAAATTAAAGATTTTATAAGAAAAAAAATTGACCGAAACTCCGTTAGCAATTATCTTCCCACCAACGCTCGTCGGTTTCGATCAATGTCCGTGTTAATGAGACGTCGGGACGCCGCACGACGCCGAGCGTCGCGACGTCAAGTACGGCTATTTGCAGGAGTTGTTATTGCAGTAAACATCGGACTGTTTGACGACGCCTCGCTTTTGACCATCCATCTCGGTATATGACCAACAAACAAGCCATGACAAATGCATGAGGGTCTTAACAACTCCTTGAATTTAAAGCGAATTTTTTCGAAGTGCGCGCGTAAACAGCAAAGTGCATTTGCGTGAGGTCAATCATCTCATCCTCATGTGTGACTGAAACATTGTTAGCACGTGCTGCGAGGAGAGATAAAACACCGCTCCGATAAGGACCTATCATAGCAATGAGACGGCTTTCTCATTCTTTAAAAAAAAAACATAAAAGTAAGCGAATTTCACTGCCACCCTGCTGTTGACATTTCATGTAAAAATGGAAATAATCTCAAGACGATCAAAAGAAAAATATAATAAGGATTTATTTAAAATTCGTTGACTTGAATTCATATAAGCGAGAGAGCTAAGAAAAATCTTTCATCATCCCCCGACTTTTTAAGTTACAAAGTAAAAGTATAAAAAACACATCGCCTCTCGGATGAAACCCAGTGTGAGATTTGGCTGTCTCATTTCGCGTCAATTCCATCTGCAGCGAACCAATCTCGTACTCATTTCCTACCAAACTCTCCCCCCTCCCTTCCCCGGCGCCCTCCTAACTCTTCACCTCTCTGCACGCCCGAAACAAAAAAATGAAAAGTAAAAATAATACTTATAAGAGCTTTAAGTAAGGGAAGTTCAGAGCGTTGAATGAACTGAACTTCGAAATCGATTGTCAGGAATTGTGTTCCTGAATTGTGTGCTCTGCCTGATGATCGTGGCGCTATACCTGATGATCGTGGCGCTATATATCTGATGATCGTGGCGCTATACGTGATGATCGTGGCATTTATCTGATTGATCGTGGCTTTGTTTGACCACAATTTTTTAAGTGTTTACCGAACATTTTTTCTACTCATTTGCATTTTCTCATGCACATCAGTAATTCGAATTTGAGTTTTTTTTCTGACTTGTTTAAAAAATAAAAAATATTAAATAACACTCAAAATTCAGGGTCGAAATCTTTTTTTATATCTTAAATAAAAATTGTTATAGAAATTTGTTTCCAAAAACAGTATCTAAGCATAAGAAGTTGAAGGGCGGTAGTCCATTTCAATGATTCTTGAGATATGCTAAAAAAAACAGTTAATTCTGCCTTCATCCAATCATATTTGTAATGGTGACACGAGTCATTGTGTAAGAGAATAGTATAGATAACTGTATTTGTTGACATCAGTCAAATGGCAACTGATAGAGCTTGATTACATCATTACAAAGTATCGATCAAAAGTACTTCCGGCCTTCTACCTCTTGTCTGCGAGCTGTGAATGAACTCACCTCGACATGTCTCGCCTCCTGAACGACGCGTGAACGGCACCTCCACGAAGTCTGCAACCCTCCTGCAGTCGATCTCAACTAATTGCGATGACAACCACCTGCGAAGTGAAACACAAACCAATAAATAATTGACTCCTCCTTAATTCACACTGCGTCTCGACTCTTGTGCAAACAGCGACCGCATGTTCGCGATATTGAAGACGAAAAGATAAGATTGTGTCTTCAGTTTCGATCAAAAGAGTCCTGAATCAAGTTCAAGTTTCCTACATTGTCACCCAAGCTGTTCCTTGTACAAACATTCTAAATAAATAAACCAGCATTCACATTGCTAAATCGTTTTCCTGCTGGTTGGCTTATTTTTATGCCGATTATCATTTTATGAGGAATTAGATAAATGTGTCAAACAATTGATTCTGATATAATAAGAATATTTGCAGTTTCGTAATTTTTGATAAGATTAAACTTCCAATTGTAGAATTGATCCAGTGCATTACCGTGACCTAATTTGTCTAGAACAATAACTAATGCGAAACGTTTCTTTAAAAGAAGACTCGCTTGTATAATTATAGTAAGTCTCAAGCACCAAGAAACTTCAATGAGGTAGACAGAGATAAAACATCGCCCTAGGATATATGAAGACAAACAAAGAGATATTGCAAGTACATAAACTATGTACTGTCATTATTCTAACGCTTCGCAAGAGCACTCCTTGTTTAATAATACCACAGACGTTTAACCATAGACGAGAATAAGAAGGCAAACAGACTGGTGGAAAAGAGTGACATCCTATTGTTGAGACACCAACATCTTTTTTATTTTCGAAACCATGGTCTATTCTCCGGTGCAGAATGAGAGTAGATGTTTTGTTAGTATTATAATGAGTGTTTGAACGACGTAAAGCTCGACAAAAGCGAGTAATGAAGAATTGAGTTGGTTGTAGGAAACAAAGCAGCGCGTGGGACGAGTGCAGACTCTCATCAGAGCAGATAGAAGAGACGACGTAGCTTTATATTTATAATGTTCTCGACAGAACAGGGTTCGTGGCCCGGGGACGAAGTATTCGCATATTCAATAGTCACACAATCATGTTCGTTTGTTCAACATTTTTATTGATAATATTACGTACATTTATAACATCGGCTTACAGGCTATGCCACTTAGACGTAACTTCATTCATAATTAGTTTGCACGTGTGTTATCTTATTGTTGCCACCATCTTGATGGCAGCTGTGATTCTGTGCTCTTTTGCCAATATTTGATAGTTTTAATGGTGAACTGGGCAATTGAAGGCTCCGGAGAACTCTTTAGTACGAAGAGGATTTACTCACATTACACAAATACATAGATTTACCTCATTTATAAGTTAAACATGACCCGTCAACGTGCCAACATAATGTCCGTCCTCGGGGAAAAACTTAAATATTTTGCATTGCTGACATAAAACAAAAGAATTCTCCTGCAGCTATGAATAGCTCTTTAAATTGTATGGAAAAATGTGGAATTATAATAATGTGACATTAAAATTATCAACTATCATGTAAATTATCGTTAGAGAATAAATAATGAAACCAATTGTTTGCGTACTCTTACAAACACAGTGTCATACAGCTATTGTTATTGTAATATAATTACGTAATTGTTAGCTCTTTCGTTCGTTCACAATTATAATTATTCTTTAACTCATCTTGATTGTTAATTATTTAACTAATTGGATGTCATCTAAATTACCAGTGTTATGAGTATGGTAATTAATTTTAGAAGCAGAATGAAGTCAACAGTGAAATCACAGTTTTCACAGTTCCCCTATGAAACTACTCACTCGTAAAACAGCAGCCAAGTTTTCGAAAGGGCGTTATGATAACTTCATTGTTAGCGAGCGTAGCGCGAGTTTCTTTTGTTACTTTTAGCAAACGTTTGTTTTTATTTTTTCGATTAAAAGCGTCACAGCGTTTTTCCTGGTTTAATATCACTTATGAATATAAGTAAAATATAATTTCCATACGACCAGATGAATGAATGAGTAGTACGTGACGTCACATTACTTGTTAATCAATCCAGGGCATTCACAAAACGCATTAGAATTTTTGTATTTTGTATTTATTGCTGTAAAATGTACAATATGTTTATCGTATTTATCGTATTATCTAGTTTAATACCAAGAACACCATGTTAAATGAAAGATAATACAAACGATAGTATAGGAAGATAAATTCTTTGTACCGCTCCAGGAATATTTTAATTTTTTGTATAGACAATAATGTACTAAACGAAGAGTTGTGCTAATTTTGTGTCACTTCTCATTGATGATAAATACTTGGCGAATAACACTGAGTTGTAATGAATTATTATTCAACAAGCCGTGATTAGCCGTTCGTGTCACGTGATTACGCGAGTCACGTGACGTGACAAAGAAGCCAATCGGGAGCAGAGAAACTTGTCAAACTCCCGCAAACAAGATTACTTGTTACAGGCGCCACAACAAAGTGAAACCCTCCCGCTGTGGCGCCACCGTCGCATATGACATGTCTTCACCAGTCATTGTCGAATGTAATCACTTGGAGAGAACAATTTCACACATACGGGGAAAAACCAATGAAATAATATTAATAGCGTGTTGAAGTCAAAAAGTGCACGAAATGAAGGGGTTGTCGGAGGGTGGGGAAGTGGCTAGTGCGCATAGTTCGATTGTGTATCTTCTTGTCCCAAATCCTTGCATAATTGTGTCATTATTTATTTAGATAAACAATTCAACCTCTGAGTCCACCCCCAAAGATGTTCATGTTATATAACTTATTTTCCTTTCTCTTTTCCTTCGGCCAGTTATTTTGACATCATCATTTTCGAAATAGATCAGCAGGTCAAACTCAGTTTCCCCCAAAACAATAACCATAATTAATTTTACATCCGATAAGAATTCTGAACTTCTGAAGGGGTTGACTGAGATGTTAAAAAATATGATGTAACCCAATTGACCCCCCCCCCCCCCCCCCATGTCGAGTATGAGTACGAGTACAAGTGTCTGTACAGAGGACAACAGGAGGCAAGAGAGGCAACTTACAAATCTTTAACAAGTCAAATATTTCGCAAAATTTTAATTGTACCTTAAAAAAAACGTTCTGACATTTTCTTGGGTACTGGTGTAAGTACTAAGTTCCAAGAGTAATTATTTGGTTTTATTAAATTTTGATTGTAGTTACGTTACGTGCATTTCGCTGAACGTTCTGAGCTAATTTCCACAATTATCATCCGGGAAACCTCAGGTATTCATTATGAAGTATAAGAGCCGAGTGCAAGTGCATCTTGCAGTCTCTCAGCACGCAATCTACTTTATGACACTAATTGGCTCGGAGAATTGATCGATCCAACTCACTTCTAGGTTTATAATAATGAGTTATAAATTGAAATCTCTAATTGAGCTTAACGACACATTTAATTGGTATATAAGTGACGTCAAGAAGAGAGCGGAAGAAAACAAACAAACGATCATGAAGATCAATAAATAATAGAGGCTTTCTGAGGTAACACAAGTCTAGACTTGCAGCGAGGAATTTTAAGCAGGTGAATGCAACTGTGAAAGCTGGGACTCGAACCTGGGACGCGTGATTTGTTAATAAACGTATCACATTCAAAGTAAATGCGACGAATATTCATTAGTTACTTCCTACTTAAACCAAATTAAAATATTATGTGTAGTTGAAACAGTCACAGTTTTGGAAGTATGATTTTTCTGATGACTTCAGATGCGGTGGTGATATTAAATGTGAACTGTAAATTGCACATTTATTCGAAATCCATCACCTTTGAACGGAGCAAGCTGGCTCAGTAACGTTCTGGACTTGCACTCAGGAGGCCAGAGTTCGATTTCCGCAGTCGTCCTTCCTGACTGAGATTATCTCTTGGTTTCCCTCAGTCGAGAGATGCTGGAAAGTTCCCTACAAATGAACCACCACCTACTCCTTCCCACCGTCCATAAATAATCCTCATCATCATCATCTAGCTTCAACTGATTCAAATGCACAAGTGTAGATTAAAATTACAGGGATGTGCTCGAAAATTTAATGTGCTATACAGTCGCGTTATTATGTTATAATCAATTCAATTATTATATCTAAATGGACTCGAGATTAATGCAAAAGTATACTTGAAATACTTGCTCAGGCACGCGTGCATTAATTTTAATCCATGATTCTGGTGAAAAAGTGCAAGGAAATTAATATATTTAAATTTTCACCATAATGCATATTTGCATATCATAGTGCATTAACATACGTGCAGAGCCGTACGACGTTCAACATTGTTAAAATGTGTTGTACAATTATTATTAGGACTGAAGACACGTAAATACCCGCTTCGCTCGCTCAACAAATGCTTTATTCAGATCGAACTGTTCGATCGACAGCTCGCACGCAGTCAAATAGAATGTGTAACCTTTCAATCAGCTCTCAATGGTCGGCCATGAAAGGGAATACATAATTAGCGGTGCATTCCATGTTTCCAAAAGTCCCGCTGATTAAATCATCCTTAATTACTTTCAATCGAGCATCGCCGCAAAAAAGAATCTACGTTTTGATGGAATTGTGTATCTATACACCAGTGTATAGGAATCACTGATTTGTATTCAGAATTATGTTTGTCTCTCTCTCTTTTTATTTGATCCCTTTAATCTCGACAAGTAAATGATGCATTAAGGAGGGGATCAGTAGCCAAACATTTAAAATGCCATTTAGAAAAAAAAACAGGTAGACGATCGTGAGCGCCTTCGAGCAAAATTGAATACTCGTGACTCGGGCGAAATCTCTTGAAAACTTCTTCGTGTTGTTATAGAAACAACGTAAAGGAAAATAGACTCTGGTTGATTGAAGAAAACGTTTATAACGAAATTACATGGTGCGGCGTCCTCTCCATGACCCGGGCAGGTGATTAGGCTCCCAGTTGATCAAGCAGTGGAGGGAAATTGCTACCTGCCCAGGCCTGGCTGTGGCGATCGTGATGCTTGCCTCTCGGTGCAGACAATCTGATGATGATGATGATGATGATGACGGAGACAGCACGCGAACAAGTACGACCAACAATGTCATAGTGTTGCGTCTCTTATCACGGTTAATTGTGTGAAAGTGAAACGATTGGTTAAATCAAACTTCAAGTTTTGGAATAGTTTCATTTTCTGTATTTATACCTACTGTATACTTAACTATATAGGTATACTTATTGTAATTTAATTGACTTTAATACTAGTTCATCTCGACTAAAAATACATGTTTTTGGCTCAAATCTCATCTGCGTTCTTCAAAGACCGTTAATCAAAACACATAATTATTACATTTTACGTAAGAGTGTGGAAATGTGTATACGAAATACCCCACTATTTCGTCAGAATGGTGGAGGTGCCAGGTTTTAAAAGCTATATTCATGCTTTTCAAATTATAATGTTGTTTTACGTCGTACTTTTCTGCAACCATCGGGCCTCTGAATATTTACGATGGTGATTGAGAGGTGATGAAGAATAAGTAAGGATGGACGCTGGGAAGGATTTGATCGTGGCCTTAGTATACCCTTCCCAGCATTTGCCGCTCGACTGAGGGAAACCGGAGCGCAAGACCAGACTGAGCCAACTTGCATCACAATAATGCAAGCAAATTGTATGAATGGCTGACCGTTTAATCTTTTAAAAAGCGTTCGAATTCGTCCCCTTCTTCCCGCCCTCCTGAGGGATGACCTATAAAAACACACCGTTGAATATTTCACGCTAGTGTGGAAAGTGTCATTAAAAGAATGAGTGTCGCTCCCAGAAGAATGGACCGACTCATCGATGTAAACAATCGCGTGAATCTTTCATCACGTGACCCCAACCGCCAGGACCTGTTCACGAAATCGAGGACGCTTTTTAGACGGACAAGACTTTGAAGAAAATTACAACGAAGGAAAACAACGAATGGCGATTAGTTGAACGTTAATTGGTTGAGAATAAAAAGTGACATTCGTACTTGGAAAGTAGATAGAAATATTTGTACATTGAAAGCGTAGGGTCAAATAGGCACTAAGTTATAAACTAGGAAAACGCTCGTTAATAAGCGAACCTTCGTATTCCATGCGAATTAATATTTGTCTGAAAGTTGCTGTCAACATACCTTTGGAAACAGCCGGGAAGATAATCTTATCAAATGGACAATTTCATTGACATTTCTTTGAAATTTCTTTGAGTAAATTTAGTATTGAAAATAATTGCATAAAATGTCAGTAAAATAAAATGTCAATAACTCATGAATTCTTGACCAATTTGTCTGAAAATCGTCACACATTTCTAAAATGTTGGTCCCAATGACAATATTAAATTTGAAGTTGACAGCACAAACTGTTCAATTTCAATTTTCAACAATCATAGGGTCTTGTTAAAAAATCTAGATAAATGACAGCCCATATTATGATATAAGTGTCTGCAAAATGTCAGATCGATTGGTTGAGCGGTTTGACCTGGAGAGTGCAATTTCACATACAGACAAAAAGCACACCGACAGAGCGATAAAAGTCCAGTGGTGACGCCGACACATCGGGGAGCTTTTGAAGATGACGAAAACACCCGATTCGACTGCATTTCAAATCGAAATGGCTTTCAATCAAAAGTAATATCATTCGCAAGTAATAATGTATTTGCTTCCTACGTGAACGTTTTTATCCACATATCAAGTTGATTGTAATTTGCAAAAGTCGATCTGTTCTACTTCCGGTTTGAGATGGCTGCTGTAATTGTTTCTGATGGAAAATCTCTCGACGCCAGAGCTGATTGTTCTAACGTCACAACACGATGAGGTACGGAAATGAGTCCTGGGGGGGGGAGGGGGGGGGCATGTGGGGAGAATGGGACATTATTAGGGGTGAATTAGCAGCCTCCGGCAGTGGAAGAAAGTCCGGTGGACACGCCAAGAGTGACCGATTAAGTTGTTCAAAAGGATCGACTTTTTATTACCTACACGAAACTGCAGGTAATTTAAAAAACAGGAAATGTACTGAATCTGAATTTTGGGGAATTCTTGCTGAATTCTGGAAATATTTAGTCAATATGGTTTGTTTATTTTTGCTTTAGCCAATGAATAAATAAGTATTCATGGTGTTTGATTAAAATGTTGATTTCAAATAACAATAATTAAGGGAGGAACATAATATGAATATGATGAAACCGGGACTAGAACTGGGGACCTCACATTTACCAGGCGCGGTTACCAGCAGATCCGAGTTCGAGCCCATGTTTTCTCAGATCATTTTCACTCCTTCACGCTTTTCATAGAGCACAGTAAATGTATTGTCGTGATTCCAACTGCTGCCCACGCTTTTTGTCTATATCTGTACCCCATTTAATTTTAAAATCTTATAAATAATTCTGATTGATTTTTAACCCACGGGAGATTTGATGATTTAAATTGAAATTTGCAAAACAAATTTCCACCCTGTCACTCCGGCAATATGGTTAACTAAACACAAATACAATGCAACGAGAGGGGTGACAGATTGAACATTAGGGTTAGATTAGAGGAGGGGGGAGGGGAGGGGATAACAAGGAAATGCTCACTTCAATATTGAATATAGGAAATTGTTTTTGTTTCCTTTCCCTAGAAACAATTCACCACCGACGAAGTTATGTCAAAGTCAAATGATTGTATAATTTACACGGAGTAGAAATGAGAGAAACGGTCGTCTAAATTGTTGTTCCTGAAATTATTTTCACAACGCTGTCACAAACAATTAATTATTCTTTCCGAATTAATCAACAACTTCGCCGTGTTTATAGAAATGTAGAACATTAAAAGAATGAAAGAAAAAGAAACGCTGTAATTACCCCGCGTCTTACAATCTCAAGCAAAGGCAACAAAAAGCAATTTCTCTCACAAAAGAATCGGCGCCACACAGTTTTATAGAAAATTATTCTAAAGTTTAGTTTTGTAAAAATAAAAAAGATTGTACCTGTTGTTGACAGGACAGGAATTAAAATGTCGCCTTTGATTCTGTGACCCTGATCATTGTTCGCGACAACAATGACGTCATGCGTCACGTGGTGTCTGATTTACCACCCGTCGTCGCCACGTGGCCCGGCACGTGGATGACAGATCTCAGTTCCCGACATGAAGAAGACGAAGAAGCAGAGAACGCGATTGCTTCCAGCGATGTGGGACACGTTAACGTCGCACTGTCATTGAGCGAGCGCAGCGAGCGTTACAAGGAAACTCTTATATCACTTCACTTTCTCTTTTTTCCCCAGGTAAAACAGTTCAGCCAATCGATCTGAAATTTTGCACAAACACCATTGTCATATGAACGGTCGCATGTATAGTTTTTGGACAAAATCATGTGATTGGTTGAAAATTATAAATTGAACCGTTTGGCCAATCAACTTCAAATTTTGCATAAACATTAATACCATACATTTTTCAGACAAAATATTAATTTGCATGCAATACGAAGGCTCGCTTATCAACGCGTTACACAGAGCGTTTTCCATACAGAATGAAACCACGCAATGTTTCAATCAGATCTATCCGATCTATCAGAGAGATGTTTCTATGTCTCAAGATCAAATTATATTTTAAAATGCGACAAAATTGTATCAAAAGAGTATTAAAATGTCTCACTATCAAGTGTATGGTGGAGGTGCCGTGTTCAAGTGCGATGGCGGTGCCGGGTTGGTCTTCCCTGCAGTCGACTACGCATGCGTCTAGTACTGTCTCGAGCAATGCATCTGAGATAAACGTTCTATTGTAGACGTCTGTTAGAGAGATGACGTCTCTGCAACTTGATTCGAGCGGAGGTAAAAAATAGTCGTCTCCGCCCGATTTCTATGGAATTGCAAGAAAATAGGAAATCAGTTTAGAGAGAAAAATTGCTGACACAATAATGCGGTCAGTTTTGGGGTATTGTGAGGGAGGCTACAGCTCAACGAAACATGAGGAGTCAAGGGAACGTCAGGGAAGCTCAGCTAAAACATGAAACACCGAGCGTCACAATAAATCTATCTGAAATTTTGCACACACACAAATGTCATAAGAGCGGCCACATTATGTAGTTTTTGAACGAAATCCTGTGATTGGTTGTAAATTAAAACATGGAACCGTTTGATCAATCAATTCAAATTTTGCATGGCCATTAGGACCAATATTTTAGTTGTTTCTGACAATGTTTAGACAAATTTGACGAGAACTTGAGAGTTCGAGAACATTTTATTCTTGTTTTGAAACATTTGTATTCAAAGAAATTCGAAGACAAAATCATCACTGCTCCTCTGACACAATGTCGTCTTCTGCAAATTTCACACTCATAAATTCGCATTCAATATGAAGGCTCGCTTATCAACGCGTTTCACACAGAGCGTTTCCAAATTTATTTTAGTGAAGTTTAACGTCGCACTGTTCGGCATCTGAAGGAGCATGGCGACGGATAGATGATTCTGATGATCAGGAAATGGATGGGAAGGAAGAGATCGTAGCCTACTGGTAGGGAACCTTCCCATCATTGGCCTCTCGACTGAGGAAAACACGGGAATAAAATTCGTCATGGAGGCGCGGGAATCGAGCCCGGGACACCCGAAATGCAAATTAACATGCTCCGTTATTAATATAACGGATTTTTTGAAAATACAATTTTAATCCAAATCGGTAATAAAGGATGAAGCAAGACATTCGTAAACATATTTGTAAAACTCCGACTATAATATATAATTAAGAAACCTCGCCATCTAATTATTCTAAATGGTCAGCTTAAGCTTCCTTCATGCAAACGGTCGAAAAGTCTCACGACTCGCTCCTGACCGGTCGCTTCTTCATTCTTTCCCGTTCGAAATCGGTCGATCACGACTCTTTTTTCGCTCACCTCACACGCAATAAATCCTCGGAGTAATGAGCGGTAGAATTAGAAGAATGTACTTCACTTCGCCGATGTACGTGCGACGAGTTTTCGGCCAGAGCAAACAGGTTGGAGCACATACCGGCCAATCGACACACACTTTTTAATACATCCAAAAATCTTCTCATCGCATCGCTCTGTCTCGCTCGGACGGTGTTAGTATGCGCGGCGAGCAGCGCGATAAATCAAGGAAGCACTGGACGAACAGCGGCCGCAGAGGGTTCAGATTATGCTAATCCGACGAATCATTATTATTAATCACGAAAGCTGGTTCTTGAGAATATTGCTCCAGAACAAATGTCGTCCGTCCACTGGCGAGTTTTCATGCAGAAACAGGAAACACATTCAGATTCTTCACTCGATATTTCATCAAACTGAAACTCGAGATGAATCGCGATAATATTTCAGTCCTCGGCTCATCCTGCAGATCTCGATGAGCAAGTTGTTCTGTCTGCTTCGAAAGCGGTCACCAGATTGCGATATCAATTTGTGAATCGGCTGTAACACTTGTTCTTCCGATTGATGAACAAACTGTATGCGATGGACCGAGAAAGGAATCTGAGGACTCTTGGTAAGTGTGTCGTGCTGTAGTCGATCGCTGAGATCATTCTTGTCACGCTCTATCGTTTCCTGGAGTAATCCAATAATCCAGTGTTCCGGTCGTCTACGTCGGCCGCAGCACTGTTGAACACGTCTAATTGTGCCGTCGGGCATCCATTCAACCCTCCTCGACGCTTGTTCCTGGACGCTTGTTCCTCGACGCTTGTTCCTCGACGCTTGTTCCTCGACGCTTGTTCCACTACGCTTGTTCCTCGACGCTTGTTCCACTACGCTTGTTCCTCGACGCTTGTTCCCCGACGCTTGTTCCTCAACGCTTGTTCGTCGACGCTTGTTCCTGGACGTTTGTTCCTGGACGCTTGTTCCTCGACGCTTGTTCCTGGACGCTTGTTCCTCGACGCTTGTTCCACGACGCTTGTCCTCGACGCTTGTTCCTCGACGTCTGTTCCTCGACGTCTGTTCCTCGACGCTCCTTTACACTTGTTCTCCGAAGCTTGTTCCACGAACGACGCTTGTTCCTCGACGCTTCTTCTACGACGCTTCTTCCACGACGCTTCTTCCACGACGCTTGTTCCACGACGCTTGTTCCACGACGCTTGTTCCTCGACGTCTGTTTTTGGTACAATCTCTACACGTAATTAGCAGCCAGTGTTTCTCTTATTTAGTGTCAACTATGGAATTCATAGATTGACATGAAACATACTGTATAAGTAAAAGCTATCTTCAGGATAACTCTGGGATTCAGCTGTCTCATTGGCTATACTGATGGTGGCCGATATCTTTCTGCCGTGTTTGTTTTGAGTGACCCAAGAATGTTTTCTGTCGAGATTAATTTCCTCGGCGTGCGGTTAGGATTATTTATTGAAAAAACTGAGATTTGATTTTCAGCTTCCGATATATCTCACATATAATTACATGTAATTATAATTAAGAACATTTTGATTTACCGATTTCTTTTCAAGTTTTTTTGATCCACTACCTCAATAGACGGTATCAAACGGAAGAGACGTAAAGATAGACACAATTTCACCCAATAAATTAATGCCAGCCATAAGTTAATTATTACTAAAAAGGCTTGTGCCAGATTTTTGTAAGTTTGGACATTCATTCAAGCGACAAGTTTTTTGCGACGATATGAAAATTAGCTTAAAACAATCTGCTTACAAGAATGAAAAAAAACTTAATTTGAATATTATTTTAAATGGTTCTCGCTGGAAGACTAATGTTTCAATAATGTATTCCTAAGATGAGAGGAGACTGACCTCTGCATCTGAAACTAGGCATATCTCGTGATGGTGAGACAGAAGAAAGCTACGCAAATAAGTACCTACTACCTACTGTCTTCTTTTTTACCTCAATCCGGTTTACAATTTGCTACACAACTAGCCATTATAGAAAGCCCCAGAATACAAAAACAATTAGTGCAATTATTACAGCACATATGACGGATTGCGACATACCTCAATGAGATATGAAGGTCTAAGCAGTGTAGAAATCATGGAAGGGAGTTTGTCATTTGTTTTAATGTTAGCTACAGACGGAAGAGTCTTGTTGGTTTAATCATATGCATCACTGTTTAGCCCCAAGCTGACATCGAAGACATCTGATACCTGGTATTACTCCAGGTCGAAATATAACAAGATCAAAATAACTTTA
>OW203764.1:4397835-4643827 GCA_934045905.1 Leuctra nigra | reverse complement strand
AGATAACACGTGGAAGCGATGACGACAGTCCTGTGAAATCCAACCCAAGAGGGTCCTCGGACGCCTCTTAGGTTGCTTAGGGCCAGGTTTTCAATGCTCTGTTAAACCAGTAGTTAAATATAACAGATGATTAGTGGTCAATGTGGAAAGCCAATGGTTGTCGCCATGATCAACTTCGTCTTAGTCAACTGTTAGAGTGAAATATTATGAAATATTACGAGGAAGAGATAGTCTTGTGAAATCAGCTGCTAGAAGGTTGTTGCATTTGCGGGGGCGAAAATTTTGCTTGCAAGACTTCGTAGGTAAATTGGGAGAACAAATTAATTGTTTATATAGTTCCAGTTTTAACATTGTTAGAGTTAAATATCTGGTTGATAAAACTAGATCACGTTTTCAAACGTCTTTCACGATTGTCCTGCGACGGAATTGTCGTGAAAATCCTTTATAGAGTAAACATTCTTCGATATTTGAATTCGAATGGAGCATATTACTATTAATCATTAATTTTACTTAGGTATGTAATAGATGTCAGAACACAACATCATACCCACACTTCTACCTATATCATAGATATTATAAGTTTTACAAGTTTTTATAACCGTCAATTTTTCTCCCATTTACAAATTCTTTGGCAGACAAATTCTCGCGTCCGTGGGTACGAACTGGGGTCTTCTGGGAAGAATCTGGCCCCCCTCGGACGCCTCTAACAAGGTCTACGAATGTGTAATCGCTGTCTAATCTTCTCTATTGTTCTCTGTAAGTGAGTGTATGTGGTCTTCAGAGGCTGCTCATAACGGGTTCATCTCATCTCATCTTCATGGAGCTGGACCCGAGAAGAAACTCGACAGGTTCTCGTTTAATTGCTCCGTGCAACCTATATCGCGGCCTATTAGGACACGTTTCATCACCGCCCGAATGAAAACCACCTCACAACAATGAGTGATTAAGCCTCGTCTCAGACTTTCAAGTAAAAAGTCGGGGAGGGAACTTGAAGAGATTTATTTTCAAGCCGGCATAATTTTACTACTGTGTGGCAATTTGTTTATGGCATTTGAAATTCAGAAGACTTTAAATGGTGTATAGCAATTAGTTATTAATTATGATCTTTGAAATCTCTCTCTTCGATTTGCCAGTGAATAGTTTATAGCTTAATTTAACACATAATATACATTAGGTGGAAACGGCTACAAACTCATATGTCTGTAATTAACGAATAACCGGTTTCTTCAGATTCACAAAAGGTTCGCCTGAGTAATTTTTTTGCTTCATATTGATAGGTGTTAGTCAAATAAAATACCTGTACGATTCATTGTAAAGCTAAATTCCTGGGAATGAATGTTTCGTCCAATGATGAACAAGTGATCAAATTACACCTTGCTACATTGAAACTATTTCTCCTCGTCATTGTACCCACTGGTGATCATTGTTTGTTATGAAAGAAACTTACAATTAAGGTTGCAAAATGCAATCCAAACAAGTCCTCATTTTGATAACAAGTTTGCACGATTGCTGTCGAAATGAAATGGATTTCCTAATTGTACCATTCAACTTGCAGCATCTGTATGTCTAAACGTACGAGTCCGATTACATATAATAATGATGCATGAACAGCTGTAACCACTCAGAACTGCAATTACCGAGTAACTTGCTCATCTAAACCCATGACAACTTTAATTTTTTACCCACTTCTACATACAGCGACCTGTTTTCTTATTAATTTTTCTCTGATAGTTCCTCTATTTCTCACTCACCTCTGCTTCTAAACATTCCTAAGACTCGATATTCCGGTTTAGCCAATTAGAAATAACAATGCCCGTGTTTTAACTTACAAATAAATAGCCCCAGAAAATACTCATCCGATCCGAAAAAAAATAAAAACAAAAAACTTCCACCAATTACAAGGAAATTATTCCGTATTGCAAATTAAAATAATTACCTCTAGTTGCATGCAGACCCGATAGGTCCTTAACTTTCCCCGAACAGAGAAGAATCGCGCAGAGATGGACACGCGGACATCTTGTGAATATTACCGAGTAGCTTGGTCCGCAGGGACGAGATAATTACATTGATTACTGTTTATTGAACGCCATCTTGAAACACTTGCCATGGAAAGTGATGAACTTGTTTTAGTATCACGGCGAGGCTTGCATAGAGCCGCGCCTAGCTACCGGTCTTCGCCAAGACCTCGGGTTGTCCACGTCTGATCGCCCACAGTTGCATGCTCTTCGGTTCAACAAGTCGCTCAGTTTACAAGACAGCCATTCCAGACACTTCCAGACCGTTCCAGGCCAGTCTGATCGCCCACTGTTGCATGCTCTTCGGTTCAACAAGTCGCTCAGTTTACAAGACAGCCATTCCAGACACTTCCAGACCGTTCCAGACCCGTCTCGTCTGATCGCCCACTGTTGCCTGATCTTAGTAGCTGATTTTGTAAATAGCAGTGGACCATTCCAGACCATTCCTCTGTAAATTCCAAACCGTTCCAGACCTTTCCAAACACGTCTGCTCTCCAATCAGGCAAATGTTCAAGGAAACAGTGTCTGTTTATAAAATAAAAAAACTTTGAACTTTCCTTGAAATAATGTTAGGTAGAGTTCTCATTCTTGTTCCATCTTGTTCCACTTTGAGCCGGCGACTGATGTGAGGCTGACTAGGCAGTGCCTAGTTTGCCTAGGGTGCACTGCACGCCCTGATGTGAGGGGGTGGATGGGAGTATGGGGGGAAGCGAACGGCAATCTATTTCCTTTAGTAAACATCTTCCAGATTACAAAAATCAACTTAAATCCTCTGATTAATTTCAAAGTGAAAATTATTATATATTGTCCGATCTCTAAAATTTTGTAGGTCCATTGAGTCCAAACATTTGATAAAAGCTTACTTGTTCGAAGAAATTCATCGATATTTTAAGCATTACCTATTTCAGATTTTTGTAAAAACTCATATTGGCAACGTAATGCACGCACATTAATCCTTGCAAATTACTGATATTGATTCACACCAAGATCAGCAACATGCACAGCATATTACAGGCACGAAAACGACTCGATTATGAACTCAAAATCTCTAGGGAATGATGACAGAACTTTTGATTCAATCGTCACACATTTTTGGAGAAGTGGTCTGGTGGTTGGAAGAAAACTGTAAAAACATTGGCTGTTTGTTAAACTATAAAATACCAAATATTCTTGTCAATGTTTATACAAATAAATACAAGTACCTGGTTCATTCAACAGGTTTATTTTCAAATGCCTCCGGCCTCTCTGGCTTAGTGATTATTTCCTTCAATATATAAAATATATTCCTGAAATATTTTTGTTAAATCATCAACTACGTTGTTTATGTCTTACTTCACTCTTAATTTCTCAATTCATATAAAGATAAAAGGCAATTGCAAAGAAAATGAGAGGTAGAAAGCCGAAAGTCCAGTTCAATTATTATTTAGGTGGAGTATAGGAAATTCTGCCTTCATCTGATCATATTTGTAATGATGACACACATGGGTCATTGTGTAAAGAGAACACTTCAAGAACTGTATTTGTCATTCCAAAATTGTGATACACAAAATAGAGAAAAGATACTTCCGGCCTTCTACCTCTGAGGTACAAATCTTTGCTCAGAGCTTGCTCATCAATGCATTACATTAGCGTTCTTAAATAGAATGCGGTCTAAATCTAAACAAAACTATTTAAGTTATAAATGTAGTTTTCACTCACAACCAACAACAGGGCAAAATATGATCAACAAAACAATGAACACACGTCGTGATTTCTGCATCCTAGGAAAATTCTCACACTGTCAATCATCATGGATGAGTAAGGCTATCACCCAGAGATACATTTCAGAACATTTAATAGATTTACATTTCATTATGGACTGAACTCATTAAAATATTAATTGAGTTGCCAATCACTTCAATGAAATTAATGAGGTACAAAATAATTGGAATGTAATGTATCATGAAATTTACTGCCGAGCTAGAAGAAGTTGTTATTGGTTGGCAGTGGTCTCTCTCAAGAAACATTTCTATGAACTTGTGGTTTCCATTTCCAACAATCTCATAGAGAAGTATTTCTACAATTTCATTGATAAAGCAACTTTCTATATTTTCAATATAATACTATTAATACTTCCAATCTACTCCAGACTCCATTTAATTTGTGCACACTTCCTGAAAAATATACCCTCATGATATTGTTGTCCACTACTTTAGATAATAATCGGTGTAAAAAGTGTCAATAAAAAATCATGGGTCAATGTATCCACTAACAATCCACAGCGGAAAAAGCGACAAAACAATGTAACTCAGGATGGCTTCCATTACTGGGGTTTAATTATATAGAGTGTCTAATAATATGCTGGATCTTGGCCGATAGCGCCTGAGGCCTTCTAAGCTGTTTTTAAAATGACCTCTTCGGTGTTATGTGTTGTGTGGTGTTTCTTCTTTTTTTCACGTAGATATTCAAAAAAGAATATAATTTAGAAAAACAGTTTCCGGTCGACGAGTTGAATTTGCCAGAAAATGTTTGGAAAGGAAATCACAAATAATATTTTTGTAAATATAACGTTTTGAATTAAATGATTGTAAAAAAAACTCCCTACTATTTTATAAGTGTGCCATGAGTATGTTGAGTTATAAATACTCTGTTGTGGGTGGGAGGCGGGGGAGGAGGGGGCAGGGAGCTAGGAGGCCATGATTAATCAATCAATTAATTAACAGGCAATTCCAAGACTGATTGCAGCGCATTAATAATGCCTCAACCTCTGACCCAAACAGACCGGCGAACAATATATTAGGCGTGAAACATGCAAAACGTGTTCACCTTACTAAGAATAACAAATAGCACAATGATTTCTTGAAATCTTGAAGAAATTACCAGTCACCCACTTACCTATAATTATTTATGTATGTATTTATTAGTATGTATAAGAAGTAATGGTATCATGTCAATTACAATTTACTATCAAATACAATTTGATTAAAAAATACAACCGCAGAGGTATTTCGAGGTATAGAATGTACCCATTAGTTTTCTAAAAGAATAGAGGTTGTGGATAGTATGTTATCAATGTAAAAGCAAATTTGCTAAATTAATTTTTTTGTTGAATTGAATTGAATTTGTGTAGGTATAGAATGGTTCAATCTACAATATCGGTACTTTTATATCTTAAAAATGTGTCCTCAAAGAGTGCATATACCTATGACTGTTTCATTAAATCTGTAGTAATCAGAGCTTTATCCAGTCGGATTTGGAGCGTGTTTCATTGAGCTTGTAGCTGGTGCCTCGGAAGATATGAATGGACCGCCACTCTCATGAATGAAACGCCAACCGGAAGTCGAAGTGGGCCATCGGTGAGGCGTCCCAACAGGTGAGCGCTAGTAAATCAACGCTTCTCGGCAACAGCTGCCCGGCGTCGCGGCGCACAACGCCGACGTCGCCTGCACTTAAAGTGTCACTCCGAGGCGAATATCTAATATAGATCTGCAGGACAGGTTGTGACTCGTTGTCATCGGCCGGCAGGGAGATATTAATAATCGAATCGCGCAGATGATGGATTGACTACAATACACGTGCAATTCAATACACCTAGAAATAAGATGTAGAGATGTTTATTTGGCTCCTTCGCATCACCACATCGTGCGCTTCCATCTTACTGTCCACGACAAACTCGAAAATAGTGCATTTTATAAATGAGGTTTTATTCTGTTTGCGTATTCAAGAAGAATAAGAAGCATGCGAAACGAACAAACCGCATTTATAAAATGTATAGGAAAACGCTCTGTGTAACGCGTTGATGAGCGAGCATTCACATTGCATGCGAACTGATATGCGTTTGAAATTTTCTGCTATACGGACCTTGGAAAGAAACGGAATGCGTCAAAGAAGCAGTGATAAAATATCCGACATTTCTTGAAAGAAATTTTACAAATAATTCCGAACACGCATTAAATATATACGTACATTATCAATACTTTTGAAATTACGACAAATTAGTCTGAATTCGATCGATTGCAGGTAAAAACAAACAGTGTCATAACTCAAAGGTACCGTGGTGACATTCACGACGCTCGCTCAATTACAAATGACAGGGTGATGACTGAGTTTCTAAATTAAAACTTGTACCTACAGACTACTTCGTAAAGTCAACTCATTATGTTGTAGCTATATAGCTACTATCAGTCGTACGCAGACGTATTATTATAGTTGCCTGGATTGATTATATTTGTATAAAGAGGGATGATTTGCAAGAATGGTGTTATCACTGGCTTATATCACAACATAAATAATCGGAAAGAATTCTCGATTTTACGTTGCTCATTTCTGGAATGATATAATCACACTCTATCAATTATTGAAGTATACTCTTACACAATGACTCATGTCACCATTACAAATATGATTGGATGACCCCAAAAATATTTGTTTTGAGCTCACATCAAGAGTCATTGAAATGGATTTCCGACCTTCTCCTTCTGAGGTACAGTATAAGAGTAGGTATTATAGAAAAAACTTTTCACAGTTGTATATTCGTTTAGTCAAGTTATCAATATAATATGCTAATTTAAGCCCAGAATAAGACGTTCACTAAGTTCTTTCCATACTAAAGAACCGCTCGAATTTTGTTGACGATTTCTCAATACCATTTCGTATTTTAAACTTATGTTGAGAAGTTTCTTGACATCTTTATAGTTTCTTCAAATGTATCTTAAATCTTAAAAATACCTACTCAAAATAATTAGGAGGCGAGATTTGTTACGATGGTTTTCGTAATGCTCTTGGTGTAGGTAGGTAACTAGATAATACAGAGTGAATGAAAATACTTATAAATTGTTCACACTTCGTACATCCGTGATCGCCCTGACGTATGTAATTGTTTTATGGTGTTTGTGAGACATTCCTGATCACTTGATATGGTCAGAATCCTAAGACGTGAAAGTAAAATAAAATCCCCATAAAAAAACACTCCGTGTAAAAATACCAGCCAAGTCTCTTACTCTAAAAAAACAGAAGAAATCTAAAAATTCAGCACTGAAAAGTAGTGATATCAAAAAAATTGCGAAGTCAAAACTTTTCAAAAAATACTTGGCGCATCGAGCATATAAATAGTATAGAAGTAGGCCGTTAATCAAATAAACTCATCTATACATAATATATCTATAATGCACTAAAAAAACGATGCGCCAAGTATTTTTTGAAAAGTTTTGACTTGGCAATTTTTTTGATATCACTACTTTTCAGTGCTGAATTTTTAGATTTCTTCTGTTTTTTTAGAGTAAGAGACTTGGCTGGTATTTTTACACGGAGTGTTTTTTTATGGGGATATCACTCCTTTTTTCAGTTCATTCTTACAACTTCTAACATATATTGTGGCACTAACGACTATAATTCCTTTAAAAAATATGCCTGTGTGACTTGGTTGCTAAGAAGTTGTGCTTGTTACTGTGTATGCTATAAATAATATGCTATGAAGTATAGCGAAAGTTTCGTTCCAATCGGTCCAGCCGTTCTCGAGTTATGACATCACTTCCGGTTTTCAAAAATGGCGGATGACATCACTGCCACCTAAAATTTGTATCTATAAATGTTATGAAACATAATAAGCCTTCTGAAAATGTAGATATTGTTATGAGAGATGATTTTAGTCAGATTTGGCATCTTTATGACGTCATTTCCGGTTTCGGTAATAGTGCATGTCTATTTCGACTATTGATATTTTATATAGATTACCGTCCGAATCGTTTGGCGCTAATTTCGTCCCAATCGGTTCATCCGTTTATGAGATATGACGGCACTTCCGGTTTCAAAATGGCGGCTACCGGTTGGTTTTATAAAAAGGCACCTTAGACGCCAAAAGTGCACATGTGGTAAAAATTTCAGATCGATCGGTTTTGCCGTTTAGGCTGTGGCGGTGATTGCGGTGTTTCCTGACCCTCTGAATCATCATCATCATCATCATCATCTAAAGATCAAAGTGGTGTAATTTCACTGTTTTCATGGCCCCCCAGCTCGCAAACGGCATAACGTATAGTTCCAAAATTAGGTACAAGTGGTGTTGTGGGCCATAGCTCGAAATTAAGATATTTCGCAACAATGTGAGATTTCCCAATTTTGAGATCCAGTAGGCCGAAAATGCTATGTTGTTGCTTACAGTAAAAGTGTTTGGTCTGCTCCTCAGTTTATTAGGATTTTACGGTATGTTGAGTGAGTGTGAGTGTATAGTACGACTTGGCTGGGTGGAGCGACCGCTCCACTAGATTCCCATTAAATACTAAATGTTAAAAAAGCTGCCAAGTCCAAAAACAAAAGTTTTCGTTGTCGGTAATGAATAAGGGTAGAAGTTTATTGTCAGGCATAATAAATGTTTCGAAGTCAAATGCACTAAAAAGTAAAATCCTATCAAAAAGTATTTTTATTTTAAGAAATAAGTTTTTTAATAAGAATTAATAAGCTGCTGATTTTTATACGGAGAGTTTTTATGAGGAATCATCCATCCCCTTTTAGTTAAATTAATATGGTCTCGTGAGGTAAAAATAATACACTAAATCCAATGGTCAAGAGTGATACAGAACGTTCATTCAGACCAATTAAAAACGTTATTTGAACGCAACGGATTGGCTGCTTTTCAGGCTCCTTGACAATCAATCCTTGTTATTATCAATTAAATCAGACCTCACCTACTTGAGTTAGATGACGAGTTAGCACGGACTTCATCGGATGATGTATCATATCTTTATCAGCCAATCAGTTTCTTTCGAATACCGTTTATTATTTGTTCGAGTGTAAAAACTAGAATATTATATGATAGTAAAAAAACTTCCCAAAAATTGAATTTGTACAATAAAAATAGATTTAATAAATCTGTGGAGATTTTATGGTTATTTATGGTCTAAAGAATATGCCGTAGAGCCTACTATTTATAACACACTTTTGGATTGACATTTGCTATTTGCTGAAACACACGCAATTTTCGATTTCGTCACCCAGGAAATACCGTGCTTATGATGCTGAATAAACTTCGAAATCGATAATGATTGTTTCGTTCCAATATATCCATCCGTTCTCGATAAATGGCAAACTTCCGGTTTTAAACTTCAATGTGTTAGTATGCTCATTGGAAGTGTAAAATAAATCGGTTTTTAATTATGTAAGTATGATGTTATTTCCGGTTATTGTAAAAATCATACAAATGTATCATAGAGGACCGTCTGAATCCATTAGCGCTAGTATCGTTCCAATCAGTCCAGCCCTTTTCCTGATATGATGCTACTTCCGGTTTCAAAATGGTAGCATCTGGTTCGTATGGTTGCTTTATGAAAAAAAATTTAGACACTGAAAGTGCACATGTGTTAAAAATTAGAATATATAGTAGAACGCATTTTATGTGTTTGCTGTTGAGAGGATATTTTCCCAGACGATGACGATGATAATTATTTGATTATCAAATTTCCAAAATGGTATATCGTCGGATCTCGTCGGGTTCAAATAAAGAGGTAAAAATGGAACACCAAATCCATTTGCGAAAAATGGTACAGCATCATACATATTACGATATTGTTTGCAGAGGAACATCTCAGATGCAAATGTATAGATACCTATAACAAATACAATTTTTTAAACATAATTGCAGCGGACTTTTTTGCTTATTGTAATAATATTGTAATTTGTAAGATGCTGTATCAAGTCAGTAGTCACTATGTACCTATTCTAATGGCTGAAGTGCACCAATAAATACTTTGAAGAATAGTTTGAGATAGTTTGAAAATTCAGGGACGTTGGTTCGAATCCCACAGGTGGTATAGGTCAATCTTTTCAATTTGCAGTTGGTGTTTAATTGAATATCCAATAATTAAATGGACAAATACAAATGTTAAAATCATGAATTAATGGTCAGTAGGAATATTGTTTATTTTGGCCTCGGTACAACCTGTTTTCCGTGGGTTTTTACCGGGGAAATAGGGACATATGCATATGCATTATTTTAAACAAAAAAAGTAATGCTATACATAAATGTGTATCTTTTGTATACTATATGCTCACTTTTTTAGAATGTTCCAATCACGATGATGTGTTTTTTTCCTATTTCCGTACCTTTAGTTACACTCTTGGTTGCACTAGTGTGGTGCGTAGTTTCAAGATAATGCATTAAATTCAATGCATTCAATTTGATTGCAGAATTTGCACGCACCTTGTGCTCTAAACTCACTTAAACAGTTTCAATAACTGTTAAACAGTTAAACAGTTTAACTATTCTAGGATATTTTCCTAAAAAGAAATGGACATTCTTTTTCATATGAAATAGCCCTATCATCTTTCAGAATTCGTCTGAAATCCTACACACGTAGTGACGTCATATCTAAAATTAAAAAAACATAGTAAACGATGATTGAAATAATTCTAGATCCGTTTGATTTAAGAATAATGCAAAATCATTAGGAAAACCCGAAATTTTTGTTTCCACCGCAAATTATACAGCAACAAATCTACTAGATTCATTGAAAAACAGTTTTCCGATAAAACACGTGTAAAATTTACTCAATTTGCATACATTTTTCAAAGGATTTCAGTGAAGACATTTAATATAGGTAGGTAATTAGTTATGTTGCATGCAAAAACTTACTTCAAACGAATGCGTAAATCGGTAAATTTGGTTTGCCTTTTTGACGAACAGATAAAAAAAAGGCTCTGAAATAAGTGTGCAACAAGTAGATAAAAATAATCAAACAAACTGTCATCGTCAATTAGTACGAGTTACTTGGGTTGGGAATATTTTGTAGTCCTCTGTACAATGAAATTATTACCTAGCTTTATACACCACGGGAACATTTTATATTCTAATTTCCGTAGAACTCCTTTACTGAACTCCTCTTTGGGGAGCAAACAGATTGGTAACCGTTTTTATATTGGAACATTAGGTTCATTATTATGGTCTAATCAGAAACGATCATTTAATTCAATTATTTATGTGTTGAAAATATGCGAAGAGATCGATGAGTTATGTCTAGCGAAATTATGGCATATTTTATTGTATTGAACCTTCTTGTACATTGAACATGTTTCATCGAATAATTTGTATTGCTCATAAATGATGAGAACACAGTCTGAGTTTAAAATGTGTGTTCACATCTAGGTATTGCACTTATTTACGCGAAATAAAATTGTACGTCAATTGCAAATAATTACAATTGGCAGTACATTTTGATAAGAAGAAATAACTTCTGGGGTATAGGTATTTGTGGTAACAAATATCCTGCTTGAATCATTTTGTGTTGTCATTCATTTAATTTCATTCAAATACATTATAACAGGAGTTGTTTACATTTGAAAATTAATTAGTCTTACGATATCCGACTTGATTTTGAATTCATGCAGTTCAAAATTTGAGCAGCAAGCAAATTTAGAAGTATTTTCCTTCAAATAAGAAGGACGATTATTTTCCGCAGAAATATCGTGGTGGTATCTAACAATAACAGTAATTAAAAATCAGACACAACATCAGATGTATTCATCAATGAATAATAATCAGACATTCTTATCATGTGACTACTTACTCGTATTATTATGCGCAATAAGAACACCTAGTAAATATTGTGTAATTCCTGAGATTCGCGGACTACGTAGTTCAGTGGTAGATAAATATTATTTGATTTTGACAGGGAGTTATGATATAGATCTAGATATTAAATAAATGAATATGATTCAGTGGTTGAAAAATCACAACATTCAGTTTAAAGCGAGTAAAGGCAAGGAGCTTATATTCGAGAACTCTAGTAACACAAAATAACCATTATCAATGTTCATTTTGGTTCAGAGCGACAAGCATTTAGTTTCTCACAGAACTCACGGCGACAACTGTGCGATGATATCAAAATGTTGTTCGCTGATAACCTCGCTGTTGAGCGCCATAAACCATAATATCAAAATGTTGTTGTTGTCAACTGGACAAGTTGTTTTGTGAATTTGCTTCAGGATTGTGGAACACTGGAGTCTGGAGAAGAGGTTCAGGATGTCTTCATTCAAGAGATTCTATTTCTCACGCTCCGCATTGGAGACATTTTAAACATTAGCAACGTAGAAACAGTTCGACTTCGATGCCAGGGGTGCGATCATATAAAATCACAACTCTGTTCTCGCGTGACAATTCTCTCATCTCAATGTTATTCACGGTCTTCTCGATGCTTGTCACGCGACAATATTTTATATGATCGCACCCCAGGGTGCCTACTCTCGAGTATATTAAAAATGTTCGCAATGCGGAATTGCGCCATTGCACAATGGATTGAGCTAATTTAACATCGGAAAAAACGATTTTACTTGCTTTCGCCCAGTCGAACGTCAGTTTCGATTCGAGAATAAGCACCAAGCTGACAGCTGATTCCTCACGCGGGAATAATAAATCTAATTCGGTAGTCACAAGAATGATTTTCTCCGTGGAATCACAGGTCTGGAGAGATCAACGCATTCGACCTACGACGTAACAATCTGAAATCAACTCACCCTGTGCCGGCCACTTGTTAGAGCGACCACGTGTCCACTCCACCACTCATATCCATCCTGTTGGTTGCACTGTCACTGGTCCAGAAAACACGCTGTCAATCTTCAACAGTCAATGAATCCCGCCACTAATCACTCGCCCATTCACTCGACCAGATGAATGAAAGTAAACACTTGTCAACGGCGCAACAGCGACGACGCGATCGACAACGTCTCTGAGCGACGACTACCAACAACGCGGGCAGAGGGATATTGTTGGTACGGCTACCTCTCTAGGAGCTGATCATGAAAGAACGAAAAGAAAAGAAGGTTAGGTAAGGAAGGTGAGGTGGCGAGCGAGGTATATAGAGAAGCTAGTCAAGCGAGATCAACTCTATACAAACTGTGCGTTTGATTGTCTAAGTTGCCCCTCTCTGATCCCCCCACCACGGGAGTACGAGACATCTTCACCGAGGAAGGAGAGGGGAGCCTTCAGGAGCTCAGGCTCCGGAGTGGAAGTTGCGATTCAAGAACAATTAGTTCGCGTGTTTTGGGGGGAATATCATTCTTCTCGCCTTGACACAGAAAATTACGTACAATTTTATATCTTCAACTCGTTACTCCCATGGTATGCAATTTATTAGATTTAGTTCCTGGAGCCCTATTCCTGAAAAAATTGAGGGTGAGTTTGGGAGAAAACAGAGACAAAATTGTTAAATTGAAACCGATTGGAACCAATTAACCAATTGGCAATAGACCAATTCAGAAATTATCTGGATGGCTCTGGATTCTAATGAATTTCACATGCAGTATGATTTTCCAAGTGTGTAATCATATTGTATTGTAACCCATTGTTGTAAAGCACTAATAGATAATATATGGAAAACCAAACTGCATGTGAATTTATCTAGAAACCAGAGCCACCCAGATATTTTCTGAATTGGTCTATTGGAATCCAGCAGGCTTTTTCAATTGGCTATACCGATTTTCTCACTAATTTTTTCTCATATTCACTTCTCATTTATTTATTGGGAAACTATTTACTAGGAAACTGTTAGAGCTTTCAGTCATGTCTCATGTGTATTCTGGGCGGAAAATGCTGAATGTGGCTTGGTAGCGGGGGGGGGGGGGGGGGGATACAACTTGTTCTTGTCAATACCAATAGATAAACATGAGTAATGCTAGATTGGGGTATTCAATCTAATACTATGTAATAGTATGTAATGTCAACATTGATCTACTTTACCTCCAAATCAGGTCTATCGATCTTGTTATTAGCCGATTATTCGGAAGTGTTATTTTTACATATCTGAGGCCCTATTCTAGAACGTTTTCCCAATTCCATTCTGATGGAATCCGTTCACGGCCATAAGGATTAACATTGTAAGAAATCGAATTCTATTAGACTATTAGAATTAGGAATTTAAAAGTTCAAAAATAACTTTTAAAGTTGCATTATTCAGTAGGCACCGGACGAAGCGAGTCGAAGCACTCGCGAAATATTGTGCAGTTTATTTTAATTATTTTAACGCAGTACTGGTGTAGTTCCAAGAGTTGTTTCGAGTTTTTAATTATCATTACCCAGTACATTATCTTCGTAATTTTTTAAACTTTTAAAGTTATTCCCTGGTCGGTTTTATGGGTTGATTTTTCTTCATGAGATAAAATACAACCCTACTAAAATCTCTCGGAGTCGTGCACGTGCATTGAAACATGTAAAACTGAAAGTGAATCATAGTTATTCATAATCTCCAGACAAACGCGGATGTCGTCACGTGACAATGCGAGGCTCCAGACAAAGTCTAGTCGTCTGCAAGAAGATATTGTCCACGCAGCGCAATTGTTGTGGGACATTGTGTCGAGATAGACAGGGAATGCAGGCGTCACTCATTTACAATGCATCTTCAAATGCAATCGCAAGTCACACGTCACACGTCACCAGCTACATTTTTAATCAATAGACAACAAATGTTGCCGAGATTTCGGAATTATATTATATTAATTGGATGTGAGTGAAGAGTCAACCATTGTGGAGAGAGGAGAAGATGAAGTTGAATGATTGTGGATGGTATTGGAGAAAATGAGGGGGATGAAAATGAAATGGTGAAGAAGTAGATATGTGGATAGAAGATGTTTATAAGCTAGATATCTGAAATGGAAGATCAACCAGATGGAGATACCAATATTTAAATTATGTTAATAATTTGTGATTGTTTTAAGGAAAGATGCGCCAGCGACATGTTTATGTAAATTATTCTATGTTTTTGGGCATATCCAATACAATTTGGAAATGTGATTTGTAATTATTAAGTTTGAATTTTTGACTTTTCTGCAACTAGAAGCTAATGAGAAGGTGACTACGATGATGATGACGATAAATAGAGAAGGAAGGAGGCGGTCGTGTCATTTAGTATAGGAAACCTTCCCATCATTTGCCTCTCTACTGCGGAAATCCACGCAAAAACCTCAGTTAGGAAAACCGGTAGCGGGAATGGAACCCGGAACCTTCAGAGTGCATGTCCAACACGTTATCGCCTGAGCTAACTTGCTCCTTATATTAGCGAAGAAGTTATCAGGAGAAACGTCTTGTACACAAGATCGCAACTCACCTTGTCTTCTCTGACGTCACAGCATCCCTGCAAAGGACCACTTGCACACTCGGCCACGGTCGAGATGATGATGCACGAGATAGGACCGTGCCCGCCCCCGCCCCCCCCCCCATCATCACATCCCCACAACACAATCTAGGAGCTGCATTTCAAGTTGACAAATTCATTACACAGTCCTACAGATAGGTGTTTAACAAATCTATCTTCAAAAATGAAGTCAAATCAACCGTTTTATTCATTTATAAACGGAATAAGCACGTTTTTAAACTATGCTTTCTGCGTTTTTTTTAGAAAAATTCACGGAAAACAAGATTATTAATGCAAGTACGAAGTTCATAAATAATTTAACAAGCTCAATAGAGGCAGACAAATTTCTCCGACATTCTAAATCTTCCACTTTGTAATAGTTAACAGTTTGTTTTTCTTCCTAGATTCATTTGTATTTGTAACGTCTTCGTCAATGAACAGCTTCTTATTTGAAAGCTCTGCTAGACCGCGGACGAAGATATCGACGTTGTCAGATGTCCGAAGTGTCCCCCCCCCCCCCCCCCCCCCCACCCCTCCCCATGACACACTGGGGAGTCGCACAATTGAACAATCAATTGGTTAATGAGAATGCCGGGATCTAATTATTGTCGGTTATAGAGGGGGCGTGGGGGGGGGAGGGTGTTTCACCCTTCACCCTCCACTCCGTCACCTCTTGGACACAAACTATTATCACGCAAGGAAGACACTTCATATCGTCCATAAACACACTGCAAATGTTTTGGAACATTTCAGTTCTGGAGAGCTTTCATCTATAGTTGACAAATATTACAAAATTGCAGGGGTGAAACGAAAACGATGTCATTTCAGGTCGAAATCATTTCAGCTCAATGTTATGGCCGTGAAATGATTTCAGGTCGAAATGATATCGATTAGGTATGGAATACGGGGCCAGGCCGGGTCATTATTGCTCTTTGGAAATGGAACATAAATTAGGAAATGATAACAAAGCTAGAAAGGTTTGCAAAACAATACAATTGCAATAAGCATTGAAGAAAGACGTAAAAATTTAAATGATTTTAAATAATACATTCCTCTAAACTCTTTAAAAAATTGTTTTTAAATAAAATTAAAATGTTTTGAGTTTGCGAAGCTGAATTAGTACAACATAATTAAGTAATTGGAAATCTGAGTGGAACTTTAAAAAATGTTCCTTTTTCGCGGAGAAAGCGTTGAAATGTCCACAGCTTTATATTTGTTTACGTCTAACAGAATCCTAGATAACGCTGTAGTAAGATGATTTTATAGCACTTGCTAAGTTCTACTGCAGGCCCGGACAAACCGGGAAAACTGGCCATGGCAAATTTCTAGAAACAACATTTTAATTAATCAAACTGTCGAGGTACGTGGCTGCACGTAGACTGGCAGTGCATAGGAGGTCGTGAAGGTACTCCCATTTACACCAGCAAAGCAGGCAAACCACAAAAAAACAAACACAACCGATCACTTTTATATGCGGCGGGTCATGACGCTCATAAAACACGGTATTATATGCGAAGTCGCTGTGCTGTTTTCGGTGGCCAATCATTCTTCACAAGAACCTGTTCACTCAGTCTTATAATCTCAATATTGGATTTAAGCGAGTAATTAAATTGTAAAAAAACGTTTCGAGTATTCGTATAGTATACATAAGATATAGCATAGGTTTATGACCTGGTAGGTTTTAGTGTAGGGATGTGCAGGATATGGATAATATGTTGAGAGATTTTAGGAAAGAATCTGGTTTTGCGTTCTCATTTCTTTGAGCGACAGAAATGGAGAATGATCTCAGAACATGCTAAATGTTTTTCTTCGTCTCACCTAGTTATTGTCTTGAGCTGAGTTTCCCACGTGTCGGCCTGGGGCACACGTGTGCAGCGCGAGAGCAGATGGCAACAGCGACAATACTCTTGCGCAAGGAGGGTAGGAACAAGTTGCCAGAGAAGGGGTTGAACATTTCGCAACAATCACGCGGGGAGTTCGGATCTTCGCAAGTGGAACGAAGAGATTCTGTTCTTGAAAACGACAACATTGTTATCGACTGCGTTGATACCGGAGACTGACCCGAGAAACACAATGGGATGAACCAATGAGATATACCTGCAGTTTGTCGGCCGTGATCGCAACAATACAAGTTGCTCCAGGGATGTCGAGCTTCATGAGAAAAGCAACTACTTGCAGAGCAGAATTTCACGTCTATTTAGTTTTTATTTTAGTGGTGAACATCGCACTGTTCTGCAGGCTAGTACTAGGAAAACACTCTGTGTAATGCGTTGATAAGCGAGCATTTTTATTGCATATCTACTGAAAACTGCGAGCAAAGGAACATTGATAATATAATTGAATTTTCTCTGAATAAATTTGACGGAATATTTCAAAACGCATAAAATGTCAATGAAATGTCAATAACTCTTGAACCTCTTCACCGATTTCTATGAAAATGGTCAAAAACACCTAAAATTTGTGTCCTAATGAATTCGTAAAATTTGAAGTTGATCAGTCAAACGGCTCAATTTTTAATTTTCAACAAAACACACAATATTGTTTAAAAAATATATATACATGTGACCGCTCTTATCACAAATTAGTGTGCAACATTTCAAATCGATTGGTTGAACTTGGGCATTGCCTACAAAAAACAAAAAGAAACCCAGAGAAAGGTCCATAGCCCATAAGAGTATCGTATGATGATCAATAATTGACGGTGGGAAGGAGACGGTCGTAGTCTATTAGTATGTAACGAAATCAATCCGAAGCCGACGTGCTCTCATCTATCGCATGTCGCAACCCATGTTGTCTCGCAGCTTCTCAGTGCTGTACCAGCAATGATCTTCCAGGTGCTTGCTCATAATAGTGAACGTCATACGATCCGCCATTGTTGAAGATCATTGTTGAAGATCGGGTCAAACCTGTGCAGTACTCTTCTCCTGCATTGTTCCATTTTCCTTTGCAATGCGAACCATTGTGAAAGATTCGTTTCCTTCTCTTTCTTACTCTCTTGATTTCCTTTTCTTACCTCTGGCTTCGATTTCGTGAAGGGTGGATTGCGATGGCCTGACCTCGCGTGTATTATAATGAGCTGAAGACGATGAACTTGAATGGCGAGAATAAAATATCAGAGGTTCGCCCTAGAAGCAGGTAGTCTCCTCATTTCTTCTCAATTTCAGTGTTTTTTAATTGAGAACAATATTTAGATTTTTTATAAATACACTTATTTCGTATCATTACTCCAACATTTTGTAGAAAATATCATGCGCTGATTTAAAATTTGAGTCAATATAACTCCTACGCCTCCAATAACTCATAAGAAAAGATTCACATTCATTTTTGTTATACCATAAATTTGTAAATAATAACACAAATAATGACGAAATATATCAAATGTCATTGACAAAAATTAAAATTAACTGTAATGACTAATGAGTAATGACTAATGAGTAATGAGACATTTTGGCCGAAAAAACAGTGTGATATCATTTCAAACTTCTCAACTTTGTTATGCCATGCTGAAGACTTTGTTGCCGTGATAATTAATTGTAACATTCGAAGATTTGATATCTATCATTGTAAATTATTCATTCAAAGCTATTCATTCCACAATAAAAATAATACCATCTCTGTGTTCAATCACATCTCAAATATCTACCATAATTATAACGATTATTCTGATATCTACTTTACATCATGCTTCCCTATTCTCAATATTGTCAAGTGAATATAGTGTAAAGAGTATCCAAGATGGATACTGTGGGTAAAGACAGTGGAGGTGCCCGATGAAACCTAAGCCAATGACGCCTTCAGTCATCAATATTGTTTTCTCGACGACCTCCCTAAAAAAAAACTCGGAACACCACACACTATGTCTTACATTTTTCCCCATCTCAATGTAATATGTAATTGATATTTTATTACTTGACGAATGGACAAGCTAGGCGAGGTATTCTCCATCGCTGTGGTGTGTCGAAGGATAAATCGATCCTGGAAGATGTCGCAGCAAACACGAGACTCAGCGATTTATTCGCCGTGTTTGTTTGTTGTTGTTGGCAAGTATAGAGTTGTTCTTTCTGCCGATTGTTTGTCCGATGTCCTTGACTCTTCCGAGGAAGACATGCCTGTTAACACATCTCAAAAGATGGATGGCGGTGACAATAACAGACTCTTTCAATGGTGTGAATAGGCGAGGCATTGTGGACTTAACAATTATTTTCTTAACATGAGACCCCCATTGTCTGAAAGGCATTCTTGTATTAAGTGTTAAAACAAGATTATTGTTGTGGGTTTGTCTGGGTGTTAGTGGAGGAGTAACTAAGGAATAAGGTCTATAGCTTAGGAATAAGTTATCAGTAGTGCATAATTCAAACTGCAATAATGAATGACTTGACTATATACAAATATACATTTTTCTACCTACAAAGTAATTAGCAAGAGAGTATACAATTCGAAAGCAAAGAAGTAGCAATGTAAAACCATAGAATTAGTAATAAGTCTAGAGACGCTTATTATTACTAATTCTAAGGTAAAATCAATTGCTCTGTCTAATGTACACAACTTACATGATTATTGATTCGGAATGCTTTCCTTAATAAATTGATACTAACTAGATAATATTGAAGACGACATTACTTATTATAAGTAGATATTTTTAGTACAGGACAGTTTAGAAAGCAGTTAGGTATTGTTTAATTTTCCATTTATTTTGAATAAGAGTATAGGGAACGTACGATCATGACTGTATTCTCGTGATCTGGATCAGGATTATCTAGATCAGGATTAATTCAGGATCAGATAGACTGTCGTACAATCCAGCTATTTAAATCAGTATTACAAAAGGACACAAAAAATTGGCACTCTTCTCTTACGATCCAGTTAATTCATAATCTCGATCAGGATTTTCGAACGTATTCATTGTCTACGCGGAGGAATTTCAAGAACGAATGACGGAAAAGAAACCTGGTGAATTTCGTAATAAGTGACGCGAGCGAGCGGCCGGCCAGTTGACAAAGTGACAAGAGGTGAGGGACTTTCAGTAAACCACTTTATCTTTCACACTCGATAAAAGGTCCGAAAAGATCGTGGAGAGAATTACAAACAAGGAGGAAATAAATCATTCCATTCTTGATATGAAGTACATCTTTCTAATTCTTCTTTGCGGCTGATGATTGCATCGACATCACTATGATCTGGAGGGGGAAATATCAACATACGCGTGACGCGTTGATGAACGAGCACGGGGGAACAGGAATAGCAAGGATCGGTAAATTGTTTTGAATATTTTAGTGATGCAATTCCATTGTTTGTTTTAGGAAGTGAGGAGATGGTTTCACTTAATTTATTATCCTGTAATGACGCTTTTGGTTCCAAACAAACATTAATTTCCAATTTCAAGTTGCCAAATGGATTCATAACGTATGTTAATAAATTACTAGTTTGGTAAAAATGTTTTCAATAACAGCCGAATTGACCTTCATTGGACATGTTCCACGATTTTGCCATAAATCAGCAAAGCATTTCGGCAGAACTGTTAATAGTAATAATACTAATATCAATATTAATAAACGATAAATGAATTATTTTACCTTTGACACAGCATATAAATAACAATTACTGAAGTTAGCAAGTTGGCTCCGGCAGTAACGCTCTAGTCTTGCACCCCGGAGGTACCGGGTTCGATTACAGTCCGTCCTCGTGACTGAGGTATTCTCGCGGTTCCCTCAGTCGAGAGGCAAATGCTGGGAGGGTTCTGTACTACTATACTACCACCTCATTCCTATCGTCCATCCTTACCAATTCTTCTTCTTCATCATCACATCCATCGCTATTTGCAGAACAGAACCAATAAAGGCGTTCTCAATCAGTGACTATCACACTCTAATAGACAATAATTCATATGCCTTGTCGGAACAATATTCCACACACGAGCCTATAATTGTTCTATTAACTATTAATTAACATTCACATATGTCCGATATGTTAATTATTGGACGATAAGGAAGTGTGCTTGAGGATGCGGGCGGGCCAACAGGGGGCCGACAAGGTGTCAAATACTGGTAGAAAGTGGATCCAAACATCTGACCGGTGATCAAGATACGGGCAACGTGATGATATTTGTTTAACTACTCATTTGCCTTCCTCTTCTTTGTAACATGAAAACCTGTCATTTATTATTTGTCTCGAATTAACAAACATCTTTATCTGTGAAACATATCTTAGAATTAGTGGAAAAAAATATACTAATGAGTAATGAAATGAATGATTGTCAACATTGAATTTTCGTGTGCAAGGAAATGCTGGTATAGTTACAAGCTTACGGACTACGATCTAATCCTCTTCTTGAAATATTATAGCTTTTCTATTTTGGGTCTATGGAATATCTCCATACTTGGAAAGATAAAACATTACTATACTTTTTCTCTGCTAAGTAGGGCATAAGTCAAATATTCAGGGCACGAAATCCGAAGAGCCTGCGATAACTAATTTACAAAAGCACTACGCGATGAAAATCTTTGTCCGCAATATAGGTGTAATAAGTTTGTTAGAATTGCAGGTCTGTAGGTCGTGGATAGGAACTTACAATTCATTTAAATATTAAATTATCTCAAAATCTGTGAAACATGGAAAAAATCATTTAACAAATTTTAATGATAGTTCCTGGAATTGATTACTTCTAGTGTACCAGATTTCAGCTTGATCCGACCAAGACCTATCTCATCTTTGGTTTAAACGAATCCTTATAATTTGTTTCCAGAATCAAATTAATTTATTGCATATTATAATAGTATTGTAATAATGAGGAAAACAAGTTGTCATTAACTACTAGTTAATTGCTTTGACATCGCAAGGCCCACAAAAACAGCTGTTTCATTAGAACAAGCGTTGACAACTTAAAGAGATAATCACGCATTAATATCAGTTGGACAATTTCATTCGAAACCACATTCACTATAGGAAAGCGTTCAAATAGGAGCTGATAAATTACAATCTATTCTGTCGAATATACTGGCTGATGGTGGCGCTATAACTCACGTCAAAGTAGGTACTCATATTAGAATAATACTTTGTCAGCCTTGTAACACAGGCCATGTGGTAACACATTCACATGTTTTACACATTAAGTTCAGTAATTAAATTAATAATATCATTTTCATTACTTGTTTCTTATAAAACTACTAAGTGCCTATCTTTGTCCAATTATAATGTAAATTAACGCATTTTAGCAGGGCTTCTAAGTTATTTCGCCACCTGGAAGTTATTTCCTCTTGGACCGGTGTTTGCGACCGAATATTAGGCGTAACCTTTACAACAATTCTGATTGGTGAGTCGTAGTTTAGTTAATCCGCATTAACTCTAAGTAATAATGCCGGCTCTAAGTCTACTTTCAAGCTCACTCTCCTGCTGACATTTAGTCGGCCTCTCGACTAAGCGTTGATGCTTTTGCATGCCAAGACTCATAATTGCCATGATATCCATACCGTGCCATTGCATGATGAGGCATTTGATTGTCATGGTATCCATGCCATGCCATTGCATGAGGCTTTTGATTGCCATGATATCCATGCCATGCCATTGCATGATGAGGCATTGATTGCCATGATATCCATGCCGTGCCATTGCAAGATGAGGCATTTGATTGCCATGGTATCCATGCCGTGCCATTGCATGATGAGGCATTTGATTGCCATGATATCCATGCCGTGCCATTGCAAGATGAGGCATTTGATTGCCATGATATCCATGCCGTGCCATTGCATGATGAGGCATTTGATTGCCATGGTATCCATGCCATGCAATTGCATGATGAGGCATTGATTGCCATGATATCCATGCCGTGCCATTGCAAGATGAGGCATTTGATTGCCATGATATCCATGCCGTGCCATTGCATGATGAGGCTTTTGATTGCCATGGTATCCACGTATTTATTTAAAATGTATTTTAGTGGTGTTGACGCTCAGCAACTATACTGTTGATGAGGGATGAATGATGATGATGATGATGATGATGATGATGATGATGATGATGATGATGATGATGATGATGATGATGATGATGATGATGATGATGATGATTATGCTGACGGATAGAAATGATGATGGAGGATATAATTAAGAGGGCTGAGTATAGTGAGCGTGGCCTTAAAGAGTTTTTTAATCGATTTTTATCAATATCTTTTAAGATATTGATAAAAATCGATTATAAAACTTTTAACAATCTTTTTAGATATTGATAAAAATCGATTAAAAAACTCTTCAAGGTCAAACTCACTACCCAGCCGTAAGGATGGTCGTACCTACCCAGTATTTGCCTCGACTGAGAGAAACTCAGTCCGGAGGGTCGACCTTGAGAATCGATATAAAACTGCATTCTGATCCGATATGATTCAAAGTTATCCGAGTTGAAATTCTAACACAAGATCTCACTTCAACTGCCAGACGAGTCAACCAAGTTTCCAATCCTCAGTTTTGTACTTTTTAACATTAATATTCTGCTACGTTTTCCCCTCTGAAGGACACTGATGACTATTCTCCCTGAAAACCGCTTCTCTGTCCGGCAGTTTCTAAACTTACCTGCAAGTAACGCATTGAGCGTTGCTAGTCCTTCAGAGAGGCCGTGACTGATAGCAATCTCATTGAACGCAAACTTGTCTATATAAGTTGTAAGTAATACACTCCCGACTCCCCCCCACCACCCCCCAATCTGAGATAATATCAGAGCGTGTTGCTTTATAAGGGCAGGAGTTAATTCATGCACAGGAGCTAATGGTTTGTCAAGAGACAAGTAATTACACTTATCTGGGAGTGAGGCTTTGATTAAGATGTCGACCATTGTGTTAATTATACGAACTTGGGTGGGGCTTTTTAACTCGTTACTTAGATAATACAAGATTTATGTATCCAATTGGAATGTTTGAAAATACGTTTGTTTTTTAAATTTTATGTGCAGACATAAACATTGAAGATATTTAATGAGAAATGTTTCTCATGTGAAATAGATTGAGATTACAAGTTTGTGGTCTTCTTTTGTGATTTGTCGTGTTTTATCGAAATTAAACCCTTTTAGTTAACTAACTCCTGGGACAAAGCTACGTTGAATCATCCCTTAGTTCTCATATTGCAGTTCAAATCGAAAAGCATTCACGTAAATTGGTTTCTTCGCAATGAAAGATGACCAGCTGTTTTTTTTAAATGAGTCAAACTTTTGGAGTGCTTGCAATGATTTGCATTCGGGAACTTTGAATGAGCTTCACTGAAACGAGATGGTGAGCTTTGTCTGCTTGAAACATCTTTGTGAGCGGCGAAACACAGAGTAAAAGTGAAGCTTAGTAAGAGATTACTTTACTTTAATTACATATGAGGGGGGAGCCAAGGGCCAGGGTGGTCATGTGATAGCCAATTAACAATGATGGCATTATTGTATTATACGCTTTGGTTATTATAGAATGTTTGTAATGTATTTTTCATCATATCTCCCAATAAATGATATTAAATAAGCTAGGCCAAGAAACATTTCTAAAGCACGTTAACGAAAGATGTAAGTTAGAGGACTTTGATAAATTATCTACTCTGAGATTATTAAAGGTGTTCCTTTAGAAATACAAAAAACAGGAATTAAAGCTTTAGAAAAATATAATATTGTATAAAAGCTTTTCGACAGAGAGATCGTCTATCTTTCTTTTCCAGCATCAACTGGACCGAGTCAACGATGGACCAAAGAAAAACTAACAAACATAACATACAAGCAAGAGTAAAAGACTAACGGCTGAAAGAGAAGCGGATAGCCAACTTTTTCATAAATAATTACTAGCGAGCATCAGAGAAAATGTCAAAGAAGAATTCTTTGACTTGTTCAGAGAAAATGTTCCATCGTATTCATTGAAATTATTGTAGCATGTATGATGAGGTAGCAATCTGTTACAGTATAGTATGCGAGAGCCATTAAAAAGAAGAGCCCTTGGCGGGTAATTCTTGCCGACATAATACACTTTCCGACCTAACGAAACAAACTGATCTCACTGGCAGCAGCATCCAATTCAGCAATAATCAGAACTAACGAAGCACTTTCCAGCTCTCCTTATTAAAACATGTTTCGGGTGATGCACCGAGATGCTGGGTAAATGTGACGCGCACTTACCGCCAGATTGTCCACATGACCACTTTCAAAACGATCCTTATTGACATAGGAAGCTGTAGACATTTTTATTAAACAACCTGCCTTTTTATGAGCCTGTTTAATTATGTGCAATAAAGTTTACAGTTGCTAACTTTGGATCCTTATGCCATCCTCTTTTATAGAGTTGCAGGTCCGTTTCTGAATATTTCTACAATCGCACAGACATTTATATTTTCTCAGCGTTTCTCGATTCTCCTCTAAAATTATCATTATTAAGTTCCATTGACGAAGCAGTTTTGAGTTTGACTGCTTTGTCCCCCCTATAATCATTTCACCCCTTTATCACCCAGAAATCATTCTTTCTCTTGAATCGAAATCAATTTGAGAGAATTTCTTGGTTCTCAATAGGCAAAGAATCGGATGCTGTGAAAGGAAGTTGAAGCTAAAGTTGATGGTGTTGTTAGACTTTGGGGAGTTTTTATACATGAACTCAATCCGTGCTGCATGTTTCCGTATGCACTAAATGAATTCACGAGTCGAGTTCCATTGAATTCTTTCCTCCGTCACGTGGCTTCGCACCTCTTGTTCACAGCGCAATTTCACAGATGTGAAAAGAGAAAGACAGATCCTGGAGACAAAGATGGGGCTTAGAGTTCAGGTCACGAACTCGAACTACGTGTCGTGAGCACTCAATACTGATAACGTGTCAAATTAAATTATAATATAACAACTAAACTCAAATATTTTGTTAAAAATTACTTTTAGAAACATTAAAGTGCACTCAAGAAAATAAAAAAATTGGAATTCAGAAGAACGTGGCTTCTGGTCAGATTCCTTCGTTTTCCACAATAAAATTAGAGATCATCTTCTATAGAGCTAGATAATGAGATAGCATTGTCTACTTCTTTATCAGTCAATCCTTTTCTTTCGAGTAACTTTTCTTCTTTTTCTCAAGGTAGTACGTGAAAATCACTCAGATCATAAATATAAAACATCTCGTCACTACATTTGGTGGCATCGGTAGGATCGTGATTTATTCTATTTATTTACTTTATTTTGACATCTTCACATCAAGTGGACGAGAACAATACATTTTATTTATAAAAGCGCATAACTACTCCTCCCTCCAACCCCCCACCTACCCCTTTACTACCCGGTTGAAAATTGCTACTACCAAGACAAAATAATACGTTCTTTTGACATCCAACTCTATTTCAATAACATAAACTCTGTTCTGATGTGATTATGTTACTTCATTCCCCTCCCCCTCCTCCCCCTCCCGATCTCCACGGGGTCGCCAATGGCAGGAACACGGCGTCGCCCCCGCAAGGACAATGCGAGCAGTCTCATACTCCCTTCCAAGTTACCAACGACATTACAAACTTATACAAATCAGAAAATGTAAATTTGCTTCGTTAAAAATCTGTCAAGATATCGATTAGTTAGCACGAACATCTATTGTTTTACATCAACAATGCAAATAGTTTTACATTGGGGGGAGGAGGGGGGGGGGCAGAAATGAGAGATTTGACAGGTCAGAGTTAACTTATAAATGAAGGTTGGATTCATGTAAAATGAGTGATGCCTCTTCATATTAACGATTTCTCGGGAATCTAGAAATGCACCGGTAAGTGGTAACCATTAAAATATCAACATATCACCAAAAACACAGCTATTTTCAATTGTGTCTACAAGATGGTGGCTTAGGAAAAAACAGTTTACGAGTAATTGTGTGTGTTTGCCGTGAGTGTGAAATAACTGCCAAGTGTTGAGGATCGAGCGGCCGAGCGGAGTTCTGGAACGTTGAGGAGCACTAGGGATGTGTTCTGGAACAAACTCTACCAACTGAACTCTCAACTCCACTCGGAGTCCCGAGTAAACGACAAAAGCTTCGACGTCTGACAAAGCAAGGTAATGAGAGCTGAAGGAAAATCATCCTCTATTGTACAACTAATTCCCGTGCCATTGTCACTGACGCAGGCTTGATTCTGTTCAGTAGCCCCCCCCCCTCCCACGACGCCCTGAGGTCATGTCAGGTCGGGGGCACACTTAGCAGCCAATTGCTATTATCAAGCGGGTGATAATAAGTGAAGGCTGATTGAGATTCAACGACAAGTCGAATTCTCTTCTTTCCTTTATTAGAAAGTCCGTGTTATTGTTCATTTTTAGACTTTCCTATCCAACCATGGGCTTATTTTACTTTCTGCACAATCTCTCTTTAAATTGAGGTAAAAATACATAACGAAGATACGTCAAGAAGGTTATGACAAATGTACATTCATTTGAATTATTATTTTCAATATCTCGTAAAATCTGCATTAAAACGTTTCCACTATACATAATATAGTGATTATAGGAATTTTAGATAGGGATAGTATAGGATAATAGGGATAGGAATTAGATAGGGATTTTTTTTAAATCACAAAGTGATATATTAATGGTTTAAATCACAATAGGTATTGATATGCCATTTATGTAATTTTCTTATTGTCTTTATAATCTACAATCATTGTTTGCCATACGCAACGATATCGTGGAAAAATAACCCTTATTTTGACAACAGACCTCTAAGCATTCGTCCATTAATTTCAACCAATCAGCATCGAGAAAAAGCATTAATAATCCTACATATCAATCATTGTAATTACAGTCATGTGACTGATTACTAAAACATGTCACCACATAACACATGTAATCCTGCCCCTGAGTCGTATGCAATTCGCGCAACATCTGTCGCCCTCCGCTTCGCCCTCCGATGACGCGGTTCCTCCCCATCCATCTCTCATTCTTCTCCCGTCTCACATCAATGTCGCGAGATAACAAGATAACAAGCACGGCCCATTAGACTACACATTCATTTGCATACCTGAGATTATTTCGGAATTCCGTGTTTCGATCCCGGACGCGTAAATTTCAACTTTTGTACAATATTACGGGAATCAAACATGCCGTGAAAAGCGAAGAGTTATAGGATGTAAACGCCCGTGTAAAATACTAGGAAAACGCTCTGTGTAACGCGTTGATGAGCGAGCACGGATATGCGCAACACATCGAACCGAAATTCTGTCTATTCGAATGTCATTAAAAGCCAATAATTCTTTAATTTCGTCACAGACTGGTATGAAAATCTCCAAATATTCCTGTAGTATTAGTCCCAATAACCATGCAAATTGAACCTTTATGTTATTAAAAACAAGAAGAGATTATATACCACTTAGTATACTAATTATTACATACAACTATTGGAAACCTGGTATTCAATTTAAAAGCCACACATTAAAACAATATTTCGATGATTATTCTATCATCTTCATCAGTCAACTGACGACATTCGCCAGCTTTCCCCCTTTTCATCAAAAAACCGCTACACAATGACTCACCTCTGTCAAAAACTAAAAGTACATTACGTCCTAATAACTAAAGGTAATGAGTCAGGTACACATTATATCACAGATTAATTAATTACGAAGCATTTTATTGATGTCAGGAGTCAACAAAGACCTCCATGACTCATCGAACATAAAATTACTCTGGCTAGTAATTAGACGATATGTGTGGCTTTTAAATTGAATACCAGGTTTCCAATAGTTGGTTGTAATAATTTGAACCTTTATGATTAAAATGTTTCTTGTTAATATTCAAAAATCATAGGATCTATTTAAAAAAAATATACCTGGGACCACTCATATCCCGCAGAATCGGGAATGCTAATGTTATAGAATAGGACCCCGGGAAAATTACTGATAAAAGTGTGTGTACTTACACAATATTAGACGATCTGTTAAACGGTCATATCAGTTTCATACGATTAAAAGTTTCTGCTCTAACTACCTTGGAACTATAAAGAGTCGAAGTAGCCATGACCCAGAAAAAACACTCCGTGTAAAAATACCAGCCAAGTCTCTTTAACTATAAAAAAAATAGAAGAAATCTAAAAATTCAGCACTGAAAAGGAGTGATATCAAAAAAGGAGCCAAGTCAACGAATTTTCCAAATTTTAATCGTACCATTGAAATAAAAATATCAACCCCCGAGAAATACTTAAAAAAAGGACTTGGCGCATCGTTTTTTTAAAGACACTTTTCTATCCTAAAAGTATAGGAAGAACTCTACAAGTATATTTTCCTGAGTATATCACATTCATTATCGACGAATCATACTACGTTTTAATATAACTAGTACTCTTACCTACTGCCAGTTTTGGTATTTTGTCAATATTCAGAGGAAATAAACGGATAAACGAATAACGAATAAACGGAAGCGGCCTAGTCTATTCGTTATTGCCACTATTTCTAGGGTCATATTAATCAATCATACTTCTCAATATCGTGACTGAGGGAAATAGCGAAAGCGCTCATTACAAGAAGGCCGTCAATGAGATTTGTATAAGTGACTAGTGCACTGAGCCATGCTGCTCAAATAATTACTGACTAGATTTTTATCTAAAGTAATACGTTATGTAATTTATGAATTTTTTTGGTATAAAATGTTAATTAATAGCAATTAATTACACGGCGAGAAGGTTCAAAGTATAATGCTGTAGTAGGTATGTTGATGTACCCACAAAACTATAGGTACCTACCAATCACAAACACAACTGTTCTGTATTTATTGCTTGTAAGACAATGCTATGTTTCTTTGCGTACTTATATTTAAATTTAAAATATTTTACAGAATGTTCAATATTTAATTTGAAAGTTTTGTCCCAATTTTTCTAGGCATTTCTGAACTACGTAGTATGTGAGTGGCATAAGCTTAAGAATAGAAAAATGTCTTTAAAAAAACGATGCGCCAAGTCCTTTTTTTAAGTATTTCTCGGGGGTTGATATTTTTATTTCAATGGTACGATTAAAATTTGGAAAATTCGTTGACTTGGCTCCTTTTTTGATATCACTCCTTTTCAGTGCTGAATTTTTAGATTTCTTCTATTTTTTTTTATAGTTAAAGAGACTTGGCTGGTATTTTTACACGGAGTGTTTTTTCTGGGATATCACTTCTTTTGTTAGTTTATTCATACAGCTTGTAGCACATGTCCGAGCAGGGACTAATTTCTTTAAAAAAATACGCCTCAACCGATTTGGTTACTATGAAAAGTTGCGTTTGGTATAAGATGAAAATGATTATCCAAGAAGAATAGCTTAAGTTTCGTTATAATCGATCCAGCCGTTTTCGATACATGACGTCACTTCCGGTTTTGAAATAGCGGCCGAATTCCGGTATAGGTAATAAGAAAACAATCTAGTTTTATCTAGTTGATACCTTCATGAACGACCATCTGAATTCCTAATCCCTATATTTCCGTAAAATCTGTCATGCCGTTTGTAATATATGACGTCACTTCCGGTTTCATTTAGTGGTTCCTGCCGCCATTTCCGGTACCATTAATTTATTTATTCATTTTTCACAATTGATTTTTCAAATAAATAGCAGAATGAATACGCAGGAGCTAGTTCAGTTGCAATCGGTACAGGCGTTTTAGATATATGACGTCACTTCCGGTTTCAGGAATGGCGGCCGAGAACACTGCTACCTTGAATATATAAATTGTATTGTCTATGTTACAATGTAAGTTAATTATGTACGTATTTTAAGTATAATTTGTTGAAATAAGTTAAATATTGCGTATTTATGACGTCACTTCCGGTTTAGAAAATAAGAAAATAATATTTTTTTTATTGATACTTCATATAGATGACCATCTAAATCGAATGGCGCTAATTTAGTTCTAATCGGTCCAGACGTTTTTGAGTTATGACGTCACTTCCGGTTTCAAAATGGCGGCTTCCGGTTGGTTTTATAAAAAGGCACCTCAGACGCCAAAAGTGCACATGTGGTAAAAATTTCAGGTCGATCGGTTCAGCCGTTTAGGCTGTGGCGGTGATAGCGACGTTTCGTGATATCATCAGAATCATCATCATCTTCAGAATCAGAAAGTGGTGTAATTTCACTGTTTTCTCGGTCCTCTAGCGCGCAAATGGAATAACCTATTGTTCCCAAATTTGGTATATGTAGTGGGGTGGGCCATAGCTCGAAATTAAGATATTTCGCAACAATGTGAGATTTACCAATTTTGAGATCCAGTAGGCCGAAAATGCCATGTTGTTGCTTACAGTAAAAGTGTTTGGTCTGCTCCTCAGTTTATTAGGCATTTACGGTATGTTGAGTGACTGTGAGTGTATAGTACGACTTGGCTGGGTGGAGCGACCGCTCCACTAGATCAACATTTTCGAGTAATTTCACAGCAAACACGCAAAATGTCCGTAAAATGTCAATAACTTTTGGATTTAAACACAGATAAGTCTGAAAATTGTCAAAAATACAGATAATGTTGGTCCCAATGACCATGCAAAGTTTTAAGTTGATCGGTCATACGGTTCTAGTTTAAATTTCAAAAATCATATGAAAGATTTTTTTAAATTTTTACCCATGGGAGGATTTGGCTGAAACTTTGTATGATTGGGTACAATGTTGGTCGTAATGACTTGTCAAAATTTCAAATTGATCGCAACAACCAATCGAAAGATAATTTTTTTAAAATTTGAACCAATCACATGAGCCCATTCAAAAACGATCCCAGGGACCGCATAGATTACGTTAGTATATGTGCAAAATTTCAGATCGATTGGTTGTGCCGTTTGACCTGGGCTGTGAACACAAAAAAAAAAAAAAAAAAAAAAAAAAAAAAAAAAAACACACAGAGAAAGTGCCGTAAGAGTTCCGTGGTGACGCTCGCTACGCTCGCTCAACTAGGAAAAAGTACAGTGAACGCGTTGAAAGCGAGCCTTCGAAATGCATGGAAAATAAGGAAACCAAACCAGATCATTTATTTCAGATTTTCCATCAGTAAAACCGAGTATAAACCAAAGGATTTTTTTTTTTTTGTTGAACCATACATCAGTTTGTTAAATAACTAGACAAGTGACCCCAATTATGGCATTAGTCTGTGCACCAAATTTTAGTTCGACTGTTTGAACAAAGAAAAAAAACGGAAAAAGAGTCACAAGAGTAGTAGCGACCGTTACGCTCGCTTCCAGAATAGCACGTGACCACTGGGACCAAAACAACCAAATAGTATCTATGTAAACTGTTAAATTTAAATCTAAACCCCCCATAGCTATACTGGGGTTTACCGAATATGGGGTTATACTTCATAGGCCTTGGTTTATATAATCTTCATTGACGTCTAAAGAAAACAATCAGCGAAAATGTCGCGAGTTTGGTTCAGAGAGGAATGATATAAAGAACTCGTACATAAAGGAGCTTCTACTAAATTCAGCACAAATGAAATACAATAAAGAGAGAAAAAGAACCGCTTGAAAATGGTTCGTACGTCTTTTCTAATCGGAAGTCCTCCACCAGAGGCTGTTTTTCAGCTCCATTCGGAATAAATAGAATGTTTATTTTGTCTCTTTGAAAGAGAACGAAGCACCTCAGAAGAAAGATGGTCCTGGAAATGTGACAAAACAAGAAAGAGAACGAAAAGGAACTCGATGGCAATAGAGCGAGCGGTGACAAAAGATGCATTTGTACATTTTCTCCTTCCCTAATCGTCCGACTAGTTCCGGTGACACATTGTCTTGCACTTCTTCTGCTCGTTGAATCAAATGGTAGCAATCGGAGTTGTCGTGTTGAAGAGATTAAGAAAACAACAAGAACCCTCATTGTCGTGTAACAGCATCCTGTGTTGACGGTGACTATTGTCTGTTCAACAACCCTCTGGCAGTGCTTACAGGGGTCGACGATTTGACCCCGCTCTACACAAGACCAAAGACGTGATTTCTAAACAAATAAATACAAGTTTGCTGCTTTAAAATTTACACAAGGCAACTCTCTTTAGATTTTCTTTCGCTTAAATTAAAAACTAGAGCAAGAATCAACACAGAAACAGTTTTGCTTGTATTGTCCGACATGCCCAATAGAAAACTCGCATTGGAAACGGAGTTTTAACGACAAAGTAGACTCTGACGTAGGCAGAAATGTTATCGGCAACCAGAGCCATCCTGATAAGGTATTGTGTGTATGTGTTTATACAAGACTTTGGTCAACTGTCCACTGGGCATCTTCCTCTAGATGATGCCTTGTTCTTTCATTTGAAATAATGGTGACTGGACAACTATTTATCACACACGAAGACTTTTGTTTTTGAAGATCGTAATCTTGTATATAAATTCATTATTTAAGTTCTAAACTCGTTATCTATAAAATGAGTTCCCCATTCTTAGTTGACATTAGCTGATACCTTCAAACCAGGACTCTTCTTGATAATGGGGTCAGAGAGAATTGATTCTCTGAAAGTTCTGGCAGCACATTCAAGACGATGTCGGGAGTGTTCACAAACCTCTCCAAGTCCACCCCCCCCCCCCCTCACCCTCCTCCACAAACACTCACACACATGCATATTTGATAAGGGATTCCAGAATAAAAGCATTAGAAAACCTCTAAAGTTTAGTGTTTCTCTCATCTTCGTTTGTATCTAAAAGATAGATCAGTTTGTTGCTCCGTCTCTTTCTCATTAGAGCATGGAATCCAATACTGACGAAACCTTTCAATTTAAAAATGTTGGAATTGATCAGTACATAAACATTAACGCTCAGATTATTCCGAAGGACCAATTATTAAGACTCCGCCATTTGTTTTACTAAATGTTGAAGCAAAATTGTTACCGTTAATTAAGCATGTTTTTTTTTTAATGTTGATCTCTCAAAAATTATGAGCAGTTATATTTTGAATGAATAACACGTGGTTTCAAAACTTGAAACAGCTCATAACCTTTATGAGATTAAAGTGTTTAAAAAAGTTAGTCAAGTCAATTTTGTCGCTTCGGTATATATTGCGGCTATCATCAACGAGGTCACAATATCAAAAATTGCGTCTTTCTGCTACTTCGTCCTTACTCTTAAAATCAATTTTTCATCATAATTAAGTTGTTCACATTGAACCTGCTTGACCCATTTCCGGTACTTATGCATTTTGAGATTGATTTGAAGGAAGAGCTCTCAGCGATTAGCGGTATATAGGAATGGATTCGCGGTGAAGGGGGAGGGTGGGGAGGGTGCGGGGGATTAGTGGAAGGGGTGGGGAGGACTCATTAATGAAACGAGATGAGTCCACGTCATTTGTTCGATCTCTCCCTCTCTCTATTGCACTTCCATTCTGTGTGTAAAATATTAATAATGACTCTCTAATTGGTAGAATCTGGACCTTCAGTGACAAGGCTTACTAAATCATCCGGAGGAAAACCAACATGTCCTTCTTTCATCTTCATCTGTGACAAACACATTGATTTTAAGATAGCCGCCTGCAAGTAAACTGAATAATATTGGTGACATAAAACTAACTGGGATAACGCTTTATGTAACACGTTGATAAGCGAGCCTTCGTATACTAATTATATTCGTGATACTTTATCAGAAATGTATTTGAATATAACTTGGTAAATATTGCAAAACAAGCATAAATTGTCAGTAAAAAGTCTATTCCCATTGCATTTCTCGACCATTTGTCTGAAAATTGTCAAAAACACCTAAAATATTGGTCACAATGACAAGATTGAAGTTGATTGGTCAAACGGCTCCGGATCTCGTTCAAAAACCCGTTACCGCTCATATGACATTAGTGAACGTGCAAAATTTCAGATCGATTGGTTGACCAGTGCCAAGCCGAAGGCCAAGTCTGTGACCAGTGTCACCTGGGAATTGCCTATATGAAAACAAGAACAAAAACAAAAGATAGAAAGATAGAAGTAAGAGTAGCGTTATGACGCTCGCTGCGCTCTCGTAATTAAAAGATTTAAACAGTGACTATTGGCTGGTTTTAAACCAATGATTTTACAGTCTGCAAACACGAGGAACGGCCACTGCGTTATTAACTATAAGGTGCAGACATAACTGAAGAGGAATTCTCTTCATGTATTTACTCAGAGGATCAAACAATCGAAACACATAATTCCGACACAGTGCCGGATCCAAAGACATAAAACCAAATCAAGAGAGCAAGCAGTGGGTATATTAGCACATCATCAAATATTGTGTCGTCTCGAGACAGTTTTAAGGTTTGTTTGCCGATTTCATTAAATCGCCTAAACGGATAATCATGAAGAGTCCTATGAAGACAACACTAAATTTCGTTAGCAGTGAATTAACAATAACTGAACGAAGGCTACTCACTTTGAGTTTTCTGTTTGTTCAATTTGAATAATTGCCTGGGCACATACGCCTAAAGGATACGCGAACGTCAGTCGTGCTGGAGGTGCCATTGTGCCATTGTGGCTCATGGAGGCCGCGACTCGACCATTCTTTCACTGATTGTTTGAATAAACACAACGAGCAAATAATCAGTGCTATCATGCTTTTAAAAACACTCCTCTCTAACTGAAAGAGTCGGTATTAATGGATGGGACTGCATTGTTACACTGATTGTTTTGTGATTCACACCATGAACAAAGCAATCTTGCTGTCGTTGCTGACAGCAAAAGTTGATTTCTTGAAGAAAAATGATGATCCCATGTTATAAGTTGTTTCGATTCTGTCTTTACATTTGCATTAATGTTTCTTTATTTTCAGTCATATTGTTCATCATCATTATTGAGCGAACAAAGCGAGCGCCTTTCTCTTCCGAACGAGCTGACATTTTTCACCCAATGTAAAGACAGCCTAGGTAGTTTTCACGCTGATATTTTAACAATATCTTTCTTTAGTTAAAATTTTTAAGAATCCTTTCTGATTGGATGAAAAATCTAAATGATTCAAATCCTCGATAAAATATCTTGTGATTGGTTGGAAGGAAAAATGTTTCTATCAAGATCAAATTTTTCATGATTATAACAGTTTATAAGAACCAATATTTTATCATGTTTTACAAAGTTTCAGCCAAATCGATGAGAACATAATTGGACTTCTTGACATTTCGAATTTATATCGAATTGTCAAAAAGTCTTATTTTAATTCACTTTGGCTCATGGATATCTATGGAGTACTTAGTACTCTAATCATCTCTGTTCAGATTTAGAAGAGCAGATATTGATACCAAACACAAGGTACTCTGACAAGATTGGTGCTCATACTGAGCAAGTGAAGGACCCACCAAAAATGTAATATTCGAATTATGCTAAAGGTGCAGTGGACTTGTTTCTGAACAAAGGTCGCAAAGTTTGCCACAGCTCATCCTTGAAAACTGTCACCGATGAATAAATGAAATATTTTTATAATATAATAATTTGTCGGATGAAGTATAAGTCTCGTTAGAACGAAGCCCGTATCGCAGACTTTCAACATTGAACTCGAATGCATATTGCACCAGTAGATTTTAGAGCCTTGTAAAGCAAACTCAAACATAAACTTTCAATTAACCTTTGTCACTCCGTCAATTAATTAGCCATTAATAGGAACTTATCGATAGGACCTGAATTTGAGACTTGGTACCAGCACACCGGCATTCCGCGTCAGCCCATCATACAAATGTCAGACATCTTTCGCAGCTGTCGTTGGTATGGTTTAGTTCAAATTTGCGATCAGCTGCGGTAATAATTATTTCTAAAACTACCATTAATAGGATAATCAAGGACATAATTTAAGTATATCAATCTTAAAAATTATTATATTCCTTTATGGTGCAACAAAAATTGCAAACGTAGACTTGATGTTGTTCCTTTAACTTTTAACTAATTCCCATATCTCACAAATTCTTCTCTCAACTTAAATGTATTTAAAATCATGGATTTTCTCTTCTATGTCAACTGATCAATATTTATTTTTGTACACGTGTAAAAAAATGCAGGTAATATTTAAAATGTTTTCAACTAAGAAGTTTGAAACCCGATTAAATTATTTGTTATTATTTGATATCAGTTCTTCAATTTATTTTTAATGTTGATTATATTATTTTCTTTTAAGACATACTTTTCTTTGTGTTTCTAGACATTTTTGGAACTCCGTGAGCACGTGGACAATTATGTATGCATAATTTGAATGTTGTAAAACGGTCCTAAAACAATATCGACATTTCTATCACTATGTAGTTTTGTGATACGTGATCACCACAAATAGATTAGTATTGTGGTACATGATCAGTTGGTATACCAGCATTTGATCATCGAAATACTTGGCACTACAAAGATAACAAGTGCCATTGTTTCTTGAAGTCCGCAAAGTTTGAGACGGCATTCGGATGAGTGGTTCTAATCTCTGGAGGAGCGTGTAGACATCTCATGTGAGAGCGTGTAGATCTCATGTGATAGCGTGTAGATCTCATGTGAGAGCGTGTAGATCTCATGTGAGAGCGTGTAGATCTCATGTGAGAGCGTGTAGATCTCATGTGAGAGCGTGTAGATCTCATGTGAGAGCGTGTAGATCTCATGTGAGAGCGTGTAGATCTCATGTGAGAGCGTGTAGATCTCATGTGAGAGCGTGTAGATCTCATGTGAGAGCGTGTAGATCTCATGTGAGAGCGTGTAGATCTCATGTGAGAGCGTGTAGATCTCATGTGAGAGCGTGTAGATCTCATGTGAGAGCGTGTAGATCTCATGTGAGAGCGTGTAGATCTCATGTGAGAGCGTGTAGATCTCATGTGAGAGCGTGTAGATCTCATGTGAGAGCGTGTAGATCTCATGTGAGAGCGTGTAGATCTCATGTGAGAGCGTGTAGATCTCATGTGAGAGCGTGTAGATCTCATGTGAGAGCGTGTAGATCTCATGTGAGAGCGTGTAGATCTCAAGTGAGAGCGTGTAGATCTCATGTGAGAGCGTGATCTCATGTGAGAGCACAAGAGACAGCGCGTGATATGACGATCAAGCTGATGATATTGACACACCAGTGACATCGTCTGTCGTGCGGTGACAATCAGCAACAGAAAGCACTTGGTAAGCGACAAACAAACACATGATCGCATTGAAAGAAATCAGGAGGCGCTTTTTGTTTCAGGTTTTTTGACCCAAATGGGCGAAGAAAATTCAGAACAATTAATTTACCACCTAATATGTACAATAAAAAAATTAATTTTAATTAAATGGAACATGATATGAATAAGGGCCTGTTTTTCAATACTCTGCTAAATTTTAATCAGTTTATTAGGACTAATTTGCCATGCCAACAACCAATAACCTTCTTTTAATGATATTCGACTGGTTTTAGCAGAGAATTGAAAAACTGGGTCCTAATTCTTAAAATGTAAACACCTTTTTTATAATTTTCATTTTATTCTTTCTTCTCAGTCATATCAATACGTACATGTCACTATCAGCATCTATGCTCTGATTTAACTTAAAGAAATATATTTTAAAAATATCAATTTAGCGTCAGGTGATCTTTTGATTGATAAGTGATTTAAGTTAAGTTACATGAAAAGTAAAGTAATTAAATCGGGAGTGAAGACATGTATGCCAAAATTAATAGATTTCTCATTATTTTGATCATAGGAAGGTAATGCAAATGAGCATAATGAATTATTATTGGCAAAGAGGAAAAGTTAATACACAATATTAAATTATCCTAAGTGCCAACTAAATGAATTATACAACACATTCAAACTGACAACTAATTTTTCAAAATAGATTTGACCTTTTCAGATTGTATATCAAATATGATTATTATAATCATGGTGACAGGAAACTAAGTCAAAAAACAAATTTCCTGCTCCTGTAATTTAATTTCAATTGCATTTTCCCGGCACATGGCCACAATGTATTGTCAACATGCTTCACGGGCTTCACGCACTGCCAGCGGTGTGAAGAGAAGAGAATGGCCAGAGCTCTAATCACCTCTTATCAAGGTTCACAGTTTTACGCTATGATTTCATATAAAATGCGATGTTATGGTCACGATGATTGCGTTTGAAACATTTGTCATGATGAAGCCGATCCTGTGTTTTGCAACAATCCTGCTCCTTGCAGCCTCGGCACTTGGGGTAAGTGATGAAGAAGAATCGATCTCTCCACCGTCGTTTCTGGAATGGCGAAGATTTGTGAAGATATACTTACAATGGTTAAGCGACAGTGGTAAATTAATTCATATCGTTGACAATTCTGAAAAATTAATCTTCTAAAAGTTTTGAGCTGATTTTGCTAATTTCGTTATATTTCATTCAGTGATTTTTATACAACGCACATTCGCTCATGCCAGTTTAGAATGGTTAGAACACTAACCCGCAAATCTGAGATGTTGGTTCGAATCCCACAGTTGGCAAATCATTTGAATTTGCATTTGATATTCAAAAAAAGAACACATTTCAAACTCTAAGGGTCGGTTTTTTCAGTTCTGTGCTAAAACTAGTATAGTTAAGTTTAAACGGTCATTCAAAGAATTTCAATGGGTGTTGCTATGGCAATATATTATAGTCCTAATCGACAGTTTAAAATTTAAAGAGTATTGAAAAACTGTCCCTTAGATATTTTTTAAAAGAGTGTTAAATTAAATAATAATAGAATAGGTAATTCACTATTACTAAAACGGAGTCTACTGTCATTATTCCACAATCGGCGCTTCATTAATCATTAGTCTATAGAAACAAATAACCACTGATGATCTTTTATGTGATACTTTTATGTCGTATTTGATTGTTTCAAAATCGTTCGACCTTTTTATTTGAACTAAAGTTATCAAGTTTTACAGCAAATGTTTCAATTATTGATATGAACATATTATTTAAACTTGTGTTGTGATTTTGCAGGTGCAAACTGATGCACAAATCCAGGCAATGTTCAGCAACTTTGTGACACAATGTAAAGCGTCGGAGAAGTCTACAGATGGTATGAGTTATTCTTCTTGTGTAAAACACCTGTACTCTTGCATTGGATAGATTCAGATGGCTTGTTTCTCTTCTTCAGCCGACACCAATGCGTTCAGCAATGACAAAGTTCCAGCTTCACAGCAGGGAAAGGTAAGACCTAGAGAGAAGGGAAAATGCACACACATATCACTCACAGAAAAATACAAAATAAGCAGGACACGGAAAAAATAACAAAAAAAAAACAGCTTTGGTAAAATATATGCAAAAACAAAAATTCATCCCATTAAAAAATACTGCTTCCAAAATGACCAGCCCAGTCACCTAAAAACTAAAAAAATATACAATAACAAGAGGAAAATTAATACAAATCAGAACTGCTTTAAAAACATGGAGTTTCATCTTTTCTTAAAATCTATGCTGTTGTTTATGCTAATGAAATAAAAAAGCTTACGTTATATTTTAACTGAATAACAATGACGTGAATGTTTGATTGTCTTTATATTTCAGTGCTTCGTCGGCTGTGTTTACGAGAAAATGGGTCTGTTGGTGAACGGACAATTTTCTCTTGCCAATGCCAACAAGATGGCGGCGGAGGATTTCCCGGCGACTGCGGATGCGGCGAATAAAGCTGAAGCTTTGAGAGTGTTCAAGCTCTGCGACGGACAATGTAAGTATTATTACTTTTTCATTCCAACGTCAGTAGTCAGGACAAATGGGATGAAGTTTCAACGGAGGTACGAAAACGTCTTTGAAATAATAACATTTGTACCTTACATCGTATTAATTTCTAACATTTTCATCAGATTAACCATATAACTTCTTTAATATGAAAATGAAAAACAAACAATTTTTCAACAAATACTACGTGAAGTGGACATTGATCGAGAGAGCTTGATTACACCATTCCAGAAGTCACCAACGCAATATCGAGAAAATTGATTCCGACATTCTACCTATGGGGCCATACAATTAGTTTAATATTAAGTTTAGTTAATCTCCGCTTCGGGAAATGTGGTGTATTACTATTATGTACTGCGGCATAGCTTTAAAAACTGCAATCAATGTAGCCTGAGGTTAATATAAACTGAGTAAATCCAATAATATCCGGAAGTAAATTGCAGTAGTAATACACCGAGTTTTCTGAAGTGGAGTTTAATCTAACTGTAGCTTAAACTAATGGATAACTACAGAGATAATTCCTTCAAATCAAGGACATGATCTGTAGTCAACACTGATCATGCGCACTCGTGCAACCCTTGTCGTCCCATGTGGGCCATGCCAAGGTCATGTCTTTGATTTTGTATTGACCTGATGCTTTGATTGTTTCAGTGAAGGGGAAGACAAACAAATGCGTCACAGGACCACTGCTCATGACTTGCATCGCGACAAACGAGAAATTGTAAACATTTTATTGTCATTTCGCAAATGTTTGTACCTTCATTAAAATGGTTCCTGGTCAACTTTGGCATTTTGTGTACGCCTTTTAGTTTTCTTAGGGCCGGCCTTTCAATACTCTGCTAAAGGCTCAATTAGCTGTTAACAGTGTTCGTTAGTACAAAACTCTGTCTTTCTATTGGTTGGTACCATGACAACACAGTCCTAATCAACCGTTTAAAAGTTAGCAGAGTATTGAAAGACTGGCCCTTAATCTCCCTTGAAACATATAACTTTGTTCTATAGCTTTTAATATTTTTAATTGATGCCATCACAGAAAATATGTTATAAAATTGTTTGTGTATATTGGAATAAATCCGGTGGGCAAAATTCAGTCACCTACAGATAAATGATTTTAAAAATCAAGAAGTCACTAAGCCAGATTATATAACTACAAAGCGGTCAGCAAATACGCCAAGTCAAATTTGCAATTTGTTTTATTGCTATTCCGCCAACAATGAAAAAGAGTTGTAGAATCAGGACCCATGTTCCATTGTTATTCTTACTTATATATTATGTATTTTCTCACTTTAGCTCTTTGAACCTTCTTATTGTAGTTCGAGGCACATAAAGCTATTTTTGTCCTCTTTGACTGAGGGGGAGGGATGATAAGGGGTGGTAATGTGGTTTGGTTTATCTATACCTATACTTACCAGTATTCGTCTGACTGAGACGAATACTGAGCGAATACTCGACTGAGGGAAACCATAAAAACCTCAGTCAGAAAGGAGTCGTCGGAATCGAACCCGGATTGCAAGTTCAGAGCTTTCACCTGAGCTTTCGCCTGCTAAAATACAGTGTCTACTTACAGTTTATTCGTAATAAAAACGTTTTTCTGTTTCACGAAACATTCCATTTATTTTTTAAAATTCCTAACAGAGCCTGGACTCTTCTGAGGTGAGTTCCATATCAAACTCTTGCATTAACTCCCCCCACCCCTCATTGCATGCTGTCTTTGATGTCGCAGCCTATTAATTAGCAGCAACAAATTGTGTTTAAACAATAAGCAGCTTCTTAGCTACAGTTAAGACAAACACTAAGAGTGTAGAGAGGAAGCCACTATCATTCGGCTCTACATCTACGATTTTCTTGTCTCTAAACTATGTGTTTCTACGAAAACCTGGACCGGGGATCGAACCACGCTCTTTAATTTTCTACATTCCTTTTAGCTAAGTCTATGATAGGTCAGAGACATGGTCAGTCATCCAATTGTCGTTTTAGATTCGATCTCCATCAATTGTTATTGATGTGAAAATGATCATTAATCATCATAATTATAATGACTTAATGAAGATAAACTTAGAGATCAAAATGTTGCATAATCATATGTGAACAAGGTGAATTGCTATGAGCTTCCTAATATAACTTCCACCTTATTGGATACAATATTCCAATAAAGTACAGTCAAAGTACTAGATCACGACATATTATAGTGATTGTGTCAAACTTTGTTTGATTACTTTGAGTCTAAGCTAGTGTCTGTCTTACTACATTGTGTAACGAAGCAAGGAGATGAAATGTCAAGAGGACAGAACAGGAACATTGGCAGTGCAAGGAGCAATTCCAACAGAAGTGTGTCAACAGAAGGGAGCTTCATGTTTGTCTTATTCGTCTCATTGTTTGTCAGAACTAATGTAGTCTTACATAATATACAAAGCCACCCCGGGTGGTTGAAGGAGGTGATTTGAGTGATGGGCAGTGGGACTGAATCATCGCAAGAGGGAAAGTGTTCAGTACGTGTATCCACCATGCCGTGCGTGTTGTCACGGCACACACGATACACTCAAGCAACAATATCTGAGGGTTACGGCGATCATCTTCAAATGCATATCAATTATGTAATAACTTTATTTTATTTAACAGACTTTTTATCTCGATGATATAGCTTTTATATTGTCTAAATTATTAATAGAATTTTTGTGTAATTGTACCAATAAATTTCCTAAAAACATTGATATGTTGCGAATGGATGAATGACTGAATATTATTGCTTTATGGCGCACGATTGGTCATGGGGACGCTTGACCTACAGGGCGCCGGTCCGGTGGAGTCCGCCACTAGGTGAGGAGGCCAGACCTGGATGGGAACGGCAGAGTTGGGGCGTGAGGGACCTGATTGGGGATTTGGTGCGATGAAATGTTTCTTGATACAGTTTGGTATAGCTTGGCGGATCCACGAAAAGTGTCTGGGGCCTTCTGTAATAAGTTGATGTATTGTATCAGATTTTATTTGAGTTACTTATACATCGTCAATAAATCTGTACCTCAGAGGTAGATGGCCAGAAGTCCATTTTCTCAATTGTGCCCTGCACACTTTTGGAATGATGTAATCATCAGTTGCATTCAATTGATATTAACAATAAATACAGTTATTAATTAATTAATTATTAATAATATGGCAGCATTGGTGTTTGAGCTCGCCTCAAGAATAATTGAAATCAACTTCGGACCTTCTGCCTCTGAGGTAATTCTAAAAATCTATTGGTATAAAATCTGAATTTCACTGATCAAAATAATTAAAGAGAAGAATGTGTTGATTGAAAATATTAGTCTGAATTTGAACTCGGACGCTCAATCGCGTGAAAAACATAATGTCTGCAACACCAGTCGATCCTTTGCCTGCATCTCACATGTATAAATGCGCTGATCTCCGCCTCTCAGTTGTTTACCCGCACCGCACCTGTCTGCTCGAGCGGTTTACCGGCTCTCTATGTGAGTAATTATCAAGTTGCCTCTGTGTTGCAGATCTTGATAGCGACTTGGGGTTGGCCGGGGGGGTTCTCAGTTTCAGTACATACACGGCGGATTTCTACCCAGAGTTCTGCGCGCCCGCTAAGACGAGGTCGAACAAACGCCTCCCAGGCATTACTATTAACTTTTCTTTGATGTAGATTCCTTGTATACATTCATTCATTCACAAAATACGCCTTTGAAATCATTCGCAAACCTTCGATTTGTTTGAATAATTCTATGTATATATTAAGGGTGGTTCTAGCCTGACTTGAAACTTAGTTCCCTCGGTTTTGGAAGGGGTTTTGGTTTCTTGACGATGTGTTTTATTTGCAGACGTATAAATGATTATTTCCTCGTAAAAATACATCTGGGAGTGGAACTTGGAATTGGATTTTCAAGAATATTGTATAAAGGAAGCTAATTTAAGTCATGCTGGATAGCTACTTGGCAAAGACATGTGTGTATTATGTATAGCTGCATTTTTCCTGCTACACAGAAACGATTTTCGTAGTTTCGTTTCTGCTCAAATAATGATCAGAAAATAGAAAAGAGTCAAAATGGAATGAGAATTGCTACAATAAAGAAAGTTGTTGTCTCTCATTAGTTTGTCTGCTAATTACTCTGTTCGTGTCTGTGTTTCGACCATCTGAAGATCATTCAACTCTCCGGTCGCTCCCGCACACACTTGCGTGCACGGACCACGGTAAAAACCTCCGCGTATTAATTCACTCTTTTATTATTTAATAATATAAACGCACAACAAAACAGGTCGCCTAAATTTAGTCGAGACCGCTCGGGGGCCGACCGAGAAGATGGAATGAGACCTCCGGATAATTAATATAGCCTATTTGGGCGAAGATGTTGAGACCTTTGCCGCGGAACGGAGACCAATGTGTCAATGTCTTGATAAAATTTGAATTAATTAAAAGAAAATAATCTAGAGATCCTTTAAAAACCTGATTCGAATTGTTTTCGAGAACTAAAACCGCATAAACTCGTTTCGAATTTCGCCTTAATAATCAGCATCCTAGGAGGGCTATCTGTGGTCATAAAAAGTGTGAAATCTCTTATTGTAATGAGTGACCAATGGCCAATGACCTGCGACTATAGTTGTTCGAGCGGTTGGTTCTTCGATCTGTCTACTTAAGCATGCAAATACCTTTTGTCTTGGTAAACCTGTCTTAAGTAATGGCTGGCTTGAAGATCGATACACAAGTCAGAGCAGAGCTTGCCATGGTCTCTTCAAGACTAATGCATAAATCACATCCACGGAGGAAAACAATAGTTAATTGGAGTCACGACGTATGCCACTTTTCAAGAGAGTAAACCTCGTAAATCTTCGTTTGCAATATTTGTTATGTTTCTTCATAATTAATATTATCTCTCTAAACGTTCTGAACTATATTTTATTTCGCTATTTCATTTGACCGTGAAAGCTCAAAATCTCGGAATGTTTTTTTTATGTTTAATATTTTCGATTCTTAAATATCACCTTGCATATTTTGGAAATCGACGTATTGTTTCGATCAGTTTACTCAATCTTTTAAAACGAATCGTGTTGAAATATTATGTGCTCAGTGTGTGAGCAGGAAACCCGGCACCTCCACCCCGACATAACCATGTGTAAAATAACGAATTTTAAGTTTCTCACTCGGTTTCTCACAACATTGTGAAAACAGTATAAGATTAATATCTGACTCACACAAAGTTCATGCCAATAATAGGAATGTTAGGAGAATCTCATCATTTTTCCGATAAATGAGCGAATAGCATTTTTTTTATAGAACGAAATTTAGAATGAGCTACTAGCTACCGATTGCAGTAAGTTATATTTCCCCAATTGAAAGGAATTGTTACATCATGTTAAATGTGGTTAAAATATATAAACTTATGAAAATTGTGTAAAGTGGAACTACATATTATATAAATAAGCTTTCAATTAAACAAATTTCTACTAGAGCGAAAACATTACGTTGCACATAATTTAAGTTTTCAACAAACTTAGGAGCTTTGATGAAAAAATTTCAACTAAATATCAATTGCATAAATTTCTATTAGAGACAAAATAATGTTGTACTTTTAATGTCACTTTTCCAACAAAATTGAGAGTTCTGCAAACAAAGTTTTAACTAAATATCACTAACCATGAAACAAATCAGGGTGGATAAATGTAGGATTTTCCTATGCACATTGTGTTCCGATAGGTTTACTGAAAGAAGGCATACATAAATGAGAGCACATCTATGCCTTCTAAAGAGGATATATCTCGCCACATTCGGCTGCATACATTCTGACGTCAAACATTTGTTCACGAAGAGCCCACAAATCACGCTCTAAGGACAATGGTCATACAACAACCTCGACACTAACAAGCTAAAAATCATCTAAAACAGAAATGTCATCGTTACGCAAACTGTTCTACCACATTATTAAGAGCCGGTAGAATCGATTCGCATCGGCGATAAAGCTACAAGATTCAAATTTGTTACGCGGCGCAAACAATAAGGCGCTGTATTTGGTCTATAGTTACAATGGAACAATGCGAGTGCAAGATGGCAAAGTCGGCGCTAAGACCTCTGTCAATACGCTATCGACTGCACTGATGTATATGCACAGGTTTTACATACAAAAGACGTGCTAGAGGTGAACAACAGTTCATGAGTGTTGCTTAGCAGCGAACATCATATGGGAATACGACTTTAAGGAGGGTAGAAAATGCGTGGTTTCATTTCCGCGGTAACTTATTTACTTTTATCACTTTACGCTTTTGCATCATGAACGTCCCACGGTAATATCAGTTACTATTTAGTTGTAACTTGTAACTATAACTAATGTGAAGCAAACGAAATGCTATGAATATTATATTTCAAAATTTATGTTTTTCTGTAACACAGAAGGATCTCTGGATAAGCAGGCAAAAGAACAAATGTGGATCAATGTGGTCACTCGTGCTCTAACTTTAAAAGCTGCTTATCTTTTAAAAGTTAGCAACTTTTTTAAAAATATAAACACATTAGTAGGTAACTTAAACTTATAACTTATACTTCTTAAACTATAGAAGCACAACTAGATGAGCCTGACACAACTTAACGAGACGATTTAGTGAGCTTGACGAGCCTTTGGATGCAACTTGACGAGACGATCAGTCAACTTGACGAGCCTATATGGATGCAACTTGACGAATCGAGTAATTCATCTTAACAAGCCTAATCAACTTGACGAGACGATTAAAGCTAATCTGGACACCGAGGTCGGCAAAAAGCTGTAAAGAAAGTTGATGCGTAATTGCTCGCACATTCCCGCCTTGTCTTGAACAATATCGAGTACATGTTGGCAGAGACCCGGTCTACACATGTATCGGTGTTTACAGGTTATTACTGGACAGATCAGATTGTAAGAGTCAACTAGAGTTGCCTTGTATGGGTTGGGTGAATGTGGGAAGAAACCCATTCGTTTTCAAAGAGAAGAAATCATATTTCAATTATTTTCTCACAATATTCTCATAGACTATTGTCATATTGAAAGTCCCAAACACAATAAATGTTGGAAGGTACATAAAAATTAAGTATCAGTCAATTTAACTCAGAAACTCCAAGGTACTTATTACTTATAGCAGCGATCACTTATAGCTAGGTGCTTATTACTTATAGGTAGGTACTTATTTAAAAGTTGTCTACGATATACGAGTATATATCCCACTGGTTTTAATTCTTTGTTAATCAGTTCAAAGTTTAACAACAGTAAAGGAGAATATTGCAATGAAGAACCTAGATTAACACTTTAACAGTATGTTAGTTAATCAAGAGCTAACGTATTGCAACATCGTGCCTCAGAGGTAGCTTTTGTAAATGAAATTAGTAGTAAAATGTTTAAAGATTATGAACGTTTTTAGTCTGGACATTTTGTTTGAAATAATGTGAGAAGTATGAGGAAAAAAATAAGGAACTTTTATCAATCAATTAGAATCCAGTAACTGATTTTCTCACTGTCACTTCTCACCTGTTTTAGAATAGGGGTCCTCGACTGAATAATTAAATTTTCTCATAAATATCACCTCTACATAATTGTTAAAAATAAGCATAAAAAGCCAAGAAAATCACGTATCGATACATTCACATGTCATCTGAACAGTAACTGTTCGCAACTCGATATGCGTTACCCCACAACAGTCCTCTTGTTCAAGGGGTGACTCCCCCCTCCCCAACCCCCACGACACCCCTCGAGTAGCGCAATCCAAGGAGGGAGTAATTAATGATCTGTCACTACATAAAAGTGTATCCATCTAGCACAGAACTCTCATCCGTAACACCTTTGTGTGGAATACCTGGATGCTTACCCATTCTTTCCATTCATTTCTCTTCCACACAAACATTTCTTACTTCTTTATGACAAGAAGTGATCCCTTCTTGCTTTTGTACTTAAACGTATAGATATTATTTTTTATGTGTTTTCCTTTTTTTCCCCGAGATTTGTTTTGTATTTTTAGTTCACAGATCGGCCTGTTGTATTTGTGCTACGCCAAGGCATTGTTAGATTTCATTCCTGCTTTAGAAATATATTCAATTGTTTCTCAATTGTAAAGTAAACTTGTTTTATTCGTCACAGGCGTAATCAATCATCTGGCTGCTACCTGCGAGACTCGCCGGACATGAAAACGTACAAATGAAATATTAAATTAATGATAGAACTGCATTGTTTAATCTTCGGCTGGCACAACAATGCATGAAATAGTTTCTATGAATGATTCGTAAGTTTAAGAGGAATCGTGTGTCAGCAAAGAGCTGAGGTATTTCCAGGCTGGCTTCAGTGTCGATGAAGGCGAACTAGAAGGTGGAATGCAATTCGCGAGAACCAGAACGTAAATCGAGACACACATCCTGAGTTCATTTATAAAATTATATTCAGTATCTCAAATGGCTAAACTGACAAACATGATTCTGTTTCATGTACGCTCTCAAGTCCTATTCCTTAAAGAAGTGAGAGTGAGTATGAGAAAATGATAGTGAGAGAATCGTGATCAGCCAATAGAATCTAAGTAAGCCTGCTGGATTCTTATTGATTGATAACAATTTCCTCCCTATTTTTCTCATTCTCACTTCTCACTAATTCTTCTGGACTTGCACCCCGGTGTCCCAGGATCGATTCCCAGGGGAATCTAAAAGCGTATTCTAAAACGAAAATTAAATAATTTCTGCGTGAAATCCTTTCATATCCATGTTATATTTATGGCAATGAAATTATTTCAGATCGAAATGATTTAGTTTTCGTTATAGAATAAGGAGTCACTGAACGTTCATAACTGATGGTTTTCAGTTTTCCTCAGTAGAGGCAAATGCTGGACCCTACTGATAGGCTCCTTAACCATTCTTTTTCGAAATTTCCCAATCATTATCATTCGTAAATCACTATAGCCTAGTGGTAAAACAGTGCGACGTTAAAATACCACTAATCTGTACCTCAGAGGTAGAAGGCCGGAAATCCATATCAATGATTCGCTCAAAACCAGTAATTCTGCCGTCATCCAAAATTATTTGTAATAATGACATTAGTCATTGTGCAAGAGATACTTCAATAACTGTTTGTTGGCATCAGTCAAATTGTAATTGATTGAGCTTGGTTACATCGTGTCAAAAGTATGCAACGCAGAATCGAGAAAATGGACATACCGCCTTCTACCTCTGAGATGTCTTGTGCACTCAAGAACAAGGGCGCCACGAGATACATCCCCAGCATCTTCCTCGTGACGTGACGCTGGGATCTGCATCATCTCCGCCGTGGCGTGTGCTGTTGAGATGAGAAGAAAGCGGGGAGATGTTCCCACAACACATCCACTCTTCATCCTCCCACTCGTGGTGCAAATCAACAGGTATTTGAAAGATTCGCGCCGAACTGTTCCTCAACAACGCGTTGATGAGCGAGCATTTGGTGTAATCTACAAGACTTTGGAAGGCATTCTAAATTACCTTGTCGTCTCGTTTCACTTGATACGGGCTCACTGCAGTGACGCGATACGAGAGGACAAGGGAATTTAGAATAACCACCCTGCAGCCCTATTCCTGAATAAGTGAGAAGTGAGTATGAGAAAATATTCATTGAGAATATCTGTGTCAACCAATAGAATCAAAGCCTGCTGGATACTTATTAGTTGATAACAATTTTCTCGCTTTTTTCTTCATGTCACTCTCAGTTATTTCAGGAATAGGGCTCCGGGTGCCTATTCTCGAATCGAAACCGATGTATACCTATTCTCGATAGTTTATTTAAGTTAGTGCGATCACTCGAGGCATAGTCTTAGATCTTCATAATTTTTTGTGTACTTACTGATAATCATACCAAACACAATCCCTGAAAAAATTAAATACTTCTCGTGTCTAGTTTCTGAGATAATTTGAGTTTTCTCCCTCATATCTTATAAGTTAAGGCGCATTCACAATGCACCGCTAACTTAAACTTTAACTTAAACTTATAACGTTAACTTCAAATTTAACTTGACACTATTCACAATGACAACAGCAACGTAGAATCCCGAAGAATCCCGAGCCAATCAAAACTCTTCAAATAGCATACCTCGGGATGCTTCGCCTTCCCCTCGGGTATCTTCGTATTATTGCCCGATTTCTATTGGTTGACTCAAGGTCGACCGCTAACTTAAACTTGAATGTTTGGAGTTTGTAAACTTTCAAGTTAACGTTAACGTCGTTAAGTTAGCGTTCTGCGGTTGTGAATGCTACCCAGTGATCCCGTAAAACAAACATTCTTAAGTTAAAGTTAACGTTTCAAGTTAAAGTTAGCGGTGCATTGTGAATGCGCCTTTATGGCAGCCGAGTAAAATCGTGTCATTTTTAAGCTATAATGAAGTCCTAATATTTTGTACCGTTAGATTTTAACAAAAATCTTTTTTTCTGGTAGACATACGGACATACTACCAGGAAAAATTAAAACTGTACCAATTCGTGTGCTATTTTAAAAGTCATTAACCACATTCGAAATGGTTTTCCTATTCCTCCCATGTTAAAGTTTTGTTCATTCTCAAAAGACATAAAATTGAAAACTCATTATTGGGCGGGAGTTGCAAACTACAGGACAATAAATGAGTATTTAATATTTCAATATAGTTGAACTGTTGTAAAAAGTTTTTTGAAATGGTAATTTCAAAAATAAATGAATTTTTTCTTGATCGATTGATCTTGCCATCTATTTCAAAATAAGCTTAAATGTCAATAGCTCTTTAAGTTATTATCTCTTACCTCAGAGGTAATTAAGGCAATTTTGTCGATTTCGCCTTGCACACTTTTGGAATGCCTAATCACGCTCTAGGTATTGCAATTTTACTAAAGTCAACAAATACAGTTATATTTAAGTGATCTCTTACAAAATGACTGGTGACTCCGTTATGCTAATAACTTAATAAGGATCAAAGCAGAATTACTGGTTTTTAGCTAACCTAAAAAAATAATTGAAATGGACTTCGGACCTTTTACCTCTGAGACAGAACGGATTTGGACGTATGTGTGAAATTGATAAAATACCGGTCAGTGACCATTCAAAATTATATCATCATTCATTTATACTTTTCACCCAATCAAACGATTTTGCTCAAAAAATATGGTGAAGTGAATTCCAAATTTCAGATCGATTGTTTGCTTGTTAAAAAATTCCCTATTATGATGGAATTCGAACCACTGCTATGGACAATAATAATATAGACAATAATCGGATTCCAGAAGTATAGGGAATTTTAAAGTTGTATAATTACAAAAAAATGACAAACAAACGAGAGAGAAATAGCAGACAATGAATATAGTAAAAGTCTTCTGAGCGCAAAGTGTTCTACACAAGTTATAAACTATAGGACATAACTGAATCTGCAATTCAAATAAAAACAACTCCTGACAGCTAGATATCACACTTTACTGATCAGTATTCACTTCTAGCATTCCAGTTCAATAATCAACCTGTAATTCCTTCGCCAATTTATGAAATAATCTCATAATTGTACTCAAGCCCCATTCGCCAGCATGACTGACATAACTTCAGACTAATATTTCCCCCTAATGTCTCTGATATCATTTTCAAACGAGTTCATACAACGAAATAAGCATTATAATAATTTCACTTGAGAATAATCGTAAATAAAGTGAGAAAAAGCCCAACTACTTGGAATAAATCTAATTGCAATAAATTGTGAGCTTATCCAATGGGTCTGCATGCATGGTGCATCTACATATTACAGAACCTTGTTTCCTAATCAGTAGAGAGATTAAACAAGGCGCGCCTTACTCACAAACACAAGTAATTAAAACACTAGCATTTCAATTCCAAACAAAAAGCGGCTGAAATAATTCATTATAATAAAAAATTACTCTTGGATTCTTCGATATAGGATAGATGCGGTCAATATGATACCCCGATTAGCAAATTACACGTTATTATTGGAATTATTTAATCAATAACGATTACTAATTATCTTCTAAAAGGGCCCCATCATAATCCTTAAACAATGCAAAATAAAAATACGAAGTCTTTGATGTAAAAGTCATTGAATAAAAGTCAATTAGTCCCTCACTTCAGCTTACATTCTTTGTACTTTTCTTCATTTTTTTAATTTTCTTTTTCTTGTGACAGATTATTCTTTGGAAAGATTACCTCCAAGTTACTAAAAAGGTTCTAGCGTAATATAATTATCTAATTATTATTGCCGAGTTATTATTATTAATAATATTTATTAATTACGTAAGAATTTAGATGGACTGAGTCAAGTTTGAAATTTTCTACACAATTTGAGCAATATTATTTTTCGCCGAAAACAATACTCTATAATTATCTTAGGTTCCCGATTAAAATTTTAATTAACTAACAGAGGGTTAAAAATGGTCAATCCAGGTCATTGTTGTCAAGGCAATAATAGATTATTTCTTGTTAATCGATTGTTGACTATTAATCAATGATTGTTAAACCCTGGCCACGATGTGTTTTAAATAGCATATTAAGTGAAATAAGTCTTTAGAACGTACGAAAGCTTTCTTCTATATAAAACTCTTGATCATTGAGACACTAACTAAAGTCTGAGAGAAGAATTACTTTGAAACCTGTTGTAAGGATTAGAGAACAATATTTATAATGGCAGATGAAATGAATGCCATTGGTCGAATCCTCACATTATGCTCGCTCTGGTCATCAGATTAGACGTCTGAGACATTATTTCAAGTTTTGCCGCGGTGTTAAATGAAGCAAGCTGATAATCGGCCGTTCACACCGGCCAATCAGACAATCAGACTTGACCACTCGAATGTTATACAATACTATTCTAATCTCTTACCGCAGTTTGAATGTGTTAAGTATGAATATTAATTGCTGCACTGATTTTAGCAGTGGTTGCTTTAGACTCACAGATTCATATATTGTTTAAAAAGAAGAGGCTTGCTGCGTAAGCGAACGGGAAAAGCAAGCTTCGTCAAAGCGATTTTTTGAAATTTCTTTTCACGCTGACAAAATTTTATAAAATCAGACAGAAGCGACCCATTACAGCCTAATAGACTAAATATTGCCACACATGGAGTACATTATGACACTTGGTACGACTTCAAAGTGTTAAATACGATTATTTTACAAAAAATATCGTATTTAACACTTTGAGGTCATACCAGAGGTCATAGTGTACTCCAGTTTGTGGCAATATTTAGTCTATTAAGCTGAAATGGGTCGTTACTATCTGATTTCTTAAAATTTTGTCAGCGTGAAAAGAAATTTCAAAAAATCGCGTTGACGAACCGTGTTCTTCTCATTCTGTATTTTTTTTTATATCCTTTCATATTTTATTAAACTGTATCTCAAAAGCTTCGCAGTATTATTTCTGTATTGTTTCTGCATAATTTATTGCCAAATAAAAGAAGTGTGAGACCGAGTAAAGGTATTCAAAATCATGAATGCTTATGTCAATTTATATTAATATTAAGACTCTTGCTTTAAATTGGTCTTCTTCTATAAGAAAACAAAATTAAATCCGGATAGAATACGAGTAGAGACATAAAAACTTATAAATATGCACAAACTGAGGTGTCAAGAAGTTTCAAATGAACTAAAGCTGTGTGAAAAAGTCCTCTAGAACACGTCTGGAGTAGACGATGTCTGATGTGCGTGGGTTATTGTCTGATGATGTAATTGACTGGTTCGATCGCAGTCGATGCATGAGGAGGAAACCGTGTTCCATGGAATGCATTAATTGCACTCGAGCAATGCAATGGAAGAGGGAACAATGTTTTAGTAAGAAGAAAACAACGAGTACATATCTGTCACGAGCCAGCATCAGAGTTACAAGTTCATTAATTATTGGACTCTCTTAAGCTCTTTAATGGCATTCGAACTCCGTGTGTGCTCAACTTGAGACCAACAATGTTCAATCTAGATATTCAGTAGCCAATTCATAGAAGTATACAGAATCATTTATATTAATTGAACAGGTTTAATAAAGTTGGAGATAATACGTAAATCGTTTCTAAACATCATATTTATAAAATACTATTATATAATTAGTGCCGGTTTAATGCTGTGTAAAATCAGTTGCACTTGTAAAGTGTAGCTGTTACTACGCCATTCTAGGAATGTTATTGGTTATATCTTGGTTATTGACATGGCAATATAGTTTTAATCAACTGTTTAAGCTTAACAGAGCTTTGATAAACTGTACCTTGGTGTACCAAACCCATCTCTAGTAGTACTTTACATACATTCTTTTAAATTCCGGATACCTAATGTTTCAGCAAAATTTTATTTTAAGTAAATAAATCTATCTTCCGCATGTAAATTCTCCCTAACTTTCAAAACCCCTGTAATGTATGAAGTTGTCATCAACAGAGCTACGAATTCCAACTAACGATAACATATATTTTACTTTTGATTAAATCAGTCTACAAATTACATTACTCGGGGTGTAGGCGAATGCAACAATGGGTTAAAGTGCATCGAAGACAAATGACAGGAATACAATACAATTACATTTCCCTTCCCCATATGCAATGAAACAATTTAGCTGACTCGATCTTAGGGGTGACTTGGGGGGTAATTTGAATATTCGGGGGGTGGGAGGGGTGACGTGAAGGGAGGGCGGAGGGCGGAAGCCTTTCAGACAACCTCATTAGCCCTGGCAAGATGGAAAATCAATTTGTTATTGATTATAAGACGCCCTACATTTCGACATTCAAGGGGAATTGTGTCCGTACATTGCAAGATTTAGCTGCAACACTGTGTGATGTATCGATATACCATTGCAGGCACAGTGTAGAGAATTTACTTCTCAACACCTTTTATTTTAATACTCATATCACGTTTTGTTTATGTAAACTAAACCTAGTAAAATATTGTTGTTCGTTGCATTGTTGCTCTATTTTATTTATATGCACCATCAATTGTAATAAATACATACAGATCTTGGTGCTTCTGTCATAGTTTAGTTTTATTTTCATTTAATCAATCCCTTCCAAAATTGTATCAGTTAAGGATTTCACAAAAACATGCAAAAAACAGAACAAAATTGCAAAAACCAATTTAAAAATTATATTGAAAATAATTATTAATTAATGGTAGAATACCCAATTAGCGCTCACTTGATAGACTTGGTGCTTCACTTCCTCCGTATAAAAATTATCATTTTATTCAAAATAAAATAAAATGTACAATCTAGTTTTGATGCAATCTAAGCAGTCTCATATAGCCGAAGAGAAACCCTTATTATACTCCATCGATTTTAAAATAATCTCCTTTTCGAGCCTTCACAGCAGTAGATAAATAAGATCTTACAATCCGCAAGAATAACTATTATTATATCTAGACAAAGTGTACAGTCAGGGAAACTAGTTGGTTCATACTCTGCCTCTCTCTGACCCATAACATAAACATGTTTTTATATGGAGCAGAGAGAGATAGAGTATGAACCATCTAGTTTCCTTGACTATACATCAGTAGTTTCCAAGTACGATTATTTGCGAAAGCCGGCGCCTCCACGAATCACGTGCCTTCTCTCTCTCTCTACTAGAGCGCGTTCACAAAGCGTCTCTGATGAATCTCACATTGATTGTTGAGCAGAGCGAGCATTGTTTGCTCCGCGAGCGCAACAATCCGCTCATCAGTTCGCTAACTTTGTTCCCCGTGAGCACCTGAATACGTAGTTAACACAGACGTAGCTTGGCAACATAATGGCAGCGCGGAACAATCTCCTGAACAATGTGTTCGCGCTAGGTGGATGAAATGACGTCATACACATGGTTCTAAGCAACGAGTCGTTTCACAAGACAAGAATAATCAGAGCACACCAGGCGCTCTTGTTTCATTCAGACTTGATGCTGTTTGGGGGAGAAATGTTATGTTAACACAACTTTCAATAGATTTATGTTTATAAAAGCTTGGCTTAGAATACAGATGTGTATTAACAAAATACTTGTTTCTCAATATTTTAGAATAGGTATAAAAGTTACCTGCATTTGACGTGAATATTACAACCTAATCTATTTTTAGGCGCTGGGAAATTAAAATAAATAAATATTACAAAGACACAATTAACTATTTGAATTATAATTTAAAAAATAATGATGTAGCATTCTAACATTTGAAATGTTGGTTAGCAAATTTCTCAAGATTTGAACAGATTTTAATCTTCTGAATCTGGTTATCAAATCAATGACATTTTCCATGGAAGATCCGGGCTAGTGAAGAAAGCTTTCTGTTTCTCTTGAAATAAGGATGCGGCGCCGCGATTGGCCCGCTTAACGCCGCCGCGACGCCGGCGTTGTGCGAGGGCAAGAGCGTCGCGACGGAGCGAAGGTAATTAGGCTGTCTGCAACACTCACGACGTCGACGCCGACGCGAACAATGTCATTCTCTTCATTCATTCTTACACAATGTCAGTCGAACGACCAAGTCATTTACTTCTGTCGGAAATTATTCCATAGTGAATCAGCGGCTTTCATGTTCCTTGATATTGTTTCTATAGTGATAATGATAGACCGTGGGCAATTTATTTCCTTTCACTCGCCGGAAACACGCGCTCGCTATATAGGTTATTGAAATAAAGATACACCCACACAGTGATTTCCGACGTGCATAAAATGTGCATAATTCTGATTGTAAAAATATACTTGTCCTCATGTAGACTTGTCATTTTGCCTGAAGAGATAGTTTCAATAACACAATAATAGGTATGAAAAGGAGTCAAAGTTTTTAATCTGACCATTTAAAAGAAGTGAGCAAAAGTTTAGACTTTTCAATATTATTAATTTACTGCTTACATTATTTTTAATGAGTAAAAATAAACTAGATTTTTTATCAATTGTAGGTAACTAATATAATTGTATATTGAGCTACAATTAATTTAATTTGGACGACACCAATTTTGACGATTTTTTTATATATACATAAAATACAGTTTATATAGTTAATTAGTGTATATACATCTGCAACTACGTCGCACAATCAAGTGAACACAAAATGTTACCCCGACTTAATTTCTCCCTCCCTCCCTTCCCCATTTTACAAATCGTTCTCGCTCTAAATTGGTCTAATGTTGTTTGCAAGTTTTACTTAGCAAGAACGTGAGTCGGCAATTGTGTTAAACGTTCTTGTTTCGAAGGGGACAAGGGGGTGAACATCCCTTAGTTACCGTGGAAACATGCTCTTATTGTTAATGACAACAACACGGCTCAAAGAAGGATTTGTGTTTCCCTCTCACTCCATTCTTTTTAAGAAAACTTTGAGCTATTCCCAAAAGTAATTTCAAACATATCGCATTTGTATAAATGGAACTTTGCTTTGAAACATGCATTATCACAACACACAAGTCTGCAAAAATATAAGTCTAGAAGCTTTTCTAAACGATGAAAGTTACACAATTTTCAAACGGCTTTCAAGAAAAACGTTTAGTCAGTGTCAATATTCTGGAAATGTGACAAATTCATTGATTATCGGTTTTCAATGATAAATCATTCGCCTTGTCGGAAGATGTGTAAAATGTTTTGAGATCGTGAGAAAGAAGATGCAACTTCTTCCTTGGGTTGAATATTTGTATCATTATCTTGCTGATAAATGACGTAATCTGATGATAGCAAAGTTCTGACACCATCAAGTCAAGTCCTTCTTATTTATGCAAAAAAGTTTTCTGGGTCTGCAAATTTCGCGATTTGTTTCATGAAGTTTTTTTAAAATAATTATTGTTAATGGTAAATTAACATAATTTGGAGGATAATTATACAGAAATTACTAAAAATATGTTTTTCAAATAATACCTGCTGGTAAGTTCTGAAGTATTACTTTCTAATACATCTCAAATACCATATTAACAATTATTCTGAAATCTTATTTAGAGGATATTTCTCTATTATTACTGGTTCTTTATATTATTATTTGAGATCTGAAAGTAATACTTTCTAACCCATTAATTATTGATAAGTATATAAAATGTAGGTTCGCCAAATATCAGTATCTATGGCATCTCAAAACAATTGCAGAAACCGTTAAACATCGGAAAATTCCGGAAATATACTCTCGACATATTTTCCGGAAAACTTAATCTCTAGTCCTGCACGATGACATTGTATTCCATCTCTTTAATGTTGTGAAACTGTTTGGACGCTGCATGTTTTTCATCACAGCGAACAATGAGCACTTCTTGTTGGACTCGTTGCATTGCATTGCGTTGGTTCGGACTAGTTCGGACCACACGCTGCACTTCATCTGCCATGGACCACTGAGACTACTTCTTTTTATTTTCATCGCTATTATAATCAGATTAAAACTCAGCCTTCTTTATTGTTGTTGTTGTAAATTATAGGATTAGCTATTGTAATAAACGTAAAAAAAAACGTATTTAAAAACCACTTACCCTTTAGGATGATATTTACAGTACGAAATTGTTTTTGCAAGATGTTTTAATGTTAGTAGCCATATTGAAAATGGCAAGATAGAAGAACAAAGTAATAATAGTGCAACATTTTAAAAGTGCACCCAGTTTATTTTAGAAAATCGATTAGTAGTTCAGTACAGTAAAATTCCCTGTTAGAAAAAGTAATAACAGAGAAATCACCTATAAAGAAGATTTCTGAATAACAATTATTGTTATAATATTGTAGCTGAGATTTTCCTGAATTTGTATTTTGAAATGGATAGTTTCAAGTCATTGATTTAGAAAGATTGTTAATATCTGCGAATTTAAAAATAAATGAACTTGTTTTAAAACAAATATTGGCATAGACTTGACGTCATAATCTGCATTGCCATGGCAACAAACTCTCTTCCTTCACCATGGTAACACATTGTTGAGGATAGAAATGACATAACAATCTTGTCACAATATCATCACACACAGTTTTCCCGCCAAAATTATCACATAAAATATAAATTTAATTTTTATGAATGAACATTTTATTTTTTTCGGTGATAGATTTGACATTATTTTGCATTGATATTTACAAATTTACAATAAATACAATTAATGAAACTTTACTCTTATTTGACTTTCTTCATTTTGATACCTCTTTTTGTGGATTCAACATTTCTAAAGCAGTAACAAAAGTCAAATCGAGTTGTACTCTTGGATCTGTAAATGAATTATAATTAAAGTAAACAATGCCTATCTGGTTGCAAGATCATAAAATCATGGAAAGATATCGGTCTTTGTTGGTTACACTCGGGTTGATAATTACTGGCTGTGTATAATTCAAGTTCTAATCAAATACGTGTAGCCTCCAGCCGAGTAATCGTATTGTTTATTATTCCACCGAGCTGCTGGATTACCTTGTACCTCAGCTTGTACCTCTTCTTCATACTTCAATAAACATCCGCTTTTAACAAGTAAATCTCATGTAGCAAGCAGAAAGTTGACGAAAATCATTTACCAAGGTTCGTTTTCCACAGTGTCTTAAGTTTTGGAACGAAAGACAATGTTTGAGCTTTTTCATTATGCAACAATTTTTCCTGAATACCATCCCCCCAGTCTCATAATATTTATCTTATATATGTTCTGAAATTTAAAGAGCATCCAACCCTAAGCATTTCTAGTGTATCTTAAGCGTGTGTTGTATCTATACACAATGTAAATATTATAATGAAATAAATAAAGATAATTACAAAAAAAGATAATGTGTCTAAATTAGTTTTTCCCCATTTCTCATTGTAATAATTAACTATTTTCAAGATGGTTCGAGTACACGTATAATCGAGCGTGACGTCAAAGTGACGTCATACCCAACGAAATATCATTTAATCTGCCAAATCAGTATTATAATTTGTTCAGTCTGACGTCAGAAGGATGAGAATCCGTATGAAAGAATGAATCGAACGATCTCGAAAATTGAATGATGATAATAATAGGGAGATTATGAATAAAGATGAAGGATGGAACTTGAAAGGTGAGAAGGAGGTTGTCGTGGCATATTCTCAAGGAAACTCATTGAGATTGGAATCGAACCCGAGACCTCCGGAAACTTTGCCCTGAGCCAACTTGCTCCGTTGAACTAATATTATTTTGGCAAGGACAGGATTTGTGGCATGGTGACAGAACGGTGTATAACATTTGAAATTCTACCCAGAAGTCTGTGGAGAGTTTGCTAAAGTAGTTAAAGTAGGACCGAACACCGTTTTGAATATTATTTTTATGTCTTCTTATGTATTTTTCTAAAAAGAAGACAGGTGTTTACGGCATTGTTATACGTGAAGGCTTCTGGTATTGTCCGAGTAGACACAGTCAAAGGCATTTCTTTGTTGAGGGTTTGTGGATTTTGTGGGGGCGATTGTCCCCCTTGTCTATATGCACTTGAAGTACATTCAACTGCAAAATTCATCTGTTGTACGATATATTATATTGAATCTTCATTCATAGCGTTATGTTTTTACATGCTAAAAGGTAATAAGGCTAATTTATGAGCCAAGTTTAAACATTAAAAAACTTGTTCATTGAACTTGACATGAATCAAGATATTTTTCACATCCCTCATCCCCACACATTATTAAAAAAATTGGAGTAATATTTCGTCCCTCAAACGAAATTTTACATAATTTTACAAAAAATTTACAAAAAACGGATTTGAAAGTAGGTAATTTTTTAAATAATTAATAAAAGCTGTAATATTTTCTCCTCACTGAAGATGATTAATAGAATGATGCTGGCCAAGTACCACCCATGTTCTATTGGGCTAATCAGTAATCTCGTCTGGCCAGTTGACTGCACTTCTGAGTTGAAGGTACGACTGTGTTTGTCCCCAACTCTGTTTGTTTTACAACAACAGGTGGCTCTATGCGTTGTTACAAGTTTTAGGGAACTTTTTATTATTCTTTGCTTACTTTACCAAACAAAGTGAACAAACACATTTCTTTGTAATCAAATTCTTTCTACTTCTCGGCCGCCTGACAAACAACTGAAGCACGAGCGTTTCTCTGCCTTCTTTGAGTCAACACAGCACTAATTGGGCGCTTCCATCGAATACCCACGCAAACATAAGTCTCTCAAACACATCGATACATGGCGTCATGTGCTGGTCATGTCACGCATTGTCACGCATTGTCACGCATTGTCACGCATTGTCACGTATTGCCACGCAAACAGAAGTCTCTCGAGTATATCGATACATGGCGCCATGTGACGTGGCGTCACGCATTGTCACGTACTGTCACGTACTGTCATGTATTGTCACGTACTGTCACGTATTACCTAGTATTGTCACGTATCTCATGGCAGAATAAAAAGACAAATAAATCCAAACCAGTCGTATTTTTACTGAAACAACCCCTAAAAATTGAACCAAACTATTAATTTCATGTATCTTCATGGTTTGGTTCACATAGGTATGAGGGGTTGTTTCAGACAAAATGGCACTGTATCTATTTAAATTTACCATTTTTTACTATAAATTATTTCTATGAGATGAATAGAATACTGACACGTTAATTTTATAAACTTCGCATTTTGAACCTAAAAATATTGGAAAGCAATACTTTCAGTAGTTTTCTCTAAACAACTGAAAGTCGTCAGCAAAATCTTATTTCTGGCAATAACACTTATGTCGTTACATAAAAAATAATTGTTTAAATAGTTAATAACATATGATTACATGTTGGTAATTGCAGAATCGCGTTTCACATTGGGAAACGACTGCACTGGAGTTGCAGTGTTTTGTTTTTGTTTTGCTCGCCCGGGCGCCTCGTGACTGGCAAACTCTTCCGTGGAGTCCGCGCCGGGGTCTGAAGCCAGGCCTGACGAGCGTGATTCACGCCGCATCAACTAGACTTTCAATCACTCCGGCTTAGAAAACAAATATTTACTTGAGGGGTTTGAGCATTTTCATTTGAACATGGTCATTTAGTTACGAATAGTGTTGTGAATCCTCAGAATTGTCACAGAAATATAGTAATAATTTTAAGAAATAAACGCGCAGACTGAAATTGTTTACAATTGATCCTTTCTATGCAGGCTGCACGTTTTTTAATAATCTTCCAAGTGAGATAAAAGAGATAAAGGAGAAAACTAGTTTTAAAAATAACCTGAAAATGCTTTTTTTAAATGGCTTTTATAAAGTGCATGAATTTACTAGGATTATTTTATATTTAGTAGTTATTGTATTGTAAATGTACAGCTTGTTTGATTGCATTGTTTACTGACTTTTTACTGTCAAAAACTGTCTGACTTTATACTGTATAAAATGTTGCCCTAAAACACATGCAAATTTTAATTTTTAGATGATCGGTCAAAAGGTTTAATTTTTAATTTTCAACCAATCACAGGATGTCGTTCAAAAACTATACCTGGGACTGATCTTATGACATTTGCACGTTTTCATAACATTGGTTGAGTGTTTGACCTGGGAATTCTCTACAAAAACAAACAAAAACAGAGAAAGTTCCATAAGAGTACCGAGTGACTCTCGCACGCTTAAAAGATAATCTACAAATGTAAAAACTAATTAAAAGTGATTTTGAATGTGTAAAATGATCCATTACAGGGGTCTCGGATTAATCCCAATCCCCGGCGAATGACAATGACTGGCCGTCGGTCTCAGCTCATATGTTGAACACGAGATCGGATTAAAAGCAGAGCCAACATTTTACGAGGTGTCGTCCATGGAATTCCAAACTACTTTGTTGCCTGCCTCTGAGGATTAATGTATGAGGCTCGATACATTATAAAAATAACGCAACACATCAAGTGCTCTCAAGAGCGGTTACTCTTCGAAAAACCGGCGTGACAATAAAAATTATAGGCTGGCTTAACGCTGGCAAACAACAGGTTGCTGTGAAGCAAGATCGTGATTTGCATGTATTATCTCATCGGGACACGCAGCCTCCAGAACATCTCCAAACTCGGCTCTCTAACGTGCTGTGTATTAATAACATTACTGTGTCAATCTCGATAATTACGAGTTCACGCGTTTCTCGTGTTCTCGTGATCCGCGAGAACAACTTGCGTTTGGAAATCAACTGGGCCTCGGTTCTTTTCATTCGATCGAGTGTTGATACTTGGACTTTTAAATTCCATATATTTTGAAAAAAAATAATATACAGTTTCCAAAATATGTTTTAATACCTTGTTAAAGTATTGATTAACTAACAGACTCTTAAGTGACCATTGCAGATTAGTCGGTAGTTACCAATGGCTTGCACTTTGCCTTTCTAATAAACTTTGATTTCAATTTCATATATTAAAAATGATAATTCACAACGACTTTACAAAACAGAATGCAGATGCAGAAGATGAAAGAAGAAGATCTGCGGGATTGCGGGAAGGTCGGCTCTAAAAATATGTTTAATATTAAAATGTTTTAACACCTTGTTAAAGTATCGATTAACTAACATATTCCGATGTAATTGGTAGTTGAAATTGACCGTTAAACTTAAAACTGTTTTAATTGAGCTTTGAAAAAATCGTCTTTTATGTATTCTTCGAAACTATTAAATTGAAGATCCGCAGTGCTCGCTTATCAACGCGGTGCGTTTTCATAAGGCTTCTTGCATGACGTCACAATCTAATATGAGAGCAAATGCTAATAATAATCACTTTTCTCAGATCTGTATTTAACTGTAAAATGTGTATGGATGAATATTGCATATTATTATAAATAAGTAATCACTCAAATACGAGATTGCTGTCAGATGGGTTTATCTCCCAACCCAATACCTTTCAATGGTTGCTATGGCAACAATTTCTATTACAAGATGACTCTTAGAATTGATAAGAAGTTCATAGGTCATTTTAACTCATTATTCTGTTAATTCTTGCTATTCTCTCGCAACTTCGAAGCCGGTACACAAGATTTCCCTCAGCTTCTACCTGTTCAACGTCAATGTCCTAGATATTCAAGGAATCCACTCCTGTATCCAAATCGGGCAATCAAGACGAACGAAAAGAATGATCTTGACGACAACAAAAGATCTCCCATAACGACTGGTGGTTGTGGATTTCACCTCTCCTCGAAATACTCGTCTAATTAGGCTATTACAGATTCTTTAGGTATATTTACCGGAGAACTGGTTTAGAAATTGTCTTTGAGGCGACACAATTAAACTTTCTTGTGTCCGCATTTCGATCTGCTGTCGAGGACTGCGCGTTGACAATGTCTATTATATCGATCAATCGAAGAAAACTGATCGCTCTAACCTAGTTCCGTGGGTTGACTTGGACATTCTGGTCACGTGGTGAGGAAACAAAACGAGTCTTCAAATCGATGAGCTTTTCAAGAAATTCTTTTATCCATATTATATGTCGAATCGGTGCGATCGACATTCTTCGTTTGCTGCGTGTTTTCGGTGCATAAGAAAGCGATTGTTGCGAATGGAATGTGTTTATTATGGAATCACGTATGCGGTAGAGTAGTTGATGTGTATGAAATCATGGAATATAATCATATTATCCAAGAATTAAACGAAAAGATCTGGGGATTGTATTAACGTTCATATGAGAAGTTAATGGCATAGAAGCGGTTCTAGTCAAGAACCTCTGTTATTAAATATTACAATTTGCATTCCTAATTTCACATTTGACTAGAATTTGACCACAACAGAAAGTATAATTTGATGTGATTTGCTAAACGAATGTTTGTGTGTATAATTATAAAATTGCTAAGCCGCAGACGACCTAGTTCTTGGCGGAGAGTTAGTGAAAAAGATGGTAGTCAATAATCTGTGGCTGAGAAGAAGACGGCTGCTCCAAAATCACTTTGTTGCAAATGTTCACAAACTCACAAAAACCGAACAGTCTAATAAATATAATTTTAATATTAGATTGTTTCCAATGAGTCACAGGACAAAACCATCTCTTTTATACGTTTCTGTCTCTCTGGCCTGCAGATATACTGAAGACATTTAACAGCAGCATCGGTTTTATATGAACAATAAACAATATTTCCTACTCTGTTTTCTTCTCCCGATCTTCCATAAATTCAACTAAAATATGACGTTAGTCGCGAGACGATGGCGTCTCCCTATCCTGGCAGTCGTCTTCGCAGATGCATTAATATATATTACATTTTATATATGACAATAAACGAGTCTCTCTAAGAGGAGTAGAAAAAAGAATCTTTGAACTTTTGTTGGATATAATCCAAAAAGCAACAAAACCAACTGAAAGCTAATAATTACTATCCTACCGTGGAATAATCACAACTATCGAAATTCTTTAGCATTATAAGTGATCGAGTCAATTGCGCTAGTGCACATCGCTAATGGGACCTACAGGATTGCTGAGCAATTGCTGAGAAGTCTATTGCTTTCGCTGAGACGATGACAACTTGACTATTAGAGTTACTAATTATCCTACAGATTGAGTAAAAACTCGTCCACTAATCTACCTGATACCTGGTAATATATAATATTCCGTTCGGTATGAAACTTGGAGAAACTGGCTCTGATAAATCGTGCTTACAAAAGCCATGCATTAATCACATTATAACATGCTTCTAATTTATTCCTACTTTTTAGATTCGTTGTATATTTGAATAAAATTATCCAATTACAATAAAATGACTACTTCATTCCTGCAAATAAAAACATTATGTTCAAGTCTTTGTATGCATAAAGCATAAATTACTTTGTGCTTTCTAACCCATGCATTGGACAAACGGCATAAAAGCGAACCGGTGTAGAATAGGAAAAAATTAATCCAAAGAAAAAATGGAAATGTATTTCAAAGTGACATGTTTTTGCAAAATAAGCTATCTTCATTGGTCATGAAAAATGACGTGGGAACTTTCAGAGGGGATTTGTGCACACATAAGCTTGGTGTTTTTTAACGCGGAAATATTTTAATGAAATTATGATTTATGTAATTCCTACCAAATTCTCCAGTAACAATTTAACAACTTCAGGTCAACTACATTAAAGAAAACCGTGTTTTATTAGACATAAAATCTTGACGAATATAAACGATAAATAATACCTACTAATTTGCAAATCTGGTAAGAATATTAACCTCTATCGAACCGTATTCTTTGCAAATTGTTTTCTTGAAAGAATATAATGTAAATGCAGCTGAGCTCTACATGAATGGACGACAAGATATTCTGGTAATAAACTGAACATGTTAGTAGTTTAAACGAATAAAAGGAACAACTCAATTTGGAATAGGTACATAATGTTTTGTGTGCTGGCATATACATCGATATGACATCCTTATTCCACATTCATTTTCATAACTAGATGGCTTTTATAGACTTCATCTTGTTGTTACGAAACTTTCGTATCACATCTCTAAGTTATCGCAATGGCAATAAAGAAGACAGCGTTTATGTGGTTAAGACGAAAGAAAAATCATCAGCATTTCAAAATCGTCGTGAAATATACTCTTGGTTGTCATAATCTGACGTTTCGGTTCCGCCCCATTAAGAAGAGATCTAGAAATAAACGAAGATTACTTACTAGAAATATGGTGTAGTTTTAATTTAGATGTGAGTGATCTTTGCTTTCTCTCTTGACAATCTTCCTGAGATATTAGAGTCGAGTAAAGTTGAATATTTCTGCTACAAATGGATGTGAGAGAAGTGTTGATTTTAGACATTTTCATCTTGTGGACGGGGGGGGGGGGGGGGGGAAGGGGGTAATATCATTTTAGGTGGCCACAAAAAGCATTGCCACTTAAATCTGAAAATTAAAAAAAAAAAAATGAAATTTCCTTAGCAGAACCCCAAAGTAATTTATTACAAAAATGAACACTATTAACATTGAAAATGTCGGTTATTTCTGTAATTTATACAAAATCGAAATAAAAATATGATTTTAAGGGCCAGTTTTTTCAATACTCCTTTAAAATCAATATAATTTAATTCAAGGAACGTCATTGGAATTGTTGCCATGCCAATGTAGTCCTAATCAACTGTTTAAAATTTAGCAGTTCAAAAAACTGGCAATCAAAAAGAGAATATTTTAAACTTTATTATTTTATATTAGTTTACCAATCTTCGATTAATAGTTAACCATCGATTAAGAAACACACATAAATGCCATAGCAACATTCACTAAAATACCTTGTTGGTTAATCAATATATCAATTAGTAAAACCCGGCTTTAAAATTAACACAATTAACATAAGTTCATTTTACAAATCCTTTCAAACTCTCCCCCCCCCCCCCCCCCTTCCCCATCACCTCTGTAAGAGTTATTTGGTCACCTCTCTGAAGGGAGGCAGAAACACGGTGTAATTGAGCGGTCTCAACATTAACAACTCCTCTAATATTGTATCTGTTGACAAGCTATGTAATGACCCAAGCAGTTGACTGATGATTATTTCGTTTGTGTGGTGTTGAAAATATGAAATTAACTAAGTAGAAGCTATTATATATCTTGATTAATGACTGTCCTACCGCCTACCGTTCGCAGCAGAGTTGATCGTGTTTTCCACATCCATTATCTGTTGAAAATTTACGTATATTTGTAGAAACCTCACAAACATACGACAGACTATTCATATTGGAACCAGACACATAACAGCATGATTACTTTTGGCTGACGTAAAAATAAGTCATACCAGATCTTCCATCTAAAAGAGATCGAAGACTTTACATTTTGCTCTGTCGCGTGTCTTGTTTTAATGAAAATATACAAAAGATTACAATATCTGTTCTTTTAAACATACACGACGCTTCTTGCTGCTGTACTGCGTTGCGTATTGGTTTCAAAAGTAATTTTTCCAGGGCTTTTGAAGATCATTATGTAAACATATTGGTTATTTGTACATTTATACACCTCTTTGAAGTGTAAGTATTGATATCATGTATTGCTCCAGCTAGAAATGCATTGTATTGATATCATGTATTGCTCCAGCTAAAGGCATTGTATTGATAATTTGATATCATGTATTGCTCCAGCTAGCAAGGCATTGTATTGATCATGTATTGCTCCAGCTAGCAAGGCATTGTATTGATATCTGCTCCAGCTAGAAAGGCATTGTATTGATCTGCTCCAGCTAAAGGCATTGTATTGATATCTACTCCAGCTAGAAAGGCATTGTATTGATATCTGCTCCAGCTAAAGGCATTATACTGATATCTGCTCCAGCTGGAAAGGCATTGTATTGATAGGCTATCATGTATTGCTCCAGCTAAAGGCATTGTATTGATATAATGTATTGCTCCAGCTAGCAAGGCATTGTATTGATATCATGTATTGCTCCAGCTAGAAAGGCATTGAATTGATATCTGCTCCAGCTAAAGGCATTGTATTGATATCTGCTCCAGCTAGAAATGCATTGTATTGATATCATGTATTGCTCCAGCTAAATGCATTGTATTGATAATTTGATATCATGTATTGCTCCAGCTAGCAAGGCATTGTATTGATATCATGTATTGCTCCTGCTAGAAAGGCATTGTATTGATCTGCTCCAGCTAAAGGCATTGTATTGATATCTGCTCCAGCTAAAGGCATTATACTGATATCTGCTCCAGCTGGAAAGGCGTTGTATTGATAGGCTATCATGTATTGCTCCAGCTAAAGGCATTGTATCGATATCTGCTCCAGCTGGAAAGGCATTGTATTGATAGGCTATCATGTATTGCTCCAGCTAAAGGCATTGTATCGATATCTGCTCCAGCTGGAAAGGCATTGTATTGATAGGCTATCATGTATTGCTCCAGCTAAAGGCATTGTATTGATATCTGCTCCAGCTAGAAAGGCATTGTCTGAGCTGACCTGTCTTCACCCCGCTTAACGGCATAAGGAACAAGTCTCGACCACATTTCTGTATAAACAGCCTCATCTCTTCGAGCTCATCTTCTTCAGCATCTTCTCCGCGGAGGTCAACTTTTTATACAACTCCCGAATATCCCCATCACGCAATCGCTCACTTAGCTCACTGCATGTGCGTTTAACAATAACCAAACTACACGAAAACAATGGAAACACAAACTTAGTTTGTGAAGAATACGAGTCATTGTTTTTAGTTTTAGATTTTTCCACGAAGAAATTTTCACTTTGGATCGATTTTCCTTTCCTCACTTTTAAAGTGCCATGATTAATTATGATTCCAAACGCAATTGAAGATAATATTGCACATTATGCGACTGTGCGAGTTTCATCTCTCGTTGCACCCTTTCTTCAATCCGTCCACTCCGGTTCCAGAGCGAGATTATTACAAGAAAGATAATTATTTTATGCAAAACACGCCACATGTTGTGTTTTTTTCCAGCTCACATGCACGAGAAGGAGGTCTTTCTGACCCCTGATTAATTACATTTGTGCCATCAACTGACCAATTATTAATTACTAATTCTCTACAGCAAAGTACGAGCATTAAATCTTCGTGTTTGTAGGGGGAAAAAAGTGGAAGTTTGTAGCTCTTCGCTGGTGTTTTTTCAAAGGTAATTCCTGAACAATGCTACATCTGCTGGTAGAAGTCAACTTACATAAAAGAAACGCTAGTTTCTAATAAATAATGAGTACCTACTTCCTAATTGGGGATTATTCTGCTACAGATGAGAATATGCTAATCACGTGCTTTATTACAAACTGGAAAGCAACCGGGTCGCGATCGAACGTTTAATACGTGAAATATGAACAAGTTCTTAAAAACCGCGAGACCGACGTTTGAACAAATTTTTATGACGTAATTTCAAGACTTGTTAGAATACGTGTGTATATAGGTATATCACAATGTACCTGCATTTTGTAGAAACATTTCCGGGTCAAAAGAGATCTCAAACCAAGGACACACACAGCTATGCATTTCGAAACATGAAATATGTGATTTGGACCATTACATGAATATTAAACGCTTTAATTTGTTGGTGATTGAACAAGTGTACCGAGACTCAACGGTAAATAGCATTAAGAGTCCGCGACACCTGGCGGTCAATTCTTGTGATATTATTTCAAACGTTTGGAATAAAAATGCGAAAAAGAGTTTGCGTAGTAATTTCTAAGAGAACATTAACCTGTAAGACTATTGTTGTGACCAAACTCGATGTGAAAGTAAAATGGTCCACGTTTTTTTAACTTTTGAGTAAAGTTTTGTCACAAATTTTATATTTCTAAGTTTGTGGTCTTATTAATGTAGACTAGAGAAATGTGGGTAAACTATTTATCACTTGATTGGTTTAAACGTTTATGACGATATAGACACATAAACGAAAGAATTGACCTCCGGGTACTGCCGACTCTTAATGTGAACCGTAGACAGGATTTTATTGATTATGAACAACTTGCGATAATCTGTTTAATATTAGGCAAAGTAGCAAGCCACGTGATTTGCAAATAATATCGAGATAATTATGCACAGTTTCTCTTTAAAACTGTTCTATATTCGGTGTTACTTCTGGTTGCGTCTACGTGAGACATCTCAGGAGCTATGTGTGATTGAGTTCGATTATCACCGCGTCCATACACCTGTTGTCGGATTGTTGGAACTTGTTGAACCAGTCCTCGCGTCTCTCTTGCTCCTGGGCGAGACTGGCGGTGAGTCTCGCTCGCTCTCGCACGGCCGCCTGTGCAGACCAGTGACCGAATAATTCATCCGAGATAGCAAGGTCGCTGCCCAGCGCTTGGCGACCTGCAGTCACAGCCCTCGGAACGCAAACAAGAGAAAATAACACAGGAGGTAAACATTGGAGATGAGATTTTATAAATATCGTCTTCACTTTTGAAACATTCAAATGATTAAAAACCATGAAAAATAATTAAGAGTTCTGGGGACCGCTAGGGAATCTGACAGCTGCGTCAAATATTCCCAAAATACGAAAGTCTCCCCAAGGCTCATTATTTGCTCCACTGTTATGCAACTTAGGAAGCTAGTTTTGACACCCATTTTCTCGCAATACTATTGAAAATTAAGAAATATTTAAAGAAAAAAAAAATATAATTTTCATATAGGTAGGTACTTATTTCATGAAAAAATATGAAAACAAACTTTTTTTAATTTCTTAAATAGTAATTATTGCGAGAAAATGAGTATCAAAACTATCTCCCCCCCAAACCTACATAACAGTGGAGTAAATAATGAGCCTTGGGGAGACTTTAGTATTTTGAGAAAATTTGACGCAGCCGTCAGTTCCCATAGCAGTCCCCAGGACTCATTTAAGTTAATTGTTCCCAAATTTGCAGCTTTGAGTCGGGTTAAGGCATAAACATTGCTTTCTAAGGTTAAGTAATTATTTTTCAACATTTTCAAAATTTGTCTTCTAAAAAAGTAACGACGATATGAAATATTATCTGCAATGTTTACCTTCGACTGCATCTGACTCTTAATATCCTGTCCCACGACTATATAAATGTAATATTTAATTATGGAGAATGTACGACGGATTTGTGTCTCGTACATTGAACTGTTTCTCTGAATCTCTCTGAATCCGCTTCTAGTATTGGCATTCGGTTACGTAAGTCCCAAGGCATTGGGAAACACCAAATTGCTTTAGATCAGTTTAATATATTTTACAAAGAAAGTGTGAAGCGTTTTGCATCGCTTCAAGTACTTACATTTGGAGTATTTTTTAGTCGCGTTGTTCTGCAATTATGCTGACGACGGATGAATGATTATAATGATGATATTAAGATGATGATGAAGAATTGGTAAGGATGGATGATTGAAGTGCAGGCGGTCGTGGCTCTCACTATTTGACACTTGTTAAAACTTTTTAATTTTTAATTTATTTTTTTATTTTTAAGTGATATTTTAAATTATCTTAACTTTATCCAAGCTTTAAGAACTGAATTCGATTATTTTGCCACTTAACTGACAGAAACCACGAAATAAAAATTCAGTCATAAAGACCGGGGGAATGGGGTTGTTCACTGCCATTTGCTCTCACTCGCAGCGCTAGCGGCATTGGAGGTGCCTCTCTCTGATTGGTTGGTTTCTGAATCCAAGATCTCTGAATCAAACTCCCGCCAAGGTTTAAAAACCTTCCATTCCGCTAGATGCATTTTGATTGGCTCTCTCCCGGACGATTAGAACAGCAGCGCCATCTACAATAGTTTTGCGTGAACAACCCCATTGGAGTAATTTCATCAAATTAATTCTCACAAATCTATTTACTGTTTTAGTGATCACGAATAAAAACACTAAAACCTGTATAAATAGTTCTTCTTATTTTCTTTGGTAAAATAAGATACATTCTATTGACGGGTACCTAACATTACTTTTCAACTCATCATGTTGAACGTGGTATTGAGATTTGTAGGTTCGTTGATCGACATTGCTGATTCCCTGATGAACTTGTGTCGGTAAAGCAGAGTCGTGATGCAGCGCCGGCGCCTCAGCCGAACAAAATGTTCAAGCTCAGACAATGCTGTTAGATTGATGTGGAGGGAGAGAAGAGCATAAATACCGACATGTGTCTTGCATACATCCGTGAAGAATAGACACGTATCTTCTTGCAATGCATTCTCACACAGCCCTGCAGTTACAAATAGCATTGCATATTAGACGCGGATATAACATTCAGAGATTCAGGAGAGATGATGACGCCATGTTGTTACTCTCTCATAGTTTTTAGGGAAATACAAGTGAGATGTGAAGCTTGAAATTTTAATTTAACGTCTATCATCAACAAACATAATATGGTTATCAAAAAATAAAAATAATGTAACATAAATAAGTTAATAAATTAATAAATACGTTAGTCAACCCAAAGGAACTTGGTGAAGTTCCTTTTCAAAATGAACATTTTCAAAGTTCAGTTCATAGAAAAATTTAATGTTTAAAAGTTCAAGTTCTTATTTTCAGAAATTGTGTACCTAATGATTAAGCGTTAAATTTAGGATGCAAATAATAAAACACGCTCAAGAATGAAGATATAATTACAGATCATACATTGATGCATTCATGCAAAGGTATAAATGAAGGCTCGAGAATTTTAAACGCCAATATGTGTGTACTAATTTTTTACATAGATGCATTTTCATAATATATTTTGGCATCTTACTGAATTACCTGTATTTAAATCGTCTAATAATAGCAATAAAGCAACTTCTACGTTCACGTTTCCTGGAATAACGAAATGCCCTCATTCAAAAGTTCTTCAAAAAGGTTCTTGTTAAAAGTTCTTTTCTCTTTCCCACCTACGCCACCCATGTTCATGTGATTGATCGTGATTGTGTGATTTCTGCCGCACTTGAAGAGGTGCACCACCTGAGTCAATAGCATTTCATCTCGAAACACGGCGGTGGCGGGAAGCGGCGTCATTAATACCACAATAATTCACTCTCTAAATGAATACTTTCAAGAAGATAAATCATTACCTTAAACGCATATTACCGTCCAATCATGCGGCTAAACGGCTGGCGAACAAAGTAGCAATTGCTGCTTTTAGTGAAATACAGTCGCTGGTCAGTATGCTGGCGCCGAATGGTGGTGCAAGGCGCTCGCCTAGAGACCGTCGGGTATAAGAAGCGGTCAAGCAGGTATTGCTATCAGCTTGACCTCTGTCAATGATCGGAAATCTCCAATACACACGTTCAACACCAATCACTTGCCCTGCAATTCACGCAGACAAATTAGGGTGAGCTCATTAAATCGATTAAGTGATGTCGGAGTGTGAAGGAATTGCCAGGGTATTTGGGGAGGGCGAGCGTTTAAATCCGGCCGTCTGGCTCTGAGGTTAAATAGTTTGTTTCCAAAAAAAGAGAGCGGACGTGAGTTCGAATCCTGTTTCTTGTCGCTACGTGGTTTTCTGGTCGTAGATCATTAATTTCGCCCCGTTAACAGCTTATATAGATTACATCACATGTGAGAACATTTTCCCAGGCTCAAATACATTATCAAGGCGAAATGGCAGCATGTTTCCTCCACAATTCTTGACATTCTTTGCGAAATTCTGACTTTTAAAAACTGCGTTTTTATTATCAAATCGCGGTCCATCGACCTCGCAGGTCAAACATTAAGTAATTTGTCTTGTCCCGTCCCCCCTAACGAAATATTTGGGCAACCGGGCTATGTTGCTAAATTAATGATCTATTAAAAAATTCAAGATTTTTTTTCTAGACCCCCCTCATATAGTATGCAAGACAAGTATTTGAATGTTCACATTATACTCGTATGCGAGCCGCGGAGCTCATCCTCAAAACTTGGTTATAAAATACTCGGCGCATCTTTCTTTGACGCCTAACTGTACTTTTAAATTGCAATTGAAATCGTCTGTCTTTATAAGGAGGTGTCATACGTGCGGGTCTGGACTTCCTTAATCCTTTAGGCAGAGAGATTAACATTTACAAGCGTTTGACCCGAACATGTCGTCCGCATTATTGATTTATCGCGATCTATATTCACGTCAGCGCCCCGGGGCGAACCAATCCGCACATTTTGACCACATGTTTGATGTAACCCGTCAATTATTCGCCGATCTTAGAGCATCTTCGATTAGTGATTAGGGATTTAAATCGTTATTTTCATGGGTCACGTTACTCTGTCAGGATTCTAGATCGATCGTAATTACTTGAAATGTCTCGAAGTTGTCTTGAACGCGCCACACCTTCCCATCTGATTGTTTCCCATTAACGAAATACAAGCCAAGAAGTCCGAAGTAACAATAAAAAATGCCCTCGTTAGGCCGTGCGACACCCACTCTCTCACAGTTGTTCTTCCAACCCACCGGAGACAAATAACAACACTCTCTCGACACTGCCAATACATACGCAGTTTTATGGTGAGTAATTAAAATAGTCCGTAGAAGGCGTTAGGAGCTGGCTACTGTCTATCGACACTATAATTCATGGAGGAACACCTAATGGATTCTAGTCTGATGTATTGTTAACTTTACCTTCCATTTGTAGACTAGAGCATCAATTTCATTCATATTTCTTAGTGAAAAAGCTTTATTAACAATGAATATGTAGCTAATTCACCCCATTGGTGTATTTAGTATTTATATTATGTAATCTACAGATTACACCAAGAGAAGGCACCATATAAAGGTAAGCCATGATGTATTTACGTAATAAAATGTAATAAACAATTCTGATACGATTTGAATGATCTGCTCAAAAGATGTGATGTGAGGGGTTCAATGTTGAGATTTATCTTGATCATAAAATAATAACACATTCGCTATTTTATGACTGAAATGAACAGCTATTGGAAGCTTGTTACCACCCCCCCCCCCCCCCCCATCCCACCCATAACCACCACAAAGTATAATGATATAGCAATTATTCAGAATTATTACGTCTCTAAGTAGGGTGCAATTCAAACTAAGTCAAAAATAGAGTCCTGTTTTCCAACAGGAAACAAGACAAAAAACTAAACTAAACAAAAACTAAACCAAAAACTAAACAAGATCTTTGACTGAATTTATTCTCAGTCATTATTTATGTATTGCGTCACCAATAAGATACCATTTCTCACAGATCTTCTCGGTAGAACAAAGCACATTGTTGTGATTTGAATGCATTGTTCAGATGCACAATGCAATTCACAGGTGCAATTCTAGGCGTATCTGCGAGTGAACGTCGGTAATTGTTGCAGTTTATATCAAACCACCTGCATCTTTGTTGCAACACAAGACGGCGGAATGTGAGCGATGTTAAAGACACTTTTCATGAACGTGTTGAAGGGATGTAATTAGGGAGCTGATTTAGACTACTTGGGAAGAGTGGGACGGACACTTGGCCCAAATAAAAACGGTGTATAAAGAAACGGATTGGCTGATAAATATTTGATCTAACGCGTCATAGCTCTAGTTCTAGTAGACATTACATAGTAGATTACTTTTGGTGCGATTTTAAATCGAATTGTATCAGATTTATTGGGGATTATAATTGTCAGAGCACATTTTTTTTGAATATCGTATTCTGCTCTCAATTTCTATAAATCTAAAAAAATCAAATTATATGCTTCTATAAGTTGTCGTAGCATGTGCATACGTGTTATTTTATTACATTATTTATTTTTATTTTATTTCAAATATTTGTACTATTCTAATATTTTTAGACGAAGCTCTGATTTCCGGGCCTTTCCCTGAATACGCCTTGCTGATAACAACATATTCGAAAGAAGACGAAAAGCAGAGCTTCCTGTAGTCTCCAGTTGAATACATCCAGCATCCCTCTGATCTCATCTGAACGGATAACACAATAAGTACTGACAATGCAGAAAGACTCCCCTCAGACAATGATGAATAAAGAACCGCCTTGCAAAAGCACACAATGAAAACCTTTTAGAGCATTACAATGCAATACGAGACATTTATACAAATTCAGGGAAGAATAGCGCGAAGAATTATCTCCAGACGGGGGCATTGTGCAAGGTAAGGAGCTGCTGTTATTGCATTCACTTTGTCGTGTCTTTTATACAAATTACACAATCTTTCAAGAGGATGGCTTCGAGCGTCCCGGCGCCTTCAACGACGTCCCCGTGTCAATCCCCGGTCTTACGGCAGTTTCTCGGTGGGATTTTCTTTCTTTTGTTTTGCCTGCACTGCCCAGGTCACACCAATTAACCAATTGATCTGTAATTTTGCACCACCAATATAATTTCATAGGAGCGGTCATGTTTTTTTGGTTAAAAAAAATTAAAAGTTAAAAACCCATTTACACGGTGCAATTTCTTGTACAACTTCCGTCCCACACTTCTGTGTCACACTTCTTGAATAGAAATTAGAACATGTTTTACGTTCTGTGACAGAAAGTTGCGTCGTGTAAATACAAAATTGTATGAAAAATGGGAATGTGACACATAAGTTTTTCAAGAAATTGCTCCTTGTAAATGGGGCTTAACAGTTCTACCGATCAACTTGAAATTTTGCATGTTCATTGGGACTAACATTTGGGGAGTTTTTGTTCATTCTCAGACAAATCGTTCAAGAAATTCAAGGGTTATTGACATAGTTTTGTAATTTTATGCTTGTTTTTTAATACTTGTCAAAATAAATTTCCACTCATCCATTAACGCATTTAATTCGGTTGTCTTCACAGTTGTTTGAAAGGTCTAGAACAGCAACTTTCACACGCATATTCATTCGCATGCAATACGAAGGCTCGCTTATCAACGCGTTACACAGAGCGTTTTCCTAGTTTACACAATGATGTTGAATTAGAATCACGAGATGGTTAATGCAGACAATCAGGATTCTCAGACATTATTCAAATATTGTTTTAAGACAAATGAGAAAATGAAAAACTGGTTTTACCAGACATCGTCTATAATATGATAAATTATTATAATAATAAAGCTGACAATCAATGATCTTTATATAAGGAAGTGTGAAACAAACCAGCTAGTCCAAGTTGACATTGACTGCTAATCTTTCAAAAATGTCAGTCAGAAAACCCACACATGTTTCAAGAATATTGATACAATAGTTAAGAGATTGTTCGAACTCTGATTCGGAACGAGTCCTGTAATTGGTCTGCAACGACGTCGCGTGCCAGAGGACGACGAGTTACATCATGGCCTGCATGACACGTGATGGATGGGCGAGATCCCGCGGACAGCAGGGTGTTTGTGTGAGTGACACGGCACTAGCAGCAGGACCACACCCGTGAATCATGCGTTTTCGAGATTGCAGTCGAGGGCAAGGGACTCGTGGAGGCGCCGGTCATTGGGACCAAACTAAATTTAATTATCGATCGAATAAAATATGTGCAAAATAAAAATATCTATAAATATTGATAGAAAATTAATCAAGTTCATTATATTTTTCAATCTTCTTTTATATCAAGTTGGTTCTGACAGACTGGCAGTAGCGCTTGTACTTCGGAGGTCCCGGGTTCCATTCCTGCGTCCGTCCTTACTGACCAGGGTTTTTTCGTGACATTCCTCCGTCAAGAGAAAAATGCTGGGCTCGTTCCCTACTAATAGGCCACGACAGCATCTTCCCACCCTCCATACCTACTTCACAATCATTCATCGTCGCCATTAGCCTGTTCGACATTAGTTATTTCTAAAATGAATGTAAAAAAAATCGAACGTTAAAATTAAAAGTGAGCTTTCACGAGAACGGCACCTCCACCAAGAAACTTTCATGGAAACGGCACCTCCACCATGAAACTTTCACGACAACGGCCCAACCCATAAAACTTTCATGGAAACGGCACCTCCACCACGAAACTTTCATGTAAACGGCACTTCCACCATGACACTTTTACGACAACGGCCCAACCCATAAAACTTTCATGGAAACGGCACCTCCACCATGAAACTTCCACAGCTTACTGATGAACCGCATGATTATACAGCAATTGTCTTCGACCTCCTATCAATGGAGTGTCTTTGTATAAGAGAAATGTCGTAAGCATTGTTGATTTTATTCCTCATTCATTCGTAAACGTGGTATTCAATAGAATAACTTGACTAGACTTGTTTTGCCGCAGTTCGAGAACAACAAGTATAATATTCAGAGCATTTGAATCATCCGTCAACGTACCAGCCATTGTTCATTGTGTTTATGAACAGATGAAAAAGTCAGCTTCCTTTGTCGTGATGAACGAGTTCAACTTACAGATTTTCTCTCCACCTGCATTTCTTCAATAGTGCATTAACTGCAACAAAACTGCATGCAGGATGCAACGCAAACACTTGGAATCCTATTGTTTATTTCTTATTGTTTATACGTCTCAATAATTGGTATTTCTCTTTTATCAATAACATGACATTTACTAGGAACAATACTAATAAGAACCTAGGAAAACATGTTTAGCTTTTCACAATCTGATGGAGTAATCAAATTGGATTTCAGATATTTTCATCAGAGCACTTAAACTAGAGTGAAGGTGGGCACAACAAATACAAAACAAGAGCATTAAGATTTCAGCACAGAGCTGTTATAACAAACACGCACGAAAACAATTGGGGGGCGCAGTCTCGGGAAAATTTGGAAGGATTCAATAAGTACCTAATTATTACGGAAATGATCCACAGCATTTAAAGAAATCTACAAAATACTCTAGGAGGGAGCTTTCTCTTCCCAAGGGTCACGATAAAAAATCGCACAAAATGTAATTTTCAAAAATATTTTTTGTTTTAAGGTTTTTGGTGTCCCCAGGGGCCACCAAGTATTTAGCGTTCACGCTTTCATTGTTCAAAACTTTAAAAAGTTGACAACTAGGACCTATAGACTTCAACTTTATTAAATTTTGTACAATCATGGATGTACAATGCTAACGTAAATGATAAGCCATAACAGGAATCAATATGATTGTTGACTCTTGGGCTTGATGGGGGGGGGGGGGGGGGGGGTCAACTGTCTTCTCTGAACTGGAGAAATCATTACTGAAAATAATACAAATTAGTAATAGTTTAACAACTTATAGTCAATCATTTCATTTTATCATTATTTTACTCTTTAGATCTAGTGGAGCAGTCGCTCCACACAGCCAAGTCGTACCGTACACTCACAGTCACTCAACATACCGTAAATGCCTATATAAACCGAGGAGCAGACCAACTACTTTTACTGTAAGCAACAACATGGCATTTTCGGCCTACTGGATCTCAACAATGGAAAATCTCACATTGTTGTGAAATGTCTTAATTTTGAGCTATGGCCCACCTGACAGCATATACATTACGCGACTACAACCAGTCATGCCCTTTACGACCTAGAGGGCAGTAAAAATCGTGAAATTACACCGCTTTCTTCTTCTTCTTCTTCTTCTTCTTCTTCTTCTTCTGATGATGATGATGATGATGATGATGATGATGATGATGATGATGATGATGATGATGATGATGATGATGATGATGATGATATCAGAAAAGGTTGCTATCACCGCCACAGCCTAAACGGCTGAACCGATCGACCTGAAATTTTTACCACATATGCACTTTTGGCGTCTGATGATACCTTGCCTCTTGTGATTTTTTGTGCCGCCATTTTTAAACCGGAAGTGACATCATATCTCAAAAAAGTCTGGACCAATTGGAACGAAAATAGCGCCATTCGATTTAGATGGTGATCTATATGAAGTATCAATAATAAAATAATTATTTTCTTATTTTCTAAACCGGAAGTGACGTCATAAATACGCAATATTTAACTTATTTCAACGAATTATACTTAAAATACATACATAATTAACTTACATTGTAACATAGACAATACAAATTATAAATTCAAGGTTGCAGTGTACTCGGCCGCCATTCCTGAAACCGGAAGTGACGTCATATATCTAAAACGGCTGTACCGATTGCAACCAAATTTTGGATATATGTAGGACTAATAATTATGAATTAAAGACGACATTATTTTCGGCCGCCATTGTTAGAACCGGAAGTGACGTCATATATCGAAAACGGCTGTACCGATTGCAACCAAATTTTGGAAATATGAAGGACTAATAATTATGAATTAAAGACGACATTATTTTCGGCCGCCATTGTTAAAACCGGAAGTGACGTCATATATCGAAAACGGCTGTACCGATTGCAACCAAATTTTGGAAATATGTAGTACTAATAATTTTGAATTAAAGACGACATTATTTTCGGCCGCCATTGCTAAAACCGGAAGTGACGTCATATATCGAAAACGTCTGTACCGATTGCAACCAAATTATGCAATTTTGTAGGACTTATAATTATGAATTCAAGACGACATTATTTTCGGCCGCTATTTCAAAACCGGAAGTGACGTCATATATCGAAAACGGCTGGATCGATTGTAACGAAACTTAAGCTATTCTTCTTGTATAATCATTTTTATCATATACCAAACGCAAATTTTCTTAGTAACCAAATCGGCTGAGGCGTATTTTTTTAAAGAAATTAGTCCCTGCCCGAACATGTGCTACAAGCAATATGAATAAACTAACAAAAGAAGTGATATCCCAGAAAAAAACACTCCGTGTAAAAAAGGCAGCCAAGTCTGTTTACTTTAAAAAAATTCAACACCGAAAAGGAGTGATATCAAAAAAGGAGCCAAGTCAATGACATTTCCAAATATTAAATCGTATTTTTGAAATAAAAGAATAAACACCGAGAAATACTTTACAAAAGGACTTGGCGCATCTCTTTTTTAAAGACATTTTCTATTCATAAGCATATGCCATTGATATACAGCCGTCATTAAGAATTTTTAGAATAATAGGGAAACATCTTTCAATTACTTATTACACATACCTACTGTAAAATATTTTCTATTTGAATATATACGCGATAAAACTTGTTGCCTATGTTTTCTATAAATACACAATAGTTATCTTCGTAATATTGTTTCGTGATCAACATAATTAAGTCTCATGCGTTATACCTTCTCATCATGAAATACATTTCAATTAATCCACATTTTATAACAATACATTTCACAAAGTACATAGTCACATTGTATTTCTATTAAAAAAATTAACTTTATACACTTGACACTTCAAAAATATATAATAGTGTTCCATACATAATTATTTGACAACGTTTCATGATTTCCTTCAGTCAAGATCAAATTATGAAAAGATACCCTTCTAATATCACCATAATAACAGTGCTATAAGAATATGTATGAGCCAATTTCCTTGTTATTTAATTCTTCGCCCTTATATTACTTATCTATTACAGCATGAAATCTTTCTACTTTCGCCATTGACAAAACTATAATATAGCCATTATTAAAAGTAGCTTGATTCATAGATTCTGGCTCTAATAGAAAGAGGAAAATGTACCTATACTTTAAATTTCTTTCCACTTTTAGTATTGAATAAGGTCTTTAAAAAAACGATGCGCCAAGTCCTTTTGTAAAGTATTTCTCGGTGTTTATTCTTTTATTTCAAAAATACGATTTAATACTTGGAAATGTCATTGACTTGGCTCCTTTTTTGATATCACTCCTTTTCGGTGTTGAATTTTTTTAAAGTAAACAGACTTGGCTGCCTTTTTTACACGGAGTGTTTTTTTCTGGGATATTAGATATTGCTCATGTAAAGAGCACAGTGAGAAAATGGCTTATAATATATCTGCTGAGAATCATTTACGACAGATATTAAAATGAAATGCCAAGTACGATACATGTGATCCTGAGCGATGACAGCGCTGCACACGGCAAACACACCAACCTCTCATGACCATCAAGGAGGCCGCGTTTCATGGAAACAATTGAATTCACCGCCTTCTTACCTTCCACAGCAGCGCGGCAATTTGCAATGGTAACGCTCCATACAAATTCAAACAGATTTCATTCTTTCTTCGAAGATAGGAAACCTGATTTTATCACGCAGTTTGCAGAATAAAGCTCGGGAATCCTAAATAGGTGCTTCTGTAGGCAATGTTCTACACAAAGGAAGCCGGAGGATTGCATGACAAGAAGTCTATAATCTTCGAAATTGAGTCGATTATATTATAAAAAGCAGACTTCTGAATCCAGTTGTAATTATATATTATTCCAGGTTATTTTATCACTGCACAGCTCACAAATCAAATTTCATGTTTCCTCATTTTAGTCTGGCAATATAAGTAATAAATTACTTTCGAAAAATTAACGCAACACACGTTTCATTTTACTGCAATATATTAAAAACTCGTAAAAAGAAGATGATACTATTTATTATGAATTATAATACTGGTCGCAAGGGCAAAAAACTGGATGACCGCCTTGTAGTGTATAGAGAACACCTATGAACATCGCAGAAGCATTTAATTGTGGATTTTTTAATATCAGTGCATCGGCTAGTTAGTTTTGCGGTCACATTACTTTTTAATACTTTTTACGTAGAGGAATTTGGGAAGTATATGGCCAATTTTATTTCTTGAACTTAATCAATTAATCGGTACGGTGCATTAGCCTATACATACCTACGGTGCGTCATTTTTTTTAAAGATAATATTTGAAAAAAACGCGTTGACTTTACCCCTTTTTCAAATTACTCCTTTTCATTGCTGAATGTTTATTTCTCCTAGAGACTAGGCTATTTTAAGATCGTTTTTATTGATTTTAAAAAGATCTAATATTATTTTCGACCAAACCAAACTGTATCAGTGAAGAGTAGCATACAAGATCTTATTTAATACAGTGCTAATTTACTGAAGACTGTTTAAATGTATGAAATATTTTTACCTTGGACTAATTCTCATATCAAGGAACCTGTCATACTTCAAGCGTCCAATAAAAAATAAACATACCCCAGGGACAAACGTAATAAACATTTGCACCCGACACGCTCTTGGTACAACAATGAACTTCACAAGATCCAATGGGTGGCTTCAACAAGAGCCACAGATTGGCGCCCAACGTAAACCAGCGGACATCGTGAGAACTTCGTAGCACGGATTAGCATCAGGTTAATAAACAACGTGGCGTTTGATTAATGCGCTTAATATCGTATCATCCGCCATCTTGCTTGTTCACTTCTTATTACCTTGTGCGTGCCACATACGAGTTATTACATTGTTCGCGAGGCGTCTTCACACTTGCTGCGTCAACAGCACGGGACACAGCTCATGTTGTTGAGTTGATGACATTAAAACAGCGCGTGTGAACGGGGGTCGAGTAACAGGTTGGCTAAGGTGCAACGCGCATCAAGTTATAAGAAAGCAAGTTTAGCACAAAACATGCTTTATAATAGGAATAATATATTCCAAATGAGTTTGCGAATAATTTTTTTAATCTGAATATCGAGTGTATGTATCATGGACAATGGCCAAGAAAGCTTGTAGTGTAAGTAATTGCACGAGGTGGTCGTAACACATGAGCAGTGTAAGCGTGTAATGGCTCCATGGAGCTAGAGTGCGCTCCAATTGATGCGTGATGGAGCGCACTCTATCAGCGCACTCGAACAGGCGTCAAGATCACGTTTCTGCACATTCAGCCAATTAGAAATTGTTTAATATCATTTTACCATATTAATAACGTTACGCTTATTAATAAATATTAACAAAACTACCTACTTTATAAAAATTGCTCACTGACTAAAAGAAAGTCTCCAGTAGTTGGCTCAGTTCGTAGAGCACTTCACTGTCATTCGCGAACCCAATGACTGGGGTTCCTTCGTGCTGGAATAGAACCAAACAACCCCCCCTCCCCGGCAATATCATCTTCTTCGACATGTTCAATCCTTAATTGTAGAAATACAGTTTGAGCCCTTGATTCAAAACAATCTGAATTCAAATGCCATTAAAAATGTCCTATTTACTTCAAAATATCGAGATCATACGTAATTTATTAATCCTTATTGCATATTTTATCAACTCACATTTGATTTTAACTGAGCACTAACTCGATATGATTTAATGAAGTGCACAAGAGGAAATGTGCTACTGCAGTTTATAGATTGCACACTGACAGGATCTTTGCCATGGGCAATCAGTAAAATAAGTAATGTTCTACTTGAATCTAAGCTTTAATCGACGAAGCATATTATAAGAAGAAAACAGGGGAATGTGTTGCCTAGAAAACATAATTTTGGTTATAACGAGGGTCTGGGAGGGGGGGGGATCAAGATATGGAGCTTTACTCGCAAAGTGTTTTTTTGGACTTTGTAATCAATTTAAACGAATTTGGGACGTTAAAACTTATATTTTTGGCTAAATTCAAAAACGCGTTTCTTAGGTGAAACGCACCTAAGAAAGATTATAGATTATAGATTATTATAGGTTACAGATTATTAAAATGTGGAAAACTTATTAATTTATATCGTTGTTCAGTAGGTAACTACTGTGGTTTGTTATATTTTTTAAGAAATATACAAGTAGGTAGCGCAGATATACAGTCTTGTGCTTTAAAAATTACATCTGGTATCCATGTATACTTGATAGTTTACTGCATTTCTTCGATTACACCAATAATTACTAGTCCTGAAAAGACATATTTGAATAACTGTAATTTCAGTCAAGTGTTGAAATTACAGAAGCGAAGAGATAAATTTAAACTTTAATATATGAATTGCAACATCCGAGATGTCAATACACTTTTGAAAGATATTTTACGGCCTGTTTTACGAGTCGACAAGCCCATGGCATTCTTGGTGCGATGAGACAGGCATTGATACCCGGCAATGAAGAAATCATCGATGTGAAGTAGCAGTTGATTGTGTTTTTGCTCCACCTGATCGCCAGTTGCTATCGCGTGGGCAAGGAGCCAGGGGATTCTGATGGAACAAGTTTCATTTCAGCGCGGTGATCCAACCAGCCCAACTGCTGTCATAATCACCATTCAACTTCGTGCCACAATCAACTATTGTATCATTCAGTATTATATGTAGATATGAGCATCAGAGTTTTAAGACGCATTGAACAAGTATGTATATAATACTGGAAAGTTCCTTTTAATAATAACTTTGAAAGTTTTATTGTCGTTCTTGTTCATACTCTCGCCTTGTCTATACCTCCTTCTCCCTCTCTCTCTCTCAGCTCTCATCGCACTCAGGAATATTGTCCACTTATTGAATCACGTTCGGTTCGCTTCATCTCGTACTAGAAATTGCGTATTCCAGTAAAAACAGTGTATAGGTATTCTGCCCACGAAATGCACGAAATGCAAACCAGCACATACATGAGTCATATAGAATACTAGAAAACGCTATGTGTAACGCGTTGATGAGCGAGCACGGATACGCGCAACTTCTCGAACCGAAATTATGTCTTTCGAAATGTCATTAAAAGTCAATAATTCTTGAATTTCGTCACAGACTTGTATAAAAGTCTCAAAATATTCCTAAAGCCGAATTTACACGGAGCAACTTCTTGGTCAAAGTCAGTGCTACACTTCTATGGAAATTAGAACATGATCTAAATGATATAAAAGTTGAGTTCAAGTTCTGTGACAAGAAGTTGCATAGTGTAAATTACAAAATTGTATGAAAAATAGGAATGTGACACAGATAGTTGTACCGTGTAAATCAGGCTTAAAATATTGCTCCCAATAACCATGCAAAGTTTTAAGTTGATCGATTCAACCTTTATGATGGAACGGTTCTTTGTTAATTTTCAAAAATATCTCCTTCAAAAAATATACCTGGGACCACTTATATGATATTAGTGTGTGTACATTCACAATATCAGATCGATCTGTTGAACGGTCATATCAGTTTCATACGTTTGAAATTTTCTGCTCTAATTATCTTGGAACTATAAAGAGCCGAAGTAGCCGTGCTCAAATATTTTCGAGAAATTTGACAGCCAACACGCAAAATTTCCGTAAAATGTCAATAACTCTTGGATTTAAACACAGATTAGTCTGAAAATTGTCAAAAATACTGATAATGTTGGTCCCAATGACCATGCAAAGTTTTAAGTTGATCGGTCAAACGGTTCTAGTTTAAATTTCAAAAACACAGGAAATAAGGGTTTACATTTTAACGGGCAATAACTAATAAGAGGATTTGTCTGAAACTTTGTAAGATTGGGCACAATGTTGGTCGTAATGAGTTGTCAAAATTTTAGATTAATTGGACTGACCAATCGAAAGATATATATATATAATTTGTTTAAATTTGAACCAATCAAAGGATCCCTTTCAAAAATGATCCCAGGGACCGAATAGATTACGTTAGTATGTGTGCAAAATTTCAGATCGATTGGTTGTGCGGTTTGACCTAGGCAGTACAGGCAAAAAAAACACACACACACACAGAGAAAGTGCCATAAGAGTACCGTGGTGACGAGTTCATGCGATGATGCCATCAAATCATTTTAGCCAATCAGTTCCCAACTTGAAAGGGTAATGTACAATTACCCCCTGAATAGCAGGAGTAATTTTATTACCCAGAAAAAAACACTAAGTGTAAAAAAGGCAGCCAAGTCTCTTCAACTTAGAAAATAATGAAAGAAAACTAAAATTAAGAACTGAAAAGTTGTGATATCAAAAAATGGGCCAAGTCAAAACTATTTACACCCAACTCGAATTTTTGAGCTTTCACGTTTTGAAACCATTCACGTTTTCATTGTTTAAAACTTGACAATATTGACAGCTATAGGCATTGGCCTTCAACCTTGCCATGTTTTATACAATGCAAACGTTAAGGATTCAACAGGACTCGCAGAAAATTTCGATTGCGATGTAAAAAAATCCTAGAAATGCATGAAAATTGAAAATGCATTAGCTCTGGGTTGTACGTGACATTTGTGACATTTAATCGTGTGTTGCATGTTGCATACTGCTGTGAAGTAGGTTATTTTAATTCAAATATTGAAAACCACAAAAAACCATAAAAAGGCGGCCCACTTTTTTCTTATCGGCTCGACCGAATTGTTTTCAAAATTTAACAGCATAGAGACAAAGAGTAAATCTGTGTCTCTAGTGATCGAAAAAAATAATAACAAAATGTTTTTTCTAGTTTTGAGGATGCGCAATATATGAGTCTTTTTGGCACCTCTGCCCTGAAATAACTAAACAAAAAATAAAACTTTGGGGCCACTAGAGACACAGATCTACTCTTTATCTACTAGGAAAACGCTCTGTGTAACGCGTTGATGAGCGAGCACGGATACACGCAACACCTCGAACCGAAATTATGTCTATCGAATGTCATTAAAAGCCAACAATTCTTTAGTTTCGTCACAGACTTGTATAAAAATCTCCAAAATCTCCAAAAATATTGGTGCCAATCCTTGCTTAGTTTTAAGTTGATCGATTAAACCTTTATGATTGAACGGTTCCTTGTTAATTTTCAAAAATCACAGGATCTCGTCGTGGACGTTTTCGGAACCATCTTGTAATGACATGGCAGTGGTGACGGTTTGTTCGGAACGGAACAAACCGTCACCACTGCCATGTCATCACAGGATCTCGTTCAAAAAATATACCTGGGACCACCCATATGATATGATATGTAGTGTGTGTACACAATATCAGATCAATCTTTTGAACGGTCATTATTATTAGTTTCATATCGTTTAAAACTTTCTGCTCTAACTACCTTGCCTTGAACTGTAGATTCGAGTCGCCGTGAATTTGACAGCCAACACGCAAAATGTCCCTAAAATGACAAAAACTTTAAAATTAACGACAGATTAGAGTGAAAATTGGCAAAAATACCTTAAATGTTGGTACCAATGACCATGCGAAGTTTTTAGTTGGTCGGTCAATCGGTTCCAGTTTAAATTTCAAAAATCACAGGAAGAATGGTTTCAAATTTGAACCAATTGGAGGATTTGGCTGAAAATTTTTTTGATTGGGTACAATGTTGGTTGCAATGACTTTGCTAAATTTCAAATTGATCGAACCAACCAATCGAAAGATAATTTTTATAAAATTTGAACCAATCACAGGATCTCGTTCAGAAAAGATCCCAGGGATCGCATAGATTACGTTAGTATGTGTACAAAATTTCAGATCGATTGGTTGTGCGGTTTGACCTGGGCAGTGCAGGCAAAAAAAAAAAAAAAAACAAAAAACACACAGAGAAAGTGCCATAAGAGTACCGTGGTGACGCTCGCTACGCTCGCTCAATAACCTGTGAAATTTTGAAGACAATCGGTAAAGCCGTTTAGAAAAAAGTAGGGGCCGCTTTTTTGTGCTTCATAAAACATGGATTTCATCAAGTATCGTAGACTCTTTAACAGTTTCAAAACGTGAATCTCAAGAATTGCTGTCTCCAGAACACAATGTTGTTGTGCGGAAGCTGAGATGAGAATGACACACAATTCATAACTTGAACCACTGCCAAAAGTGAACGACGAATATTAGAGTTCTGTAATCATTCTAACCTTTGGTCGGGACATCGATCTATACGCAAGATAGTGACTCCCATCACATTCTCTGGGTGATGTTCGAGTTCGAATCTAATGACGTGATGGACACATCGGGATGGTGTGGGAGACAAACATAGCTGCCAACTTGGAGGTAAGTGCAATGTTATTGTGTGACAGACGTCAAGGATATTCGTTGCAAATCTGAACATATGACGTCAAAACTCAATAAATAAATAAACTCACTCACAACAATCAATTGATGAGACATGTCATTGATGTGTACTGTCATACTACGTTGTTGTCATTCCATTTCCCCGCCTGAACGACAGAAAAATACAGAAAAGTATACCTAGCTAAATAGGTACACTCGGCCAAACAAAAATTAAACGTTCAATAAATCTGATAGGCTGATAAATGTAAGATCGCACAATCTGAAGTCAGTCTAAGCGATCTCATTGTCTCACTCTAGTAGGTGACCTCACATTTCAATGATAATAACAAGCTTTGATTGGTTATGGGACATGACCAGCAGTCATTGAAATTTGGTGAACGTTCAATTTTTGTTTGGCCGAGTGTACCTTTAATTATTTCTGCTCTGAGTTTAAATTTAAACTAAAGAAGACAAAAGGGAAATTACCTATTGAGGGTATAGTCCGTCCCACCCTAACGTGGCAGTGGAATCAATCATCAAAACAATTATTTTTATCATTCCCAGATGTCAAGTAACTCCCACAGCACTTAAAACTGTACTTCTTATATCCAAGTCGAACAACGAATTTACGCAAAAGCAATATTGGAATTAATATACTTGAAATGTTATTGGAGTAAAACAATCTCATTCTACTGCCACGTTAGGGTATAAGACGGACTATAGGTGCAAAACATTTCATCTTAAAAAAAAAAGTTTTTAATTATCTGTTCCTAAATAGTATGAAAAATACAAGAACAAGTATCTTCTCTCCAAAATGAGGATTGAAAACCGATTCCGCGGCTATTTGCATTGAAATACGTCTGGGTTCTCCTGTTAGCTCTGAACATATGAAGTGCAAACCCCTTGTTGTTGGCATTGTTTCATTCACCCCCTCTTTACCAATGGTGGTTTTAACTAGTTTCAACAAAGAGGCGATATGACTGATGCTGTTAGGTAAGTGGACCCGATCATCTTATGCAAACTCTCGGAATAAACCTCAATCTACTCTCTACTTACCTCAATTCTCAGCAATGGAGAGTTCCTTACTTCTTGGAAACATCTTGATTCAGCGCGGAAATCCATACCTGGCGGAATATGAGAATGACTCATTGAGACATACATGTCAAGAGAACGAGCACAGTCCTACTGACTATTGCGTTGATAGGATGGGGACTGTTTGGATATAGTCGGTGATATCTTTGTTTACAGCCCAGTTATGTCGAGGGCAATACTCATGATGCTCGTGGTGGCTGCTTTACATGCCGGTAAGCGAACTACATTTCCTATGGTTATCTCTTGGATGGAATAGAGTTGATAATTGAATGCTGAGGGGGAAGAACCGTTAAACAACAATGCTTTTTAAATTATATTTTTTGAAAAACACGAAAGAAATATTTTTAAAATAAGTTTAAAATATTTGCCAAGAAGTGTGAAGTTATTGGTTATTATAATACTTGTTTTTCGGCCCAGCATCCTATTATTAAAATGTTAAAAATGTTAAACATTTGCTGATATCACTTTCTGTATACCGCGTTGATAAGCGTACCTATCTTCGTATTAATATTATGCGAATTAATATTCGTGTGAAAGTTGATGCTATAACAGACTTGAACAATATGCGTCAAGGAAACGGTGATAATGTTGTCTCTTAATTTCTTTGAATAAAATTGATAAATATTTCAAAACAGGGATAAAATATCCGAAAAATGTCAATAACTCTTAAAGTTTTTGACAATTTTATCGTCAGAAACACCTATAAAATGTTGGTCCAATGTGACCATGCAAAATTTGATGTTGATCGGTCAAACAGTTAGGTACAGTTTTAATTTTCGCACCCGTGTTTTTTTTTAATAACCCTGTTTCGGCTACTTGTGTTAACAGTTGGTATGTATGGAAAATAAATAATATCATACCCATACTCTTCATTTGTTCCAGATTATCAAACCCAGGGATGTTTTTCTAAACGGGCACCGAAGCACGTGGCACCTAACAGTGCAGGTAAAATTCTTCATTTATTTTTCCAGGATGGTATAACTTTTCTTATGTTCAATAATTCACCCAACCTGAACGGGCGTGAGAGTTATCTCTTTATTGCCAATAAGTCAGCAATGAAGATGAATGAATGAAGATGAAATTGATGAATGATGAGAAGCGCTTCAACTAACCCCGATCACTGATCATGCTCAATCAGTTTGTGTCATATTTAATTTAAAATCTAACACAAATCACAAATAGTTTGGATTTCGATTTTGGATTTAATCCAAAATCTAACTGGGGTACCTACATGCTTTCAGTAGTAATAAGTAATCGTTTCCTTTCTTGATTTAATTTAATTATTTTAAAAACATGAATCATTATAAAATACATAAAACATAGTACCTATATTAGGAACACAAAGAGTAAAAAAAGTGGGGTGGCGAAATTCCGGAAGTAAATTAAACGTAACCCGATTGAAGTGAAATGACACATTGCAAATGTGAACGAAGGAATGTAAACAGTGAAACGTTCCAACAGTGCTTGCAACCCGCGCCAACGTCCCCGCCGCGTGCCCCACGGAGACGGAGTGCGTGACGTCGGCGTTGTGCTTCGCCCGGCATCGCGACGCCGCCTCCGACGCCCTCCAGGACACGGTGCTGCTGCCGTGCGACGCCGCCACGGTGTGCTGTCCGAGGCTGATCGCCGCGCACCGCAACAGGCGGCTCATGAGCGACGACTGCGGGGGGGAGGCGTTGGGGCTGGGCAGCAGGATGGAGCTGGGCAACAGGATTGCGCAGGGGGAGGATGTCAACTGGGCAGAACTGCCGTGGATGGCGAGGATTGCAGTGAGATGTAAGTCATCAGGATTAGCTCACGACAAGAAAGTCAACCAAGTCACAAGTGATGTGATTTCTTTTGAAAAATATTGTATGTACGAAAAGATTTGGCTCGCTCCTTCTAATGTATCGGTTCGAACTTGTATTTTCCGGAGGCTGGCTGGGGTTCGATTCCCGTGGCCGTCCTTCCTGGCAGGGATTTTTTTCTTGGTATTCATAGTTCTATGTTGTTGTTTTTTTGCAATATTTGATAAGTTAGTTAATGGTTACTTGGCAAAGGCTTCGGAGAAATATTTAGTCCGAAGAGGAATCACTTGCACATTACAAAATAAAAATCGATTTATCCCCATTTAAATCTGACCCGTCAACGTGCCAATATAATATCCGTCCTCGGGGAAAACTTAAATTTTTGGCATTGCTGATATAAAACAAAACAATTCATGAAAATAATAATAAAATTGTAATAAACTATTCTACTGAGTAATGACTCTTAATGTGCACTTTTTGTTCCAGCCAGGAATGGGGCAGTTCTGTACATATGTGGAGGAAGTGTGATCAGCAAGCGCTATGTGCTGACTGCAGCTCATTGCATCGTGAATGCATCAAGACTGTGAGTGTCACACGTGCTCTTTCAATCATCTCTTGCATGCATGCCATTGTCTCGCTTAGTCAGGCGTTATTACTATAGGAATACAAATTCTTCTTGAAGTTAAAAATATTTCTTTTTCTGATGCACGCATTTAGGTATTTTGATCACTTTAAAGCAATGCTATTATTTCAAACAGTTAAAAATGTCAAAAGTGCATGTACGTTATCTTGACTCATTGGGCTGAAAATGTATAAAATAAAAGAGAAAATTACCATGGCCATTCAAAATTTGAACTGATCACTTTAATTTTTCATCCTGATAGGAGAATTTTATTTTAATCAAACAACGGATTTCGAAAACATTTCAGGTATGAAAAACATCGTCTTTACATGTGTGCAAAATTTCAGATTGATCGGTGAAATTGTGTGACCGTATACCTACCGCCACATGTGAAAAAAAAACGAAAAAATCAAATGTTCGTTTCGTGCCAAATGTGTCAAAGGGGACATGGGTTCGAATCCCTCAGGTGGTAAATCTAAGATATTTTCAATTTGCATTTGGAATTGAATTTATTCACCGATTTGTAATTATAAGTAAGATACAGTTCACTTTAGCCTAAAGTGAACTTTAGCGGTCTAGATGGCTGTGCTTCATTGGCTGTTGCCGTGGTTTCAGCCGATAAATCATACCGCTAACTTTATCGGGACATGGTGCAAACCGCCTAAATTTGGGCAAACTTTCAGAGTCGAGAGAAAGAAGGAGATATTTTTCTAATTTGTCGAAATCATTTGGGAGCAGAAGTCAGGAGTCATGACGACGGCTTCCGTTGCAGTTACGAGGTGCATCTCTTGGACGAGAGCGCCAGGAGGTCAGCCGGCGTCGCCGACGACGAGGATTCCCTGGACGAGTTCCACAACGCCTCCCCGACGCAGGTGCAAGTCATGACAACGGCTTCTGTTGCAGTTACGAGGTGCATCTCTTGGACGAGAGCGCCAGGAGGTCAGCCGGCGTCGCCGACGACGAGGATTCCCTGGATGAGTTCCACAACGCCTCCCCTGCGCAGGTGCAAGTCATGACAACGGCTTCTGTTGCAGTTACGAGGTGCATCTCTTGGACGAGAGCGCCAGGAGGTCAGCCGGCGTCGCCGACGACGAGGATTCCCTGGACGAGTTCCACAACGCCTCCCCTGCCCAGATGCAAGTCATGACAACGGCTTCTGTTGCAGTTACGAGGTGCATCTCTTGGACGAGAGCGCCAGGAGGTCAGCCGGCGTCGCCGACGACGAGGATTCCCTGGACGAGTTCCACAACGCCTCCCCGATGCAGGTGCAAGTCATGACAACGGCTTCTGTTGCAGTTACGAGGTGCATCTCTTGGACGAGAGCGCCAGGAGGTCAGCCGGCGTCGCCGACGACGAGGATTCCCTGGACGAGTTCTACAACGCCTCCCCGACGCAGGTGCATGTCATGACGACGGCTTCTGTTGCAGTTACGAGGTGCATCTCTTGGACGAGAGCGCCAGGAGGTCAGCCGGCGTCGCCGACGACGAGGATTCCCTGGACGAGTTCCACAACGCCTCCCCGATGCAGGTGCATGTCATGACGACGGCTTCTGTTGCAGTTACGAGGTGCATCTCTTGGACGAGAGCGCCAGGAGGTCAGCCGGCGTCGCCGACGACGAGGATTCCCTGGACGAGTTCCACAACGCCTCCCCGATGCAGGTGCATGTCATGACGACGGCTTCTGTTGCAGTTACGAGGTGCATCTCTTGGACGAGAACGCCAGGAGGTCAGCCGGCGTCGCCGACGACGAGGATTCCCTGGACGAGTTCCACAACGCCTCCCCGACGCAGGTGCATGTCATGACGACGGCTTCTGTTGCAGTTACGAGGTGCATCTCTTGGACGAGAACGCCAGGAGGTCAGCCGGCGTCGCCGACGACGAGGATTCCCTGGACGAGTTCCACAACGCCTCCCCGATGCAGGTGCATGTCATGACGACGGCTTCTGTTGCAGTTACGAGGTGCATCTCTTGGACGAGAACGCCAGGAGGTCAGCCGGCGTCGCCGACGACGAGGATTCCCTGGACGAGTTCCACAACGCCTCCCCGACGCAGGTGCAAGTCATGACAACGGCTTCTGTTGCAGTTACGAGGTGCATCTCTTGGACGAGAGCGCCAGGAGGTCAGCCGGCGTCGCCGACGACGAGGATTCCCTGGACGAGTTCCACAACGCCTCCCCTGCGCAGGTGCAAGTCATGACAACGGCTTCTGTTGCAGTTACGAGGTGCATCTCTTGGACGAGAGCGCCAGGAGGTCAGCCGGCGTCGCCGACGACGAGGATTCCCTGGACGAGTTCCACAACGCCTCCCCGACGCAGGTGCAAGTCATGACAACGGCTTCTGTTGCAGTTACGAGGTGCATCTCTTGGACGAGAACGCCAGGAGGTCAGCCGGCGTCGCCGACGACGAGGATTCCCTGGACGAGTTCCACAACGCCTCCCCGACGCAGGTGCATGTCATGACGACGGCTTCTGTTGCAGTTACGAGGTGCATCTCTTGGACGAGAGCGCCAGGAGGTCAGCCGGCGTCGCCGACGACGAGGATTCCCTGGACGAGTTCCACAACGCCTCCCCGACGCAGGTGCATGTCATGACGACGGCTTCTGTTGCAGTTACGAGGTGCATCTCTTGGACGAGAGCGCCAGGAGGTCAGCCGGCGTCGCCGACGACGAGGATTCCCTGGATGAGTTCCACAACGCCTCCCCTGCGCAGGTGCATGTCATGACGACGGCTTCTGTTGCAGTTACGAGGTGCATCTCTTGGACGAGAACGCCAGGAGGTCAGCCGGCGTCGCCGACGACGAGGATTCCCTGGACGAGTTCCACAACGCCTCCCCTGCGCAGGTGCAAGTCATGACAACGGCTTCTGTTGCAGTTACGAGGTGCATCTCTTGGACGAGAGCGCCAGGAGGTCAGCCGGCGTCGCCGACGACGAGGATTCCCTGGACGAGTTCCACAACGCCTCCCCGACGCAGGTGCAAGTCATGACAACGGCTTCTGTTGCAGTTACGAGGTGCATCTCTTGGACGAGAGCGCCAGGAGGTCAGCCGGCGTCGCCGACGACGAGGATTCCCTGGACGAGTTCCACAACGCCTCCCCGACGCAGGTGCAAGTCATGACAACGGCTTCCGTTGCAGTTACGAGGTGCATCTCTTGGACGAGAGCGCCAGGAGGTCAGCCGGCGTCGCCGACGACGAGGATTCCCTGGACGAGTTCCACAACGCCTCCCCGATGCAGGTGCATGTCATGACGACGGCTTCTGTTGCAGTTACGAGGTGCATCTCTTGGACGAGAGCGCCAGGAGGTCAGCCGGCGTCGCCGACGACGAGGATTCCCTGGACGAGTTCCACAACGCCTCCCCTGCGCAGGTGCAAGTCATGACAACGGCTTCTGTTGCAGTTACGAGGTGCATCTCTTGGACGAGAGCGCCAGGAGGTCAGCCGGCGTCGCCGACGACGATGATTCCCTGGACGAGTTCCACAACGCCTCCCCGATGCAGGTGCAAGTAGGCCGCATCATCATCCACCCCGAGTACGACAACCGCACTCTCAAGAACGACGTCGCCCTCCTCAGACTCAAGAGCGACGCCCTCGTCCAGCCAATCTGCCTGTTCGGTGGAGGCGGCGTGGGGAAGGAGGGTACCAACTACACCGTGGTAGGCTGGGGGATGACAGGTAACCATGCAAGTCAGACGTAATAGATTCGTCGCCCGTAATACTAAAAAAAATAATGATCATGGTTTTCAATGCTCTGTTAAACCAGAGTTAAGTTAACAGTTACGTTACGTCCAGGGCATCACTCCGGAAGACTGCAACACCTTGGCGCCACGACGCCGACCACACCGGGCATGTGACAGCTGGAATAATGTCAATGTTCTGTCCAGGAGTGTCCATGGCAGTGAGTCGCCGCCTCCAGCACGCCTACGTCCAGGGCATCACTCCGGAAGACTGCAACACCTTTGCGCCACGACGCCGACCCCACCGGGCATGTGACAGCTGGAATAATGTCAATGTTCTGTCCAGGAGTGTCCATGGCAGTGAGTCGCCGCCTCCAGCACGCCTACGTCCAGGGCATCACTGCGGAAGACTGCAACACCTTGGCGCCACGACGTCGACCCCACCGGGCATGTGAAAGCTGGAATAATGTCTATGTTCTGTCCAGGAGTGTCCATGGCAGTGAGTCGCCGCCTCCAGCACGCCTACGTCCAGGGCATCACTCCGGAAGACTGCAACACCTTGGCGCCACGACGCCGACCCCACCGGGCATGTGACAGCTGGAATAATGTCAATGTTCTGTCCAGGAGTGTCCATGGCAGTGAGTCGCCGCCTCCAGCACGCCTACGTCCAGGGCATCACTCCGGAAGACTGCAACACCTTGGCGCCACGACGCCGACCCCACCGGGCATGTGACAGCTGGAATAATGTCAATGTTGTGTCCAGGAGTGTCCATGGCAGTGAGTCGCCGCCTCCAGCACGCCTACGTCCAGTGCATCACTCCGGAAGACTGCAACACCTTGGCGCCACGACGCCGACCCCACCGGGCATGTGAAAGCTGGAATAATGTCAATGTTCTGTCCAGGAGTGTCCATGGCAGTGAGTTGCCGCCTCCAGCACGCCTACGTCCAGGGCATCACTCCGGAAGACTGCAACACCTTGGCGCCGCGACGGTCCGGCCCCACCGGGCATGTCGGCGGGACGCAGCTCTGCGCCAACAACTACAACATGGGGCTGACGTGCAAGGGGGACAGTGGCGGACCGCTCATGGTTGCCACGCCGTCAGGGAGGATGGTGGCAGTGGGGCTGGTGTCTTATGGGTTCGGGTTCTGTGACGCAACGATGTCGGCGAGTGTTTATACGAGAGTGCAGCCTTATCTGGACTGGATACTGAACAATATGGAGAAATAAACTGTTCGACTATGAACACTTCAGCACCTCCAGACGAAGACAATTGTGGAATAATTAGATGTTTGAATTAAGTAACATAGGAAATTAATAAGTAAACATGGGCATAGGTCTAATGCCTGAATTCATGGAAAACTAAAGTGCATCAAAAAAATGAACTGAAATGACTGAAAATGTCTAAAAAAACGAACAAAATCTGCATAATTTTAAATGGTTCCTACACTTTATAATAAAATATGAATACATATCAATTGTATGCAGTTTAGAAAATGGGTTTGAACCCATAAGAGAAAACTGATTCTCGTAAATATCGCAAGATAAAATGTAGCTTGTGGTAAATGGTGGCCAATTATTTAGTACAAGTATTCGTATATATACGGAACAGGTATGGCTGAGTGCTAACGCTCTGACCTTGAATTCCAGAGGCCCGGGTTCGATTCCCGCGGCCGTCCTTCCTGCCTGGGTTTTTTTCGTGGTATTCCCTCAGTCGACATGCAAATGCTGGGAAGGTACCCTACTAATAGGCCACGACCGCCTCCTTCCCTTCCATCTTTACCTACTCTTCACCAACATCTCCCAATAATCATCATAATCATTCATCCGTCGCCATTAGCCTCGCTGCAGAACAGTGCGACGTTAAGCCCCAGACAAAAAAAAGTATTCTTATACCGGTACAAATTGGTTTTTAGCAATTCTTTAATTTTCAGTAGGTATATATTTTGAATGCTAACTTTTTTCACGAGCAAACTGTGTGATTTGTTTCTTCTACATTGATTAAATCATGCACAATATCTAAGTGCTGTTACTGTACTACATTGTATCACCTGCATGTAAAACTGACAGGTATGCATTAATGTGTAAATTATCAAGTTCATTAGGTACCCGATATGCCCACATATCGCAAGATCTCTAGTTAGCCACAAAGAAATTCGTTTGCACAAAATTGCATTACTTCCTGGTCTTTCATTTATCAATGCATGTTAAATAATTAATTATGTTTGTATAATTTATTGAAAATGCCCCTATTTCAAATAAATTTAACAGTAATTGAATTTCTGAAGATCACGTTCTGGACACCGAAACTAATGAATCTCTGTCATGTAACTATCACGTAATTATTTTTTGTGTTCTCACTGTTCTGCAAATATCTGGCGGCTGATCAATGATGATGTCAATGATGATGATGATGATGATGATGATGATGATGATGATGATAAAGAACAGGTGACGATGCACAGTGGGAAGGAGGTAGTCGTGAACCATTAGTAGGGAACCTAACCTTCACTCGACTGAGAGAAATACTCAGTCAAGAAGGACGGGCGCGGGAATCGAACCTGGATAACAATGGACACTTGGCCAGAGTAAAAGCGGTATTTGAAGGAAATTGATTAGCTGCTGCTCAGGTTACGAAGAGCTCCCTATAGAGTAAAGAGTTATGATACAAAAAAACAGCAGTGAACATGCAATGAACAATTCAAATAATCCTAGAATTTATAATATTGCAATGGACATAACAAGTCGAATTATCATAGATTTAAAGTAAACTACAAGCAATGAAGGGATTAATGCCTGTTTTCGATGTTCATCGTCTAATCGAGCAAGTTATGAGGGTCATTATCTGAAAGAAGCCGCCATCTTGGTCTGCTCATGCGGAAGCTGCATACTAATTGGTTATTGTTGAGGCTATTTCGCAACAGTCGGTCCGATGGATATAATAAAGAAGTCGATTTCATTGGCGGGCAAGTCTCCGGCGATGACAGGGCATCGGCGAGGGTTTAATAGACCTGCATTGCTGCAGAGGGATATTAACTGCCTGGTTTATGACGGGGAATCGGACATTGTGACGGCGGCCAAATGAAATCCTGCAGTCTGCGACAGATAAGAAGATCAGGAACGATTGTCAAGTCTGATGGACCATGTTGGAAACTTGTCTTGAGATCACATCTTCTTTCTTTATATAACGCCTAATAATGCGATTTTGGTAATACATAACTTTCAAATATCTTCGAAAAATAAAAGAGTTTCTAAAAAAAGAAGAAGAGTAAAATGACAAAGTGATAAAGACGAAAGTTCTTTTCAATGATTCTTAAATAAGCTCAAAAACCAATTATTCTGTCTTCATCCAATCTTATTTGAAATGGTGGCAGTCAGTAAATATTTTAATGTATCGTTGTATTTTAAAAAAAAACATCAGATAAATGGCAACTTATATAGCTTGATTACATCATTACAAAAGTGTGCAACGCATAATCGATAAATGGACTTTCGGTCTTCTACCTCTGAGGTACAGATTTTCATTGATCATGCAGGACTGAATTGAACATTCTTATTTGAAACAAGGGGCTTTTCCAGCAATCACATTTATCCAAACTGCTGACTCTAACTGCCGGTAGAGTCAGATGCGAAGGGACAAATATCTGGCCAAACCGGGGTTCGAGCCGGGGTCTCTCAGCGAGTGACAAGGAGAGCAATATAATCTCTTTGGTGTGATGTCGCGACCTCTCACTTGCTCTACCTGACTGAGAGATCCCGGATCAGGCTCGTAGGAAGTAAACTTGTAAGAGGGGGGGGGGGGGGGGGGGGGGGGGTAATATTTGAAATAACAATGGTGGGAATACGATTGCTTATACGCAGACAATGGGAGAACTGGGGTTGCCCCCCCCACCCCGCTACCCAGTATACTATATTGAATTTCAGGAATGAATTTGTTCGTTTCTATGAATTTGAACACATTTGTTATATATTGACATATAAATAATCAGAGGGGTTGGAATTTTCTCCTCATCCCCCTTTACTACGCGCCTGTTTTGGTAAATTAGGTTTTTTAAATGCAAGTATTACCTACATTATCAGTAGGGACTGCAGAGTATCTTTTGAAATTGCCCTGAATTATCCTACAATTGTATAATACCTTTACTCCATTATTCATATGATTATTCCCATCACCAATTCAGCTCTGAATGAATACTTTTCATGCTCAATAAAAGATGGCTACGCAATCAAAACCCTCCCTAAAGTTAAGTTATTACAATTATGACATTATCCTTGGAGCTCTCTCCGAGATCACATTGTTCTCCTGATTGTTTGCATTCAAACGGAATGTTATAAATCATTTGCTTGCCTCGTCTCACAATGTCTCAGGCTGTGAGACGCGGCTCACAAAAGTCTTTCACAATAATTACACTCAGGACTCATGGAAGTGTGTAAAGCAATGCTTTGTACCTCCGAGAGGATCAATGTCCATCATTTAATACGCCTAAACCTGGTTGTCATGCGTGGAAGACGTCTATGCAAATGAGACATTAATCTTGCTAGCTGGAACATGGCTTATGTACCTATTGTTCGCCGACTTGAATGGTTTGTGCAAGTTCGTGACGTCAGATGCATGCAGAATCAGGGAATACACTTAGAGTGTGTAATTGTCTGGAAGCATCCCCCAGACATAGGGGATGAATCTCTCCCATGGAGATGACCGAATGTATGCAGAGGAGTTGCGAAACGTTTTCTTAAACGAACATCGAGCAAATTAAGCTGTCAATATGATGAATTTATTGTTCATCAGGTTGGCGTAGTCAGTGGTGGACTGGGCCGGCATTCTTAAAGATGCAATTGCCTCAAGGCTTTTTCGGGCCATCACTTGCGTTTTTTCTCATTTACGAGCCTTTTCACTCGTTTTCCGTGCCCTTTTTCCTTTGTCTCTCTCCTATACATAGCATGTCTCTCTTTATACGACCCCCCACTTTCTTTTGCCAGTACGGGTATTTTCCCTCCATTTTACGAGTTTTAACGACATTTTCTTGACCTTTTCCTCACCACTCTGTTTGCGGCCCTTTCCTTCCCTTTACGAAACTTTCGGACCTTTTTCCCATTTTAAGTTCACTCGTTTTCGTGGCCTGTTCCTTTCTCTTTTTATGTGGTCCTATATTAATATCCCACTATAAGGACCTTTACGGGCCTTTTTTCTCATTTAGGTAGTTTCACTCTTTTTCGTGAGTTTTTTCGTTCCCTTTTCTTCCTCTCTCTATTAGCTGTTGTGTGGCCTGTCACTCTTGCCCCAAACATCTAGAAATTATTTGAAATAAGACGTTTATGGCGTCTTTTAAAGTATAATTAAGATACATTTAAACGTCTTAAGTTTGAGTGTCTTAATTTGAGGTTTAGACGCTAACTCAAATCAAGACTCGCTGGCCTCTTCAGCCCAGACCGCTTCTGGACGGAGTTTAAGGCTGAAGCTATTGTCACGTGACCACCATCAACGTCAATGAGCGCATCTCAACTTCTGCACCGCTCTCGGGATTCTAGTCCGGAACGTCTTGCTCTTGGCGACTAGTAGAAGACTCTTGACGAGGACACCAGGTCCGCCCCCGCTCGTCTCTCATTGGTCCATCTGACAATAGCGCGCTGCGGTCTCGCGCACAATAGCTCAGCCGATAACAACAGTTCATTGTGTGTGCGCGGCACGAGATGCGCGCGAGGCAAGGCGGGATAACAATAGGTCGGTAATCGGACGAATGAGGAGGAGGGAAATGGAGGACGACCAATGAGGAGGTAGACGATGACAATAGAGTGGGGACGAGGAGAATGCCACCCCCGCACTGAACAATAGTCGCGAGGCCCGCTGGGACAAACAGACTGGCACGGAGCAAGTTGGCGCAGGGAGTGACGCTCTGGACGTACCGAGGTCCTGTCCTGGGCTCGAACCCGCAGCTATCCTTCCTGATTGAGAATATGATATAGTTGATGATGGGAAGGGATGCGCGAAGTGAAAAAAAGTCCGACCGAACGGGCTCGAACCCGTGACCTATCACTTTCCGGGATGATAGGTGCCGGTTCGGTTGGACATGTTTCACTTCGCACCTTCCTTTCCTATCATCCTGGAAGCCTGACAGAAATCCAGTTTCTGAGTGGTTTCCATCAGTCGAGAGGCAAATGATGAGAAGGTTCTCTTCTATAATATGCCTCGACCGCCTCCTTCCCACCTCCTTCAACCATCTATCAGAATCCCTCTCCAAATCAACATTATTCGTCATTATAGCCAATAGTTGAAGAACAGTGCAACATTTAAAAGCCCACACGAAAGAATTATTGGAAATTACAGTTTTGGAGCGAGCTTTTCACGACAATTACCAACCGCAGCCCACTGAAAGTTCTCCTTAAAAATATATTTCAAAGATTGAGATTTTTTTAACAATGTTATAATAGATATGTTTTAAATAATTCTTGTTTGAGATTAAAATTGGTTTGAGTCGGACCAATCCAGTTAGAATCGTTAGAACCAAGTATCCTTGACATGTCATGCATACATTTTGATAACATTAGGAAGGGAAATCTCAAGGAAAATCTTTTCATATTGCAGTTGGTTTTTATTAACATTAGGCACATTTATCTACAGCGTGATCTACAGTGTTCCTGGCAGAGAAATACGAAATCATCAACGAAATGCTGCTTTTTCAAAGCCAGTAGAACGTTCGATCTGATTTGAAAATCAATAGTTCCACAGCAAACAATTCAGGCAAGAAGAGTCAATATAATTAGCGGTGATACACAAGCAGCGGTAGGGGTGGTCGAGACGAGAGGGGTAGTATAATAGAAGATGCTTTGATGCCGGTCCATGGAGAGATGCTGCATGATAATGAACCAACAGATAGATGTATTCCACAGGGATGGAAATGATGACAGAATGAATGAAGATGAGGTCCGTTCCAAGTACACACAGCATTCGAAACAACAATAACAGCATGGTAAAGAAATAGCAACGTATAGCAGTTTATCATTTCATCATTCTAATAATGATATAGGTATATTTTACTGATCTAATATCTGTTATCAACATCTGCTAAACTAGTAACAATAATAGCAAGAATTCCTAAATAAATACTTTCAAAGATACAATGCCTTTGATACTATTACAATACCTATCACTTTCTTATTGAATCGTAGCTACCTATACTTACCTATATTTACGGTAAGGTTTAAATTTAAATTAATTTTTGAAGATAGGTAAGTACCACCTTTTGTGGGTTTTTTCTTAAATTTGAAAGTGTTCATCCAGAAATTATTTGGGTGTCCCAGATTTCTAACAAAGTTATCCAGATAGGCTACACTGAACTCAGTACAATTTAAATTGGGCAATTTCAATTTCTAGCCAATGAAATACCGCTTTGAGTGAAACTCTAAAATCCGATTGGCATGATTGAAATTGTCCAATTTGAATGTTGTGCTAAATATGACATTGTCAATAGCTACATATTCTGAAACTCACGATTAATCTTCATGTGAATTCTTTTAGGAACGAAAAATTGTGTTTCTGCATAATTTTCAATTATTTTGTACTTAGGTAGATAGTTATTGGATACCTAAAATTCTAACTCGTTTGTATTTATACATCCATCCACTAGCTTACATCAATCCTGGTGCTGCCACCTACCAGACCTACCAGTAGCTTCCGACATTCATCACTAACTTGTTGACAGAACGTCCCAGAGATGGCGTGGAGGCTGCCTTTTCATAACAAACCAATCGGAAGTAAAAGGCACGATTCTTGAGGGAGCTCAAAAACTAGCACATCTACCTCCATTCAATCACATTTGTAGTGTTGAATAAGCCATTTTGTAAAGAATACATCACATTGTAGAATTGTAGTGTATTTGTTGCATTCTAGTCATGTTGAGAGTTTGATCCATCCATGAGTACTACATCAACGCAAAATCGATAAAATTGACTTCCGCCCTTCAACCTCTGAGGAATAGTATTAGTTTCAGTTAGTTTGTTTAGTACTTTATCAATCATCGACGAAATCAATAATCAACCACTCACATGTAAATTCTTTTCTATAGTAAAACGCTCTGTGAAACGCGTTGCTAACCGAGCTGCTCGACAGTCCCTGGAAAAAGCAGACAAGACAAAACAATCAAATGCATCATGTTTCATATCTTTCTCGATATGGAATAAATTTCACAAATATTTCTGAACAATAGTCCAGTAATTGTGTGATTATACCCACCACTAATTGCAACAGAAGGTTTCAATACATGAATCGCTTCAGAAAAATGTCCTCTACAACATATCCAAAATCGACCAAAATCGCTGTACGGAAAAAGGGTTTTAATGACTTTTTAAGTTTTCCCATGTTAATTCCATCTTGCAAAAAAAACTTTTTTTCATGTAACTCCGATTTTGACGAAACTTGGCAGAATTGTTCACCATCCTAAATAAACACAAATAGCTTTCTGAGCGTTTTTCTTTAAGTCTCATCGTTTGGGAAATATGGCCCATTGAAAAGTCATGTTTTCGAAGATGTAAGTCACTTTGAGTATAATTTGACGATTTGCGAGGTCCATATTTCCCAAACGAAGAGATTTAGAGGAAAACGCTCAGAGAGCTATTTGTGTTCATTTAGGATGGTGAACAATTCTGCAAAGTTTCGTCAAAATCGGAGTTACATGAAAGAAAGGTTTTTTTGCAAGATGGAATTAACATGGGAAATTAACTTAAAAAGTCATTAAAACCCTTTTTCCGTACTGCGATTTCGGTCGATTTTGGATATGTTGTAGAGGACACTTTTCTTAATCAAACGGTACCAAAAACGCTTTTGTTGCAATTAGTGGTGGGTTATGCTGATTTTTTCACTAGAATTACTGGACTACAAGCTAAAACTATTAATAAGAAGACAAAACTCCTTACATCTCTGGACCGATATTTCTGAAAATTGTCAAAACTCTTAAAATGTTGGCTACAATGAGTCAATGACCATACAAAATTAAATCAATGATCGGTCAACAATTTCATTTTAAATTTTCAACAAATTGGCGGATATTGTTAAAAAAAAAGTACACATGTGACCATGTCATGTCAAAATAATAATAATAATGTCACTCATGAGTTATGACATTAGTGTGTTGACACATTTTCAGATCGATTGCATGATCGATTTGGGCTGGGTAGTACATGAAAAAAAAACATATACAAACAAACAAAAAGAAACACAGAAAAAGAGCCATAAGAGTGCTGTAGTAATTCTCGAGAATTTACCGTATTTTGCATTCCAATGATCATTTAGTAGAGTCTGTAGAGTGTAGGTATAGTAGCAGCAGGTAAGAAGGGTTAGGAAGATAATCTTTCTGATTCTAAATATTTCTGAATGTTACAATCTTTCTGTGAGAATGTGTAAAAGAAAACTATGTTCCATGTCTAATAACAATCCTCACCACTAGATGTCTCTGGTGCTAACACTCTTTCGTCCAATAAACTCGAACTCGAAAACTCGAAAAAGACATCAGCACTTGTATCACCAAAATATCGATGCCCCAATGTTATACTGAGACATCTCCAAAATCATAGTTTTGAGATAAATCGAATATAAGAATTCGATGTTTCTGTATTGAACTGGAACATTTATAAAGGTTATTTTAATGGACAATGAGATGTCTTGGTACAGAACTGGATAATGTAATAGAGAGACATCCGCGATCTCGTGGAGGCAAATGAAACTAAAAGATTTCTCAGTACAGTACTGGATAGAGCTTGAAATTCTGAATTCAATTATATAATTTAATTTTTTCATTTTATTGAGATGTCTCAGTATAACATTAGGGCATCGAGAGAGAGAGAGAGAGAGAGAGAGAGAGAGAGAGAGAGAGAGAGAGAGATCCAGCGGTGAACGTGGGACTTTGTTTTTTTCGCAAATTCTTACCGAAAGATCTCAACATTAAATGAAACATCTTCCTGTTTTTATTATCTTTGTTACCAAGGAGTAAAACTTTCTTGAGTATACCAAATCTGCTATTCTTGGTACTGTTAATTTGCATATCGTACAATCATCGATGCAAACGTTGGAGATAAACCAACATTCTGAGGCACCGACATCTGAGTGAAAGTTATACGAGAGCCATGCCGCTTGATACTCCCTAGTTTACAGCAATATCTCCTCGGAAGAGACTCAAAATCCTGCAAGTTATCTCGCATTTCACGTCAAACAAAGTGACTGTTCCAATAGTTGCACAAGAGATTCCTTATACCTCGTCCACATTACAGATTTAACTCTAGTTATATTAACTACAGTTACGGGGAAGTGGTCGGAGCTTTGGAAACTTAGTAATCGCAGGTAAGCAGTTAAATGAGTTCTAGAAACTTAGTTAGAGTTAACTACTTAATCAAGCTACGTTCAGATTATAACTTAACTAACGTAACTACTTAACTGTAGTTAAAATCTGTATGTGAATGAGGTATTAACATCATTACTCCACTCGCATAGTCTTCATTGTATCTCATAGCTAGAAGGCCCAACGTCCATTTTCTATAGAAGTATTTTGCGTTCAATACTTTTGGAATCATGTCATCATCAGAATCCATCAATCGAGCTTTTCAGTGCTGTTTCTTATTTCGTTCTTTAGTAGGAGAGAAAATGCTGCTCTTTTGGGACGTGTTTTTAGGGTGTGATGCGTGGTACAAGATTAACACAGATTCCAGCAGAGACCGGATTATTATGAGAGGAAGGAACATGTAGAGAATATTCTAAATAATTGAGTCCAGAGGAGACCAGGGAAATATTGTAGTTTCAACGGAAAACCATTAGATTCGCGATTTACCTTTGTCGCCATATTAATTAAGATAACATGGGGAGGCAACTCAATTTATTTCAGAACTAGATGCGAAAAGTCCACAAATTTAAAAAAAAAACTCTAAGTCTAGATTCTAAGAAATTAAGTCTAGATGCAAACTAGATGCGAAAGTTCGAGGAATTGTGTATGTTATTGAGCGAGCGACTCCTTTTGACTCTTTTGACACGGACTCCTGTCTTTTTTTGTTTTTTGTTTGTTTTGGCTCTGAAATCGATCTGAAATCGATCTGAAATTTTGCACACATGTAGAGCCAACCTTTTCTGTTTGCAGACCCTAATTTTTTTGAAATCCATTTATTTGTTTTCATTTAAATAAACATCTCCTGATAGGCTGGAAAATGAAAATAGTCTTCGATAAATCTGATCAAACTCATATTGTCTCTTATTTTACAAATCTTCATCCCAATCAGTTAAGAACCTATGAACGTATGAATTTTAACCAAATCGCCAAAAATTGAGGGGCTTCGCCCCCTCCCCCTCCGTGATAAAAGTAGTTCCTACGCGACAGGAATGAACCTACCTGATCACTTGAGCATTATTGAACTTAAAAAAAAATGCGGTCCGCCAACAAAAGCATTCGTATTATTGGCCCGCAAGTCAAAAAGTAAGTACTTCAATATAACTGTATTTGTTGACATCAGTCAAAATAGGCTTGATTGAATAATATCAAAAAAAATGTGTGCAGAGAAAAATCGTGAATATGGACTTCCGGCCTTCTACCTCTTAGATTTATCATATGTTTTCCATTATCGAAGAACGCAGTTAGACACATTCTAGCGGCCGTCGTAGGAAGTTACTCACAGTACCCACAGAGTCTGCTAGAGAGCACCGCATGTTTCACATTCTAGGTGGAGTGAACAGTTTGGTTTCCCAGGAGACACTAGGTGGCAGGACAGTCTCAATTCCTTGAATGTCGTCATACAAAATTATCCTCGACACTGTATTTTATTTAATAAAAATCAGCTCTGCGATTAACTTCAAAACTTTATAAAAAAAACTGATCTTCTTTTTAAATCAAAGGCTTCTACATAAAATTACACATAACTCCTATAGCTCCACTGCGACGAGAGAAAACAAACATAAAACGTGGATGGACTCAGATTTTCCTCTTTATTTATTCTGTGAAAACTAGAATATTACAGTTTGATCCGAAAGGAACTTGTTAGATAAGTATTAAGTAGTAGTAAGTATTTTATAGTAGAACAAATCCGAAATCCAAAATCGACAAAAGAATAATTTCAGAAATTTCAGATTAGTTATTGGAGAAAATATTGATGTACACAGAATGAACGCCTGTAACACGTACACAACATTTAATATAATTATATGAGAATTGAGACTGAGATCTAACAGAAAGTAAATTTAGATTATTCTCAAATATTCACGTAGAAGCTACTCGGTAAAAAAAATTATATCATAATAGGATAAATACTGAACTGTGATATAAAAGTGACATAAGCGCCTCTTATAGTTCAAGTCTTATCATGGTCGTCCCGGCGACTTATGCCAGAGGGGGGGTCTGGGGTGAGAGCTCCCGCATACGGGGTCCGGGGCGATTATCTCCTGGATTTATTCCCTGGACAGTGGACACTGTAACTCCATTCCCAAGCAATTTTTTTTGCGTTTTAGACATGATCTATAATCAAGTTTAATTATTTTCATCAACATTTTCTACTTTATAATCCTATTTTTTTTTTTTTATCAATATCTGCTACAATGTAATTGTTCATGAAATGGGGTTCTTTACGCATGTTAAGAATTGTTAAAACTAAATAATACCACAAATTGGATCGACCATTTAGTGACCATTTAGTGCCTAAAAATTTGTACAAATTTTGGCACTAAACATCAGTAGGACAAAGTCAAAATATAACTAATAATTAAAACCAATCCTTGAAATACACCTCATTTAATAGTCCTGAAAATGTTTGTATACAGCCGGATTGCATAAACAATTACATTTGTAAAAGATATTGATACAAATTGATTAAAGTCTGTTCAAAGACGAGACCACTACCAAGCCCTCTTAAACCGAAAAATATCGGTAAAATATCCAAAGTACTCACTTCCTTCGAAAAAAAGAGCAAACAAATCACACCGAATTAATTTTTCTTGCATTTCCGTAACTTTTAGGTCTAATTTCAGGGGAATAAGCGCCCCCTATGGCCTCGCCTCCCCATGGATTTCCATGTATATCAGCGCACAAGCTCACTCTGTGATTCTCACTGAACATATCACGCTTGTAATGCGTAGCTTAGAGTTCTATGACAGTGTATGTTTTACCCAGTCGAGTACATTGGTGGTTAAAAATCTCTTGTTTACCTACTCTTGGCCAATATAAAAACGGTTTTTGAGAGAAACGGATTGGCTGATAAAGATTTGATGACATCATGCGATGAAGCCTATACCTACTAACTTGTAATATAACTCTTCTGATTTAATTGATTAACAAGGATTGACTGTCATGGAACCGACCAGCAGTCATCAGTTTCGTTCAAATACCGTTTTTACTTTGGCCGAGTGTACAGGTTATTCCCGGCTCAAGAATCATGCTTATGTCAAACACTGATATTGTCTCAATCTTTGTGTCGTTCATGGCAATATTGTAAGATATTTCCTCCTGTTTGAAAGTATATTTAATCAAAAGTCTAAATCTTGTTCTAATCCAATGTATCGGTCTGAGATGTAGTTTATTGGCACTTGAGCGCAATCTCAGTGAATTGGCTCCAGATTGTTGTAAGTCAGCCGGATCTGGAGAACATCTTCCCTCTTGGCTCCAGACTCGCGATAAAACCTTCGTAATGTCATTGTCTTATCCAGAAGGGGAGAGACAAAAACACACGGATAGAAAAAAACCAAAAAGCGAACAGGAATCGAAGCTTTGGCGCAGAGGTCACAGTTGAGTGGTTTTTGTTGTTCCCCCGACGCGCAATCTGTCTTGACCATCGCGACGCCTGTCAACAATAATTGCATAGATTAGGCGCCGCGACGTCGACCTGTCGGTCCGACCAGGAACTAATCTAGCGTCGCTTCTTCTCGACCGTAAGAGAGTTATTAGCATCGGGCGGGAGAAAAATTGCCGTCAGCGACGAAGTCAACAGACGAGGCTGAAAAACAAAGTCGACTTCGGTTGATTTAGATCAAGGTAGGTAATGTTGCCCCGGGCAGTTTTTAACCCATGGCTTGGGAGAAATTGGGAGATCATCGGTGAAAATATGGAGATTTTGTAAGAGCGGGTTCCAGATAGTGAATTACCATTCAGTCTTACGGAATCAATTATGCATTTTTTTTTAAAAAAAATGTCTTGTTGAAATCACAAAAGGTATTGTTGAAAGAGCCAAAATATTATTTTCAGGACGTATAGTGATTTTCATAAGTTGTCGTCCAGCGGTCAAAGATATTATGAACATTAAAGTGACAACTTTGTTCTCGCGTGACAATGTTCTCACCTCAATGTTATTCACGGTGTTCTCGGGTGAGATGAGAGGATTGTCACACGAGAACCAAGTTGGCATTTTATATGATCGGTTTTTTGTGTTGTTTTGAGCTCTCCTTGAGCTTTTTTCATTGAAATTGGAATTTAGATAAAGCTCTTTAGATGAATTGTTTTATTGATTGTTTCTATCCTGCCATACACTATAATTAAATTTAGTGGTGCCAAAATGAAAAAAAAAATCCCCTCTGCTACAAGCAAAATATGTCGGTTTTGGTTTTCTGTAGGAGCTATTGTAGAGACACAGATTTACCGACCAGTAAATTTTTGAAACAATGGGACAAACCATTTTCAATAATAGAATTAAAATTACTTCTCATCTCAGCCGTGTATGCAACAACGCACTATGCCACAAATGTCACGTACAACCCTTAGCTAATGCATTTCCATGCACTTTTAGAAAATGTGTAACATCCGAATCACAATTTTCTAAGTTTTAGTTTCTCATTGATCTCCATACTGGTCATGGCTGTTTTTTTGAAAATAATCATATAGTATCTCACTGATATCTCATTAAATACAGTTTGTTTGTGACAACAACTGCTCTTGTTGAGGTAAGAGCGTGCATCCCGCGGCATTATCTGTCCATTAGCATTGAATAGGTCGGTCACAAAGTAGCACGGGCGTGTTATCCACTTTGAATGGCCGTGGAGTGATGACACAATGGCAATATTTACTTAGGTCGTGTTCGGCCCTTCGGCCAACGTCAATAAGACGTTAGGTCGTGACAGATGCGTCACAACAATACGGACACTCCATGTGTGACACTCGTGACAAAAGACGATCCTTTTAGATACTTTGATACTTTGGAAGATAAACGAGAAGTAAAAGCATATCAGATGGATGTTTTATTGACTAAGAACTGAAAAATCATTGGATTGGAAGGATAATTTTATTTTCTTAAAAATTTATCTCTTTTCAACTTTTTATTTCTACGAGCAGCTGCTTAGTGGTTTTTGTATAAAGCTCCAAGGTGATATTGAAGTGACCACCAAACATGTGGTCACATTTCTTACGAAACACATCGTCATTCGTACAATATGCAGAAAAGTGCAGGGATAAGCAAAAATACCAAGAATAAAACAAATCGAAACCATTATGATAGTAATATTGTTTTTGAAAATGTCAAATAATTATCCCTCAGCCGTATGGTCAGACATTACAAAACTTAGAAAAAAAATTAAGTTATTAACGACAGTCCTTAAAATATAAGTAGGTCCATGATAGGCCAGCGTACTATAATTAATAAAATATGTACTAATTTAATTCATTTAAAATGCTAAATAGAGAAATAATTTGGATTAATTACAAAACGTGACACTCGAAAGTTCAGAATAAGTGCAACGAAACCTGATTATTTATACAAATGATAATGCAGAGAGGAAATGGAACATTTGAGTACATAACGAAATGGTACTAAATTGCAATGAAAAGAAGATGAGAGCAGGTATTTTCAATTGATTGACTGGTTGTTTTGTGCTGCACTTGACTCGTGTTTCTGTGTTTTAGTGACCTCTGATCGAGAATATATTATAATTGCATAGCTTGCCGATGAAAATATTAAAACAACAGCTCTGCTTGTTCTCCTTGCTTTAAGGCCTATTTCATTTCTATGCTGTAGGTTTTATAGGTATATATCCTTCTACCCCTACATGGCTTTGTGCCTTTATTAATTCCAAGAGGCTGGGCTCTGTGAAAGACTCCCCCCTCCTTGCTCTTATGTATGATCCATTCCAGCATCTTCCATCTATCCCACCAGTTACTATATTTCCAAAGACGAAAATATAATCTCTGGGGAGCTTTTAAAAGCCATCGATGCAGACGAAACCTTTAGATTTCTTTTTTCCACGGAACATAATGGAAGAAAGCTATATAAGTAGAAAGCACTGAGAGGAGATGGGTGAGGGGAGGGGAGGGGGGTATCATCTCGATCGTGCCAATATTATATCGATACCTCGCTATACTTCGAATTCATGAAGAAGTTAGACAATTTCATTTCAGATGAAATATCCAGCAACTTCAACTATGGCTCGTATAGTTTTCGTTAATCTGTGAGACAGTAAATATGCTATACTATACATGACTGATTTAAGAAATGTAAAAGTTTTTTTTGTTATTTGAAATTGAGATACCTACTCGATGAAAGCACTGAAGTGATGCTGAACGAATAGGCAAATAATTATATATAATTTACTCACTTTTTTCCGAATTTACTTTGAAATTTGTTTGAAAAACTGCAGTGCCAATGACGCAAGTGATGCTTAACGTCGCACTGTTCTGCACGCATACGCTGTAAGATAGCAGTACTTTAGGCCTAAAAGCTTCCACTCTATTGTATCATCATTACACAGTGTATGATTCAATTGTTTAGTCAGCAATGAACATTCAAAACAGATTCCATCAGATTCCAGATTTCACAGATTCCATTACTAACTACAGTGTAACCTCCATGTGTGGCCAACTTCTTGTCTTCTACTGGTGTTTTGAGTGCTGCATGGAATCAGGTAGAAGGTTATAAAAAGTACAAATTTCGTCAATAGAAGATCTCTAAACTCGATAAAATCACAAATTGAAATTACTAAGGTGAGTGGAATTACTATAGGTGAGTGGTTACCGCTCTGAATTTGTATTCCGGAGACCCGGGTTCGATTCCCGCAGCCGTCCTGCCTGACTGGTTTTTTTCGTGGTTTTCCCTCAGTCGACAGGCAAATGCTGGGAAGGTACACTACTAATAGGCCACGATCGCCTCCTTCCCTCCTTCCATCCTTACCTACTCTTCACCATCATCTCCCAAATCATCCTCATAATCATTCATCCGTCGCCATTAGCCTAGCTGCAGAACAGTGCGACGTTAAGCCCCATAAAAAAACTAACAGATTTGACAAAAATTATAGATGTAATAAAAACATTTATTATAATTATAATTTGAAATAGGCAAGAATAGATCATTAAATATACAAACAATCATAAGATATTATAAACGTTGAATAATAGAACATTTTTGGAATCAAATGTTTCCTAAAAACATAGCATTCTAGGGCATCAAACTATATTGAGTCATCCAATTACAATTTCGCAAGTTCACATTATCCGATGAATCTGTTAAACACATGCACTAGTAGCAAGAGCAAGTCGCGTCGTCATCAAGTGCAGCAAACACTTACACCCCTTTCACACGAGCATAAATCATGCATGTCCCCTCTTGTCATCATCCATGTTAATGACCAATCATATCGAATAACACTCGGTTATGATCACCTCCATCAATGTTTTCCACTCGCGAGGGGCGAGAAAGGGTATAACAAATAGGCCCGGCTGAACATTACGGCTAATGGAATAACAATTTGCACGAGGGGCGACTGTTGGTATACAAATGAAGGGCAAGTCTCTTTCGGACAAAACAGTTTTGTGTCACCTTGCAGAATACGTGAAAAGTTATTAGGAAATCGCTCCGTTAACGCGTTGATGAGCGAGTCTTCTTATTCTATGCGATTTGATATGCGTTTGCAAGTTTCTGCTCTACAGGCCTTGGAAAGCAGTGATAATGTATTTGACATTTTAAAATATCAAATACTCTTGAAGTTCTTAGATTTGTCTAAACATTTTCAAATATGTTCTAAAAGGTTCCATTTTTAATTTTCAAAAAATCACAATTACCTGTTCAAAAACTATACGAGATGCCGTTTTTATGGCATTAGTATGTGCGAATAATTTCAGATTGATCGGTCTGGGCAGTGCTGGCAAAACACAGACAAACAAAAAAACAGCGCAGCTTGCCATGCTTTCCGTATGGTCGCTATACTTTATGTTCTGGTTCTGAAACTTAGCTAATAGCTGGACGAATGATTATGATGAAATGAAGATGGCAAGCTTGGACAGTGGGAAGGAAGTGATCGTGGCCTGTTAGTGGGAAACCTTCCCAGCATTTACCTCTCGACTGAGGAAAACCATGAAAAACTTTAGGGCCCGGATTCACAAAGTTTTCCCCCTTGGGATTTGATGGTTTACACCACTTTGGTATACCTAATAAGGAGTGAAAGAGGGGGTTTTGTTTCCAAACCCTATAGGGACAAGCCATGGGAGGGAAGGAAGGCCGAAAGAATCAAACCAAGTACCTCCAGTCCAGACCAGAACCAACTTGCTCGGTGTTCTTGAGCTACTCCTATACCCACCCTTCAAATGTTGAAATTTATTACACAACTAGGGGTAAAAATTACGTAATGGGCGTACATTTCTCGATTTTCTATGAGAATTTATTGTGAAAAAAGTTTCCCCTACGAAATAAGCGCAATCACATATCGCATTCGGTGAAAAGAGAGAAATCAGTTGATTTTTGTCTCGTTTTTTTAATTTGTGCCAGCGTGCGGTTGTCGAATGGGTTGAGGGTGTATTTTGATTGTCAGAGCCCTGTGAATGACAGCAGACGCCTGATTGCGGCACGGCCGTTGCGTCTATTGGTATCCAATCCGCCGTGAAATCTAAGCCTTCCCGATTCACGGTCAGGAGGGTTTCAATGCGCTAACAGGTTTAGAACGCAGCGCGGCGCGCGGCAAAACCAGAGTTTACTTAATTCAGCGAGCAGATGCCGCGCCTGCGGGGGAGATAATGAGACCATCCCGTTCCATTCCGTTCCGTGCCGTCCCGTTCCCGTTCCCGTTGCTCAGGGAGAGGACATTTCATCTTTTTAACAGCGAAGAGTTTAGATAATGAAAAATACCTCCTCCTTAAACCTAATAATAATAGCGGTTTGTCCCCAGCTACTCCGGACAATTCTCCAGAAGCCACTCTCTCTCTCTCTCTCTCTTTCCCTCTCTATCACTCGCTCCAGTCTTGTCCAGCATCACCTGTCTCTTCCGATCCTCCTCCAGACGTCCTTGTCTATAAACAATTGAATTTGACTTACGTCAGTAAATACAGTTATATTGAAGTATTCTCTTACACAGTGACTCATGTCACCATTACAAATATGATTGGATGATCGCAGAATTACTGGTTTGTGTGCTCACCTCAAGAATAATTGAAATTGACTTCCGGCTTTCTACCTGTAAGTTACAGATTGTAAATAACGAATAAGTTATGACGTCATAACTCCATGTTATGATCTCACTCATGTTAATTTTATTAATTTTCATAGAATCACGAAGTCGTAACAATTTCGCCAATGAGTCAAAAGAGAGCAATAAATTGTTTTTAAAAAACCTGTCATCACATGTTGGTGATCCTAATACAGATCCATTGCAGTAAACTAAGTGAAAAGAGTGAAACATGAGACTTGTCGTGTGTCGCTAAGCGTCGGCGTCGGCGTCGGCGTCGATGTCTGTGACAGGACGCGTGTTGCGACTCGCTTCCGGCTCGGCGACCTCGCACACAGAGAGCAAAGAGCATCATCGTCCAAGCCGAGATCTCGCCGAGTGCTTTGGTTTCACATCTGTGACTGACAGTTGACGATCACTCATCGTCACGCGGCTTGATTATCTGTCGAACTCAGCGCCAGTGGACATAAATCACGGCCTCGCGGATTCATCAATGCCACCGACACGGCCTATTGGTTATTGATAAATGAAGGAATTTCATTACGTTAATGCATTGTACGGACATTACTGCGGTGGTTACAGACGAAACGGACTTGGCTTATGTCGGAAAAGTTGGCAGATTAATCAATGGGAGTTATGGTAATAAAACTGGGAAAACGCTCAACGCGTTGATAAGCGAGCACCGATACGTAGGTACAACTCCTCGAACTAGAATTCCTTGCAAAGCTACTCTGGAATTCATCCGAATCATTTTTGCAGTGATCATGGTCAGGGTCTAGCGTATTTTATATACATTTCATAGAAGATATCGTTCCTACAATACTTAGCCTACAAGAAAAACTAACAAAAATCAATTTCCCGATGAAACCAATTGACCAATCTTGCTAGAAATCATTAGATATCAATCAGGATAGCAATGAATCTTTTGTGAAAAAATTGGCCTGATCCGTTAGTTAGTTTTACCCGTAAATCGTAATGAGTAAAGAATAGACAAAATATAAAATAGAAATTCGAGCTATAAGTTTCAAGTGAGCTTTGCTTGGAGCATCATTTCAAATTTCATGCAGTTTGGGCAGTATTTATGAATGATTTCTTTCTCGCAATTATTTTTTAAAATGGTTTTGAGTAATTCAACTTGTGTTGACTTTTCCCCTTGTCGCGAGCATCCTTCTACATGAAACGTGAGGTAAGGCTGCGTGGTGGAGGGGGCGAAGAAATGAGTTTGTTAAAAGCCACGGGAGCGAAGAGTACGCATCACGAATCAACTTCAAAGTGACGACACAAAATGAAATCGCAAGAGCAGAGCATTGACTGATGGTGGTTGAAAGTTGCGTCAAGAAGAGGAGAGTGGGGGGAGCTTTTAGCTGGTAGCCGGTGCATCGCTCTCCTAGCTATGACGCGACAGCTCACGCACAGCTCACGCAATCACACGGGCCAATCACGTGCAAAGAAGACCAACTGCAAAACTATTTCTTTTTGAGTGGTGTTTAACGTCGCATTGATCTGCAATTAGGCTAATGGCGACGGATGAATGATTATTATGATGATGCAGAAAGGGTAAGGATAGACGGTGAGAAGAAGGCAGTCGTGGCATAGTAGGGAACCTTTCCATCATTTGCCTCTCAATTGAAGGAAAACAAGAAACACCCTCAGTCAGCAAGTGAACTTGGGACCTAGAGTTCAGTCCACTGCTTTTATGCCTGTGTCAACTTGCTATGTAACGAAAATTCAACAAAAAGCTTCAACAGAGCTCGTGTTATAACTTCTAGTTTTTATTCTGAACCCGGTAATTTTAATTTGTTCTCCTTGCAATATCTTAATAATGTGGAGATTTAAAGTATGCAGATGGAAGTGGCTTTCATCCTGTTTAGTTCAGTTATAAGATTGCGAAGAACGAAATGCAAAGATGTGTAAAGAAGGAGCAACCGTTCACATTTAATTTAATTTAATGAGATAGTAGTTACACACTGCGAGAGGAGAGAGCGAGAGAGAGCGAAGCTATGTCGCAGCAAATGAGAGAGAAAGAATGCATTACTTTTCTACAAGCTACGTGTTCCTCACACATAATTTAGCCATTATACCTTTCTATCTCTTGGGCTTAGAGATGAAAACGAAAAGAGAGAAAAGTAAACCAAACCCCAGGGGAGGAAAGAGAGAGAAATACGGCAACCCAACGGAAATGAAGCATTGGAGAAAACGCAATTAAAATCTAATTTGCAAGTTATTCTCACTCGAGTGATCAGCTTTATCGGGTAAGAGGGGGGTGGGAGGGGGGAAATAGGGACCCACAATGAAGGGGGGGGCCCACTCGTATAATACTTCCAATTAAAGCATCAATTAAACAGAAAACCGACTTAACTCTTGGGCTGATCTCGCGCATAGAAGACTGTGGATTAATTAGAGCCGTGCTGAGCCGTCGAGACCGGTGGTGGTGCCGTGCCGTGCAGGTGGTGGAGGTGCCATGCAGGTGGAGGTGCCGGCAGGTGGTGGAGGTGCCGTGCATGTGGAGGTGCCGTGCAGGTGGAGGTGCCATCGACACCAGAAGAGGTTAGTGGAGGTGCCGTGCACGTGGTGGAGGTGCCGTGCAGGTGGAGGTACCGTGAGGGTGGATGTTTTGCAATCACTTTTTTTTTTTTTTTTAACTCCTTTATTATTTAATACAACATAGTACACAAGCATCACGCAATCCACAAAGCTCAGGGAGCTCATCTGTGGGGAAAGACAATATGAAAAGAAAGAACAGATATGTTTTAGGAGCGTAAGAGAACATAAAAACAGAATTACTTAATAAAAGTAACTTAAGAATAATAAGATCAAAAGAAATATTACATAAATAATCACTCAACATGAACATTCAAACACTTGCTACTATCAATAAGGTTGAGAGTTCTATAGTAAACAACCATCAAGGAAGGATTAATAAAAATAACTCAAGAATAAAGAAAAAGTGAATACAATAACACAAAAAAAGAATGTATAAATGAACTCAAGAATAAAGAAAAATTGAATATATAATAATTCCTAATAATGACATAAATAATCACAAAAAGAAAATTCACCATACGTTATACTTCCATACAGGTTGAGATAAGCATAGGTTCAAAAATGGTTCTAAAGTGAACACCCCTCGAAAAGAATTAAAAAATAATAATTCAAGAATAATAAGAAAAAGTGAATACACAACCTAAATGAAAACATAAATAATAACAACATGAACATTCAACACTTGTTAACCTTCAGACAAGGTTGAAAGAAGCCAATGTTTCAACGCAATTTTAAGAATAGAAAAGGATTCGAAATTTCTGCAATTACTGGGAATTGAGTTAAATGTTTCTGGAACAATAAAATCCAGTCTTCGTTATAATTATAAATCTTTTGAAATATCTTTCTAACGAGTCATGGAACATCAGAAAATATCTCAAGAAATTATACACCAAAATTACAAATGGTGACAGCGGTGGTACTTATAAATCATAGCATTTCCGTGTGATTAATTGTGAAATATCTCCCCCGTGTATTATCTAGGAATGACAATGGACGCCGCCTGGTGTGTCGGATGCTGCCCCCACATGTCGAGGTAATTGGCGGAGATGTGTCCCGGGTGACCATGGTTACGGAAGAGCAAAGGAGCAGCGTTACCTGTAGAATGATGTTAATTACACCGCGGACCTGCTGGAGTGTGAACTAACGAGCTCGTGATTGGCGTCAAAGCGGCGTCGCGCTTTGCCAGAGATAAGAATGAAATAATTGCACACATTTCACTCCCCCGGTTCATCACCGCACCCCCCCCCCTCACCTGGGGAGGCAACAATCATAGGGGAAGAGTGTGCGAGTGGCAATATACATGTCACATTCCGCGTCTCATACGATATAGACAGTAATTAACATTACATATAAGATAACTATTCAGCACTTCGGAAATATTATATTTATTAATTTAATAAATAAATGAACGTCTCTAGATTTGTAATTTATGAAATTCACATTATGTGACATTAGGTATTATTTGAATACTTACCTAAGCAAAATAAAAAAAATCAAGTTAGTTCTGCATTTTCAAAAATGCACTTCGTTGTTGAATAACATAAATAGATGAGGATCGTCGAAATGCATGTGAAATTTGTAAAAAGTAGAGCTCTTATTAAAAACTTATTTACTTATATACCTAGGGCATATTTGCAAGAAACATTCACTCAGTCACATTCTAATTTAAAACGCCTCAATTAGTAGCGTAATAATTATCAAAATTATTGCGAAGTAGGTTTAAAGTTAAATATACTTTAAATTTAGGGGTTACTGGCATTTGCGATCTCCTGGCAAACCTTCTTGGGAATACATAGATGCAAAGTGGGATTCAAATAATATTTAATAACTTTTCAAATAAGTATAGCTTTTACTTACTAAATTCTTGCAAATCGAATTATGTGTATTTTTCGTGTGACATTGTGTGAATAATCCCACTGTGTTAATATTATTAAATATTTTCAATGCAGTCAATACGAAGGTTTTCAAAGCAAACGTCACTCACTGTGACTTGATCTCTGCGTGGACAATGCTCCAGCACAGCATCTGCCTCTCGACCTGACAATCTGTTGACACGGCGTGGGTGGGCGACATGATCTCGAGTTGATACAGAAGCCACAATACAGGAAGATTATCTATAATGAGATCGCTGCCAAGTCAGCAGGGAGGTGAAACCACGGGATTCGGTTTCAGTTTCTTCCCAGCCAAGTCACTTTTCCCTTTTTTCCTCACATCCTTTGTGCCTTTCGCATGCAAGGTTTTTATAAAAAGAATATATGAATTATATGTAAAGTAATGTCAGGATGTCGGAATGTTTTATTTTCGTAATAAATGTGTTTGCGGAATGTGGATGTGGTTGAACCGGAACTCTCTCCATCCTGGTGGAATGTGATTCCAGATGAGCGACGCCATCATGGCGGCGGTTGCGTCTCGACGTCTTCGACTGAGGCGAACTGCTCTACATGTCCCCCCCCTCCCCCCACCCACAACCCCCTAGGAGACGGAGCCAGAGAAGGAAACTCTGAAGATGGGGATGAAATTACATATCTCGTAAGAACTAAGTCAAGACGTTAGCGAGTCAACAGTCTACCTAGATATTGTCAACATAGTGTTCAAGCATTTTAATTCGCTAGACGAACACTTGGCCAAAGTAAAAACGGTATTCAGAAGTATAAGCTAGCGCCTTAGGAGTAATTGTCAAGGAACCTGACCAGCAGCCAATTATAAACATTTCAGTTCATCTTAGTAAAAACAAGATTCATAATTTATGAATATTATGATGTTATACAATCGGGTACAGTTTGTTTAATCAGAAATGAATGATGACTTATTATACAGCCAGTTTAGATTTCCCATCAAATCCAGTCTAAGCCCAACAAATTGGCTCGCAATGGTGTTACACTTATTTTCACATTTTCCTACGAATATATTATTTATAACGAAGCCTTTTTCCCGAATTTACATGTTTCCTATTTCGTCCCATCTCCCCCTTTTAGAATCCCTCCTCCTCCCCCCTCAACCTCCTTCACCCTTCCCAATCCTTCATACGTGAAATTCAGGGCCCCGAGTTCTCCGAGACTCGTTTTGTCATCTTTTGCTCGTCGTTACTGACTATAAAATGCTCCATAACTCGTCTGAAAACCCTTAATAAACATCCATCTTCTCGATTGCGCATGAATTGCCATCTATACAAGCTCAGAGGAATCTGGCATTAACATTAATGTTATAATTTACGAAAAGCAAACCTTCATTCACTTTTATGACTCAGACCTTTCAAGCAAATTGATGGGTTGGTTTTTCAGAATAGAACACGGACTGGAAGTTGGTAAGTACCAAGCAAAGTACCAAGAATATATTTAACCTATCTATACCTTAAGTAAGTACACTATAAATGAGATGCATAGATTCAAAACCAACTTCGCATAGTTTGAGAAAAAGGCTAAATCAGTAGTAATTCTTATATTAATAGCAGGTCACATGAGTTTTCAGTACCAGTTTTGAAAAGGAAGAATGTTTGTAAGTTTTGTATTAAAAACAAGTTAGAACTTGTGGTTAGAAGTGGGCCAACATTTTATCCGATTTTATACATTGTCATGCACATTTGTCAAGAACTTGAAGAGAATCTCATTTTGAAATAATTGTCAAATTTGTTTTTATCGAAAACGAGCTATGCGGCACCTTGATCTCTGGCAAAGTTTTAGCTATGTCAGCAGCCGCTTCCAATGTGTAAAGAGCAGCAACTTTCACGCATAGTATAGCTTATTAATCTACATTCAATACAAAAGCTCGCGTATCAAAGTTTAACCATGAAAGCATGTTTTACAAGTATAATCATGTTCGTATAGCACTGTTTGTTTTGCAATATGTAACTAATCAATGCACAATGTTGTTCAGCAGATTTTGCGGCCCCATTCGATTCAGACTCATAAACAGAAAGCGAAACTTAAAATATGTACATTTGAATGCAAGGAGTAGTCTTTGTTGAGTCAGAGGTTTGGAAGAAGGGAAATCAAAGTCTTTCCGGTCTCACATTTTGAAACTTGAACTTCCGGTTTTAGATGTGTGCCCCTATAGCGTGGGCTTACGTATATTATTATATCAACTTCCGGAAAGGAGGGTGGGGGTTAGTTTGCATATCGGAACAAGCTGAAGGGAAAAATTAGCATTTCAAACAGAAGAGTATTATGAAGTTTGTAATGCATACTGATTCCGCCATTTTGATGAGATGACGTTATGTCGTGCCTGGCTGAAGCTCGGTCATGTGTTCTCTCGAATCCAAGTTCAACGCATTTTATTGACCAAACAAACAGATTTGCTAGAAAATTATTTTACTTTGAAGTTTGATTTGCAATACCTCCGTTAATTTCTTGCTGAAAAACAAAGAGCTTTCATCTTGAAAAAAATATTTGTCTGTTCGCACAAAACTCAATTCTTCTTCCAAATCTTATTTCTGACAATATTTTCTGTCTCCTTTCACGTCACATTTTGCTTGTTGTTTTCTTCACTGCAGACTTCGCGGTCTTCCGTTCAACAACATTTCTTACTCGTTCATAAACTTTATAAATGACTTTAGACGTTTTTGCAAGAGAGCATTGACTTTAAAAAATTAATTCTAATAAATTATAAAACTAACAGTGAACTAACTGATTTGAAATTCGCTAAGCTTCTATTGCAATTTGTCAAGTTAACGTAATTATCCTGATTATGTTTGCATCTGCATTTCATGAATTTTAAGTTCAACACATTAGAAGTAAATAATATTTATAATATTGGTAAACGATCATGGAAAATGGCTTATTATGAAGTTTGATTCATTGTAAAATTCCACTCTTGGAAGGGGAACACAACAAATAAATACAACAAATAAATGAAAATAAAACGCTGTGAACGCTTTGGTAAGCTTGCTTTCGAAAATATATTTTACTTTTCATTCAACAAATTTTACAGATATTTCGAAACAAGCGTACAATGTATAAATAACTCATAAAGTTCTTGACCGAATTTTCTGATAATTGTCAATAACATTATATATTATTGTTGGTCCCAAAAACATGTATAATTTAATTTTATTATCTAAATTTTCAATTTTCAACCATTCACAAATTTTTATTCAAAAACTATACATACGTGACCTCTCATATGACATTAGTGTGTGCGCCAGTTTTCAGATCGATTGGTTGAGGAATTCAGGTGACGCTCGCTTAAATATTTTAAAATTTGACTTCCACTTTCCAAAGACAAAGCAGAGACAATGTCGAGTTCCCCACAATAATAAATACTGTTCTGTCGAGCAGAAGGGCGCGTTTTCATCATGTTTTTCTCGCGATTTGATTGGCTCTCCATCTCTCACCGCTGTCTTCGCCATCATCAGTCACCGGAGGCTGGTGATTTATCATGGCTGACTGGCGAGAATAATAAATCAGCAGAGAGGAAGAAGAAGTTGCCGAGGATATTCGATGGAAAAATAAGGTTTTCCTTCTAGTTCTCGACGTTATGAGATGAAGGATGTATAGTTTAGACCGGAGAACCGGGACGCATTTGTTACGTCACTCGATGCTTCGCAATCGTGCTTTAGAACGGGGCTCTTTGCTATGCTTTGAACAAGGAAAACACGCTCTGTGCATGAGTTATTGCTCATACACTAGTCATTTGCAAGTGATCATGGTGCATTTGCATTTATTGAGCGAGCGTAGCGAGCGTCACCACGGTACTCTTATGGCACTTTCTCTGTGTGTTTTTTTTTGTTTGTTTTTTTGTTTTGTTTTTTTTTGTCCGCACAGCCCAAGTTAAACCGCACATTCAATCGATCTGAAACTTTGCACATATGCTAACGTAATCTATGCGGTCCCTGGGATCGTTTTTGAACGGGCTCCTGTGATTGGTTCAAGTTTAAAAAAATTATCTTTCGATTGGTTGCTCCGATCAATTTGAAATTTAGCAAAGTCATTGCAACCAACATTGTACCCAATCACAAAAAATTTTAGCCAAATCCTCCCATTGGTTAAAATTTAAAAAAATCTTTCATATGATTTTTGAAATTTAAACTAGAAACGATTGAGCGATCAACTTAAAACTTCACGTGGTCATTGGTACCAACATTATCTGTATATTTGTACATTTTCAGACTTATCTGTGTTTAAATCCAAACGTTATTGACATTTTACGGACATTTTGCGTGTTGGCTGTCAAATTACTCAAAAATGTTGATCACGGCTACTTCGACTCTTTATATTTCCAAGGTAGTTAGAGCAACTTTCAAACGTCTGAAACTGATATGACCGTTCAACAGATCGATCTAATATTGTGTAAGTACACACACTTTTCTCATATGAGTGGTCCCAGGTATATTTTTTTATATAGATCCTATGATTTTTGAATATTAACAAGGAACATTATTTTAATCATAAAGGTTCAATCGATCAACTTAAACCTTTGCATGGTTATTGGGACTAATACTTCAGGAATATTTGGAGATTTTTATAGCTACAAGTCTGACGAATTTCAAGAATTATTGGCTTTTAATGATATTTTCGATCGACATAATTTCGGTTCGAGGTGTTGCGCGTGTCCGTGCTCGCTCATCAACGCGTTACACAGAGCGTTTTCCTAGTACATGGATAGATCAGTATCGAAAACGATTTCAAAATGTTATTAACTCGCTGAATTCTTGACCGATTTCTCGGAAAGTTATGTAAATTATGAAAAATATTTTGTCCTCTTTTTGAAATGTCATTCCATGGTGAAATGAAACGTGAAAGTTCACGTTTGTAATATGTTGGCTTCTTTCACGCCAAATTCAAGCTTGGCGACATAACTGGGCGAAATTTACCGCACTTTCAGAGCGATTTTTTAAACAAAATTTAGCTTGGTCCTCCTTTTAGATCTGAATCCTTTTGGGTGTGAGGTTACAAGATATTGTTTTAACGGGCTCTGTGTCGATATCTGTAACTTTGAGTGGACAATTGTATATAAATATTAGCATTTATGAATTCACTTTTGATTATTTAAAACTATGGCATTCAAACAGCCAGCGGCATCGAACATGCACCACTAGAATTTCACTTAGTGGAACTACAAGTAATAAGATTATCAAATGCATTAAATTCCCTCTGTATTGTTTTCAAACATGAACATCAACATAACGCAGCGTACTGCATGAAAGTCAACAAAATGGCATAATTGAAGTTCGACATCAATATTTGATCGATGTTGCAAATTGTGCGTCAATCACGAATATTCCCTGAATATTCATCTCCATTACGCGGCAACAAATCAATACCACCGCCTGCTAATGGAACGTTTACCCCGGCATCTGGAAGAGAACACACGAGGGCGGTGTGTTGTGATCGCAGGTATAGATCGATGAGGCGTATTTAATTGGGTCGGCGGTGTCTTTTTATCCGAAACCACCCCTGAAAATCTCTTCGATACCCTTTGTACTTAGTTCAGATTTCTATACACAATGCTCTGTTGCGGTGAACTTGAAATATACAGGGCGTCCGACCGATATTTTCTAAATCTATTGTCTGTCCGCAAAACGCTTTTTATTTTTTTAAACTTTTCACAAGAAGTAGGTGAAAAGAAGAGACGCATCTCTTGAGACGGTTGTATTGAGGAAGTTTCTGAAACATGTTTTTGCGCACACTTTGGCGTTCGTCGCACAGTAAATATCGGATCCCCTCTCAAGGAACTTATGTAATATAGGTGCCTATCTCTTATATGTATATAACGACACAGCCGGGTGATTCGAAGCAGAAGCAATTTAAGGGATGAGATTACGTCACGATGTCGCTAAGAAGCGTCTTGAAAAGGAGGCGGAAAGATGGAGGCACGTCGGGAAGTAAATGCCATTGATATTGACGCCCCGGTGCATATATTAGGTATCACATTCACATGTCTTTGATCAGGTGAAAATACTCGTTCACTGAAATGATCACGAAGATTACGGAAGTGATGCAGTCTGAGAAAAGGAACTTATGGTGCAATGGGCTCTTTCACTTTGCCAATTAAGTCGTAATGTTTAATAAATCACGAGTTTTTATTTATTTTAGGTATACTCTTTGTTATAATTACTGTAAAATAAAAATCAGCTGATAAAACAAGCAAAAATCCATTAACATTGACATGTATTTTAATACTGTTTATCTCATAATTATCGTTTTCATATATACATTTAAAAAAAAAATATCTGGGGATTTTGGATTCAATTTTGAAGACAAAACGTTTTTTGTGTGTGAAATGACCAGGAAATTATTCTCAATTAAAGGATGAACATTACATTAGGGATTGGGAGATGCTGATTAATAGGTAATTAGATAAGGATTGACTTTGGGAAGGAGCTGGTCGTGTCATATTTGTAGGAAACTGTCCCAGCATAGGTCTCTGGATCAAGGGAAACCACGATTAAAGTCAGTCAAGAAGGCTGGAATCGAACTCTGGACCTCTGGAGTGTTTGTCCAGGAGTCAAACTTGCTTCAATAGGACAATTGTCACATTACTACATGTTGATAGAAGCCATACGTTTCGGCTATAAAATTACTTGTTCATCACAATAGGTACCTTATGTTGTGATCCCACTTTTTTATTATTTAAAAAAATCAATTACAGATTGAATACATTTGCCATCGGCCTTGTAATGTGGATCAGCTTCAACGAAAACGTGAACACAGCATTCACAGGCCCATTGAGTTGTAAAGGAATTTGCTTTGAGTCTGCGGTATGTTCCACACCGGCCATGTAAGTAAACACCTAATATTCTTTTGATGCTGACGCAACGCCGTTGCTCCTGAGGGGAAGGATTACGGCGGTCTCTTTGGCTCAATCGGCGAGGTAAAGGACGACGGCAAGTGCGAGGACCCGTGAGAGAATCTCATCTGACAAACTTGCACCGCCGAAAGAAGATTCTCCGACGACAATCTCGACCAAGCAAAGAAAATACTTTAAAATCAACAGCTTTCAAAGACTTGAGTAAAATCTGGGCTTATAGATTGACGCCGTGGAGAGGTGATGTTCTGAAGATATAGCTGAAAATAAAACTGATTTTTTGACTATAAGAAAATAGTATACAAATATAATTTATATAAGATTAAACCTTCTATGAGTTTTAAAATTATTTAATAATATTTTTCTCAGTAAAATCTCTTCCCACGGAAGTGATAGCTGTACAAATGTATTTTCACTTATAAATTTGTATTCTCATGGAATACAAGTGTACAAGTGCAATACAATGGAATACAAGTAAAGTGATGGTTGTATAAATACATTTTTATCAACTGTTGTTTCTCAAGAAGGAAACAGTTTTGTTATATAATTTAACTTTACACTACCAGATGTGTTTCTGCTCAAACTACTTATTTTCATTTAACTAGGTATGCTGAGTGTAATTATTTTTCGTGATCTTTTTTAATTAGGACCCAAAACGAAGCCAAAAACCTCAGCTTAATTGTCCAAACAGTTTCAGAGTTAGACAAACCAACTACAATCCAGTCTCAGCAAGTCCTCGTTAACAGTCGGCAATTATCCAAGCTGCATTGTGCCGGATTACAACTGTTGAAATAACACCCTCCTCATGGGGGGGGGGGAGATCTGACGTCTCAATTTCACACAACAATCAACGTCTTTTTCCAAATCCACAGATGTCGAACGAATTACCCATTATATACAGCTTAAAAACTTGTGCGCGCGCTTTCAATACATTTGTGTCGACGCCGACGCCACGCGCCGCGGCGTGCGTCACACCGACGGCGTCGGCGACGCACCCCAAATCGGACGTCGGCACGTTAGAGAGATCTTTTTTATTTCGACGCGTCTAAATGAAATGAGCTCGCATGAAATTATTTTCTTTTGATGGCATAAAGTCGGGCCACGCGACTTGACAGCGAGGAGGAGGCCGTTTTATTGCACCGATTTAATTACTTTCAGATTTGTCGTTTAACGACACGGACTCTGATGATATCGTTATTGACATGCTCGAACCAAAACTAACATTATACCTACCTACTCATGGTGAGAAATATGCGATATTTTCTTCTATAATGCTCGAATTGCACCATCATCAGCTATTGTAATTTTTTTTATATAGTTACCATTCTTTAGTTTGGCTTAACTCACACTGTTCTGCAGCCAGGCTAATGGCGACTGATGAATGATTATGATGATGATTGGGATGAAAATGATGAAGAATGTGAATATGGACGATGAAGGAAGCAGGCACGGCCTTTTAGTAGGGAACCTTCCCGGAATTTGCCTCTCGATTGAGGAAAAACACGAAAGTAAACAAAACATCAGATGATTACAAGAGATGAAGATGAGCCAAAGAAATAGGCTCAGAGAAAATGTGCATATTCACAAATATAAATTGTTTTATTGATTCAAATTATCTATTAAATTTTTGTGGGAATATTGCTAATATTTGCTAAACCGATGGATTTTTATTATCTAAACGCCTCATCTCAACAGAAGTTGCATCCGCAAGTAGATATTTGCGGATGTCAGTCCTCAACACCACAAGACCGTGTGATATAACTAGGAAAACGCTCAGTGTAACGCGTTGGTGAGCGAGCACGGGGACATGCAAATTCTCGAACCGGAAATGCGTACACAAGCACAGAAAACATATACATCCATATTGAATTGAAATATGATCACTCAGTCAACACAACATATTATTATGCTTTTCATTGAAACTTGAAAATAGCATCTAAGCATCTAAGAACCCTGGTTAAAATAAAACAAATCAGATTCAATCCAATTGGCACTGGAAAACATTCATTTTGATACTTCATTACTGACAGATATTAAAAATGTTAATAAGTTCATACGTTCTTAACTGATTGGGATGAAATTTTGTAAAATAAGAGACAATGTTGGTCTTAATGATCATGCAAAATATGAGTTTGATCTGAATTATCGAAGACCGTTTTCATTTTTCAGCCTATCAGGAGATATTTATTTAAATTTTAACCAATGAATGGATTTCAAAAAAATTAGTGTCTGTAAACAGAGAAGGTTGGTTTTACTTTTACATGTGTGCAAAATTTCAGCTCGATCGAAGAAAAACTGACCTGTATAGCCAAAATATGAGTTTGATCAGATTTATCGAAGACCATTTTCATTTTTCAACCTATCAGGAGATGTTTATTTCAATTTTAACCAATAAATGGATTTTAAAAAAAATTTGGGCCTGCAAACAGAAAAGGTTGTCTCTACATGTGTGCAAAATTTCAGATCGATCAAAGAAAAACTCTGACCTGTACAGCCTCACCCAACAGAAAAAAAAACAAAAAAAAAACAGAGGTCCGTGCCAAATGAGCCGAAAGGAGACGCTCGCTACGCTCGCTCAAATAATCATATGGACGGAATCCAGTAGACGCGCACATGCGTCGATAATCTGGACATTCTCTTAAATATATGAGGCTGTATTTGGTAAATGTTTTGCAGATTAATGAAATGTCCTTCCATCAAGTCGCTAACCGATATATCCTCTTGATTTGCGAGTGTGGCTCACGAACTGGCGCATCTGATCCTAATTCAGTCGCCTGGATTGACACATCGCCCCGCCACGTGGCGCCATTGTGCATGTATGTGTGCAGTCTCGCGTGCAACTTGGCAACGTCGCACGCGCGATTACACGCGAAATATTACCATTTCGACCCCGCGATGTTGATGTTTGTAATTGACAACCAGTGGCGTCGGCCATCGGCGTCATTCGATTTGATACGGCGTTGTGGGAAAATGTTGCGTCACGATAACATTGCGTTCCCTATTATATAAAGTTTTCCCAAGTCCATTCTGATTGCATGGAATCGAATTTCATCAGAATTAGGAATTTTAAAGTTGTAGAATAGGGTCCCAGGAAGAAATTCACAACCCTGAAACATTTGTCCCTTTTTGAAAACATTTCGTAATATAATCTGTATCTGAGAAATAAAATGCTCGAAGTCCATTTTCTCGATTTTGCGTTTTGCTTTTGGAATCGTGTAATCAAAAATCTCTATTAATTGCAATTGGAAGTCAACAAATACAATTTCTATATTGACGTTTTCTCTTACAAAATGACTCGAGTCACCATTACAAATTTATGATAGGATGAATTGATACAATTACTGGTTTTTGAACTTACTTCAAGAATCATTGAGATGGACTTCTGTCTTTTACCTCTGTGCTATAGAAATGTTTTGACGGTAAAAACAAGGATGTTGTGTTATTCTCTGAAAAGTTATATAGATTGTTGACTTTCTTCAATCACGGCAAAGTTTTTCCACCTCCCCTTACCTTTATTCTCTTTGGAAGAAATTCATATTTGAGGATGATTATGCTAAATTTATGCTAAATATGTTGAAAATCCTGTCAATGTTTGAGATTAAGAGCCCTCTGCAGCACGAATGTGGCGCCTCCAAGCGGGACCCTTCTCGTCATCCCTTGTCAATGTCGTGATTGTCTGACAAATGTCGTTACCTCCCGCATTGATCCAGATCGCTGAAGATGAGCTAACAGCTTCTCCGTAATGAAATCCAGCAGCATCATTATCAAGCCGACCCCAGGGAGCTGTTCATGAAACCCTCCGATAGAGGGCAACGCGGTCGCAGCCAACCACTGCACGATAATCACTTTATAAAACAATTTGCCTGCTCGTCCAGCCGCGACGTGATGCAGAGTTGAATAGCAGCGGCCTGCAGCGGATTCGTTCGATCCGACGGAGATGAGGAAACCTGATTAAGATATTAATAATGACAGTGCATTGAGTGCACTGAGAGCACGTTGACTCATTCGGGAGATCGGAGGAAAAGATTCGATCTCGGGAAAGTGAAGAGTAGAAATAAAGTTTGGATGTTAGGTTGAAAGTTCTCCATAGAACTTGATCAACAATGAGCGACCAAAACTTATTGTTCCGCAACGGAGGGTAACGATTATCATCCACTCCAGGAGAATTATTCTGGATGCCAATTTCTTACATTGAGTTACTCTAACTTAGACTAATCGTGCCCGGGAATGATTGGTTAGTATGTCATTTGAAAAATTAAAAGCTCCCCGATAACTTTTCCATTTTTTGTAAATTAAGTTCTAGAATTAATAGAGCCACAACTACTTGTACGAAATACACCAGGAATCGTACCTTAACACAACAATAATTATCCTCTGAGAAGAATTACGACCCAGTAAATATCCCCATGAAGAATTACCCCCCAGTATACCCAGGAAGAATTGTCCCCGGATTGAGCTACCCCCAGAATAAGTTACCCCCCCCCCCCCTAGAAATCACCCCAGGCAGAATTACCCCCAGGAATCACCCCATGAAGAATCACCCCCGGACAAGCAACTTTGACTTGGTATTCAGTCCACGACAGAGAGTTGCGTGGTTTTCCACCATTACGTAACGATCCTTGGCTTGGCGTCTTCTTTGCGCCATTAGTTCACAATATGGAGAGAGTTGTTTTCTGCGCTGGCGGAAGTTGATATGGCACCTTCCGGCCGCCGCGACGCCCGATGAAAAGCGCCGCGACGTCGCGTAATGGCCCCTCGCCTGATACTTAGCGGTAATGGCACGAGGAGAGGAGAGAATAATGCGGCGAGGTTTTGTTATTAGGATGAAAGATGGAACAACATGCGTGACCGTTTAGTCAATGATCTCGTGGTTAATAAAGCGACGCCGACGTCGGGCGTCGTTTAGTTCCAGTGGAAACACGCACACCACACTGCTGGCTACTCTACTGTACATTCAGTGGTGGTCTGGTGGAATATTGATCCTCAGCATTACTATATAAATGTAATTACCTATAGTATTTTATAATTTTTTTAGAGACAATAATTGACTCTAAATGGGCCTTGGTTATAAAAAGTACTGATTCTAAAAACTGACCTCCAACTTAAAAGAAGAAAAAATTGAATATTATGTAATATTAATTAATATTATAAATGTAAAAGTAATATAATAATGTAGCAAATTAGCTAAATAAAAATCTTGTTGAATTGAATTGAAACTTGTAAAAAATAAAAAATAAAAAGTCCTCTTTAAATAAGAAAATACCAAAAATCCCGTTAATCCAACCCGTTGTTTTTAGAAAGTCAACAAAACTTATACTTGTCTCGTTTGTCAATTTATTTTTGAACTAGGTATTTGTGTCCAAATCCTATTTCAGTTGATTTTGGAAAATGGTTTATGTTTCATGTACGTAAACTATAAAAATACAACAATCATTTTCTGTCCAGTATTGAAAACGTGCCGCAAATGTTTTTTTTCTTGCTACTCAAAATTAATTCACCGAGCAATGATTTGAAATGGTTATCGAATACATCAATGCGATATGTCATATTCACACACAGCAGCTCGCCATTCTGAAGATGAATACATAAATAAATTACACTTGAAGGGGGTTGACATTTAAATCGCAGTTTTAACAAAGCTCTTAAGTCTAATATTATGACTGAGTGCGATAACGACACAGTTATGATTAATCGCCGAGTGTTTTCAATGCACGCGCGGGGGTCTCTTTGTGTCGAGCGGGGGTGTAGAGGCTAAATGCCGGGGTGAAGCTGATAGGGGGGAAGGGGGGGAAGTGATACGTTGTATTATACAATTATTGTAGATCAAGACTTAGTTACGCTAAGCCTGTTTGAAAAGAATTTATAATGTACATGAATAGAGAACAAATGAGATCGGTCTGAGGCAGTTCAATGAGGTTCATTTGTAGCTGTGAGGATAAAAATTGTTTGGCACTCGTTGGTAAATATCATTTTAATATTTGTATAAGTCAACATTAACAGATCCCTGCATTATCATTCATGTTGTTGGTGTTATACGAGATGACCTCTATCATTATTCTTAGATACTTCTTAATGGAGCAAGTTGGCTCAAGTGAGTAACGCCTACGTGCACTCCGGAGGTCCCAGCGCAGTCCCAGCGCAGTCCTTCCTGACTGAGGATTTTTCGTGATTTCGCTCAGTCGAGAGAGAATTGTTTGAAAGGTTTCCTAATAGTAAGCCACGACAGCCTCCTTCCTAACCTTCATCCTTATCTATACTTCAACTTCATCTCCGTATCATCGTCATAATCATTATCCGTCGTCATTAGCGTACTACGATGTAGAAACCACTAAAAAACAAAATCGGAACACATTTCGACTAACAGCACCAGATGGAGTGCAGAACAGGTACAGTAGCTCGATTGGGTAACTTTAATTTTAATATGTAAGCTCTAATTATCTATAGCCAATAACAGGGCTCTATTCTACATCTCAAAATAAAGTTACACAATCGCGCTTGCAGGTAAAGCATCCACAGACACCACTGATTAATACTTGCTTATTATTGATCTGGAATCGAAGAACATGATACTGTTTATATTCTTGCTGTTTTCGTTCGTACACACACTTTTCTACCAATAAGAGGAAAGCTGATAGTGAAATAGACATCGTATTAAGGTGATACTAGCGCTCGGCCGTTTTAGAAAATTGAGATAGAAAAATTGTTTCATAAGTGAGTGTAACTTTTACTGGATGTTCACATGATCAGTCTGATTGTATATTAGTAGCATTTTTTATTTTTGCTCATTGCATTGTTAATTAGGCGCCGGTTATTCAACGAAACCGCGCAAAACGATGAAATTTGCGATACGATTGGAGACCAAACCCGTCAACCAATTGATCTCAAATTTTAATCATGATTAGATGAAGGACAAACTTAGGGTTATCCCTTGGCACATTTTTGAAATTTAATTTTATACGGCGCCCAGCGAGACAAGAAAATAGCTAATTTATCACCAAAAATCCACTAATTATTACTAATTAACGAAACAAAAAATTAAAAATGTACCAAGGGATAACCCTAAGTTTGTTTTTTATCTAATCACGATTAAAATTTCAAATAACTTGGTCTACCCATTTCGTCTCCAATCGTATCGCAAAAAGTGTCTACAAAAGGCAGCAAATCGCTCGCGCTTGCAGCACCTTAATGTCTACATCAGAGACAATGATGTTTTGAGTGCTACTCTTACAAAAAGTGTTGTAAACAGTTCGCTGTCTCATCGCACAGATATCCCGTCTCCACTTAAATATTCCTCTCTTCTCAATTAATTGACCATCAAAATCCAAGTTTCCTGTCTCCCAGATCATGCGACCGATTCGAATCAATTAAACTCGGATCCGGAACCTCTTGACGGGCGAATAATGATCATCTCCCCAGCTCCAGCTCCAGCTCCAGCATCCCCCTCTCCAGACACAATACAGAAGACACTGCCATCATTCACGGACAGTTGCCTGCGCTCAGCGGAAGCCGGATGGAACCTTACGTCATGCCATTTTTGATATTTTCAAATCGCTTTTTGTCAAGTGTTGTCCTGGCATTGTGTTGGCGATATTTATCGTCTTGCCTATTGAGTGGGTAACTGGCGTGTCGCGATGATTGGGTGCGGTGACATTGTCAGTTGTCCTCCCCTAGAGGGCCCCACGGATGTGAACTGGAGGGCTGGAGACCCACATATTGTTGGAGTTAATTACATTGCGACTCTCACCCAGGGATTACTGGAATATTCTTTTAAAGGATTATGTATGATAAATAACTACTTATATACGACGACAACGGTATTACTGTCAAATCTGTTATTCTTGATTTATTATTTAATTCAAATTAAATAGTTTCGATTGATATTACGAAATGTTTGTTTAGGTTGGAACTTGCTATAAAAAACAACAACATTACTTGTTTGTAGCCATGATACTGTTAAATATTCTGATTGTCCTAAAATTACAAAATTACAAATTATAATGAACAGTGCTTATTAATAATCGTAATATCTGAAGTTACGTAACTCAAGTACGAGTAAGATTAGTAAATAGTATAATGTAAGTAATTATAACTTTGCTACGTGGAATATCATTGTCATTGATGATAGTGATACCGATTTTCCCCTGAACGCAACCCGCAGCACTTACTTGTACTGCGGGTGGCGTCAGATAAACCAAGAAGCATAAGAACAAGGTTATAAGAAAGAAAACGCATTAATTAATATATTAAGTACATACTATCTAATAAAGTTATCAAAATTAACTATATTTTATCCAATCAGAATATCAACATGTGTCTTAAAATAAATCAGCTTTTAGATTCTCGAAATTTTGATACAATGAATTTTCGATGAAACCAGACAATTGAAATCCAATATCAATACCCTGCAAAACCACGCATGTGCAATTTCTAAATCTCTCAAGTGGCAGGAAAAACAGATTTCGACCAAATTAATCATATTAATTCTTCAAAACTTATTTAATAAAATGTGTAAATATTACAAATATGCTTGATTTATTCAATTACTGAAGCTCGTATGTTTGATGAGCCTGGAAACGTTTTTTAAGAATTGTGTTTGGTCATTCTGCGTCACATTCATAAGTTTTTGTAACAATGAAATAATTATTTTGCATTTTTTAGGTGAAAAAAGGGAAAAAATTGAAAAAATTCACATTCATGGTTTTTGCAGTCAAGGTATTTAAGAAAATTGATCCATCAAAAAGCCAATAAGATTCCTTTGTGAGCCATGTTGACATGTATTGGTTTCAATGTCTCTGACCCGGCTCCTCCACCTGCTCTGCTGGAGACAAGTGAAATGAGCATCGAGCCACTTCCTGCTGAACTTGAAAGAGTTATTTGCCGACAACAAGCGGAGTTCGTCGCGTGATTGAAGCCGCGAGGTGTTTGTCGAGACGCGATTGCTTCTTGGCGTGGGAGGGGGAGGGGGAGGGGGGGAGCGAATAAAAAGCAATATTGTAGCCGCCCCCCTCGCCCTGGTACATCAGTGCAAACAATCAATGATGCTGGACCAAACGCAGCTATCGCAAGCGGTCGGAGGCGTGAAGTTACGTGCTCATCTCGCTTTACAACATTACTGTGGAACATTCTGGACATCAGAGGCAATTTCAATGATTCTTGAGGGGAACTCAAAAATCAGTACTTCTGGATTCATCCAACAGGGAATATGCATGAATTTATTAAAAACTCTAATTCAAAATAACGACGTATTTGTTGGAAAATCACACTATTTTCACACAAAAAGTGTAAATTTTATTGAAAATCAGTGTAAATTTTGGCGGGAAAACGCCTTCCCGGCAAGTGACTTCATTTATATCACCCAACAATGATGTTGCTATGGTTACAATAAAATATGACATCACTCGCCGGGATGGCGTTTTCCCGCCAAAATTTACAATGATTTTTAATTTCACATTTATGAATGAAAATTACCTTTTTTAGTGTGAAAATAGTGTGATTTACCAACAATATATATTGTTATTTTGAAATATTGAATTTTTAGACTTAAAAATCTTTGCATATTCTCTATTATATTTGCAATGGTCGCACGAGTCATTCTGTATGAGAATACTTCATTATAACTGTATTTGTTGACATTAATTAAATGACAAGTGATTACATCATTCCAATGACATATAAAGCGCCAAACTAGTAGCTTTGTCATTGCATCGTTCCAAAAGTGCGCGACGCAAAATCGAGAAATTTGACTTCCGCTCTTGTACCTCTAAGATACAGAATTTATCTTCTTCGTAAACATCAAATTGCATTTTTTCGGATGTTCATCGTCGCACTGTTGTGTAACTAGGCGTATGAAGATGATGAATGATTGTTATGATTGGGAAATGATTAATTGAAGACATTTTGCCTGAAATGACTTGGAAAATGTGATCCAAAATACGTTTTAGACAATAGGCATTTTTAGCCATTCACACTGTTTTGGGTATAATTTTTACAGTGTTTGGAACTAATTCTTAGTATTTGAAACCATGAAAACACCTGGATTATTGAAGCTATTCGAGCAGTGCTGTTTATTGAAGTTAATTAGTGCATCACTGACATGAGCACTAACAAGTATTACATGAGCAGGTCGTGAGTTCGATCCCAGAGTGAGACACTGATGAGTCATCAAGTCTTGCGTCGTGTTAGTCCGGTTGAGAGGACGATGCAAGTCAGTGTGAAATTCAACAGCCCTTATTAAATTCCCTCTCGCCACTCTCCCTTTTATTCATGTGAGTCACACAGCCATTTGCAGGCCTAACCGACTCCAAGCTAGACATAGTTTCAGCGTGACAACTTGTAGCAGTCACCTCACGCGCAAATGATTCTGATATTGGGATTGTCATGACGACTCCCCTCCCCTCCCCTCCCCCATCCCTTCTTCATTGTCTTAAGAGCTGACGCGATGGTAAACATTATACCTTATTACCTAAATATCGTTATAGCTTTTGATCATTCAAATTATTAAAGATAATTAACATAGTACCTATACAATTCTCCTGACCATTTTGTCCCTGAGAAAAATACTTCATAATTAATGTAGGTCTACATTTTCTTGCATTTCTTACATTTCTACATTTCTAAAGTTAAGTCTACGAAACTTTGTGGTGGTCTAAATCTAGTAAACTTCAGCAAAGCACCAAATTATATGTACACAAATTGTGCCCAACTCGGACTTGCTATAAAGGTCCTGATTTTGTCAGCTTTTATCCGAGTTTTCAGGCACAAGTTTTGCATTTATAAGTTGATGTTTATATTGCAAGGTCGACTTAAGCATTAGGTATGTTAATTATTTTATATATATTTCATAATTTGAATGTTTCAAAAGTTATGACCATATTTATAGTAATATTATCTGCAATGTTTCCGCAAAAATCTACCCAGAGTCATTAATTATATATAGTCTGTTTGCTGAAGCCCTGGCCCTGGTAAGCGCGGTTACACACAACATTAAAGCATCATAGATTTAGACTACCACAAAGTTTCGTCGATTAAACTTTAGATGTAGAAATGTGAGAAATGCATGAAATGTAGAAAAACACTTCACATTTGTGAGTATTCTTCTCAGGGACCAAAAGGTCAGGAGAATTATACGATTTATAGGTAGGCCGACAAAATTTCTTAGACTTTAACTTAATTTGACCGACATAGGGATAAGTTTACCATTTACTAAATAGGATAAAGTCAAATGAATATCTTATAATTGAATGTAATAATAAGTAAACTCAACTCAAGAACTGGAATGCAAGTTTAGACGGATCTTTGTTTATTGACCATTCGCCAGCTCATTGTAATTTCAATGGGTTTTTATAATGACCAACGAAAAGTTAACATAAGTTTTATTCAAAGTTTATAATGTTTAAAACTTGTCAAAGTCAATTAAATGAACAAGTTTTTAAATCTTTTTGAATAATCAACGAGAAAATTGTGATTATGCGCTTTTTTCTTCAACAATTTCAAGACAAATTTCCTAGAAGTAGGAATTATGACAGACGAATACACTCGAATGCCTGAACTTGCTGCTTAATGAACAACGAGCATAAATCTGCATATTAGAAGAATTAAACTTTCAAACAACCAAACTTTACCACGCTTTCTTTTGTAGTTATTACTTAATTATATATTTAAAACAATGGAAAAAAGACTTGTGGTCGTGCTTTAAAGAATTCGTTCAAAAGCAAGTTATAAAATATATTTTAAGAGTCTTATACCAACTCTATCAAATACGATTTTATTGAACACGGCACCTCCTCCATTACTGAAAGGAAATTCACGAAAAAGCTTAAACTTCTAAAAAATAATATTTCGTAAAATCTTTCCCGAGTGCGTGTATCGGGAGATAAAATCTCATCCCTTGCAGTGCAATGTGGGGAATGGGGTGAGTGGGGTGTGGGGGAGCAGGCGGGGCTCCCCTCGAATCACCAATGTGCACCCATGCGAAGGGATAAGCACCGCCCCCCAAACCTTCTGAAAACAAGTCGGGGTGGGACAGATGGAGTAAAGGCTAAAGGGATGATGCGACGCCAGATAATGTTGCAGACTGCAACGAATCAAATGAGAAACTGAATATTTGCTCTGCAGATCTTCGTTCTTGATCAACTAAAGTATGCTTTTAGTAATAATGAAAGAAAACGATGCATATTCAAGGAGGCCTATTCCGGAAAAAGGTGAGATGGGGAAAAAGGTGACTATATAAAAAAGCGGGGAAAATTGTTATCAACCTAGAATCTAAGTCTGCTGAATTCTTATAGTTCAGTATAGTATAGTATAGTTCTTATAATTCTTTCTTATAATTCTTATATTCTTATAATTCTTATGAATTCAAAAATAATTTATAATATAGTTTTATTGTCCCTGAAGGGGTCAATTCAAATATTCAGAAACCATTGTTATAGATATTAGTTATTAGTTATTAGTTATTAGTTAGTTCTTTCTCATATTTTCTTGTCATCTAAATCTACTAATTTTCTTTAAATTTAATTAATGTACTATTTTATTGATTGTTATTCTGTGTTTTTACAACCTTTATGTATAAAGGCAGACTTTATTTTAAAATGAATAAAGATTATATATATATATATATATATATATATATGTGAAATATGATTTTTGCTGATAACCTCAGATGGGTCGATGTAAATAAATACCAACTGCAATGAGAAAAGATTTTCCTCGAGTGGGACTCGAACCCACGACCTTCCGATATCCAGTCAGATGCTCTACCAGCTGAGCTATCGAGGCAGTTAACATTGCAGCGGTTGTGTTCCAATATAAGCTGCGTTAGCAACTTACCGATATTTTGAAGATAGGGTCAGAAGACCGTGGAATTTGATCCACGCTTGACAACTGACCACTACTCCACTCGACTTGGATTTCTCATAGGCAGATGAGTGCGCATATGTGTGAAATATGATTTTTGCTGATAACCTCAGATGGGTCGATGTAAATAAATACCAACTGCAATGAGAAAAGATTTTCCTCGAGTATATTAAGTAATTCATATTCGGTTTTTGCTACGTATTTATTTCAATAGCCGACGTTTCGTCCGTCCTCCGACAGACTTTTTCAAGGCTCAAGCAAACAAACTAATAAAATAAGAGTAAATTCAAAACACACTACTTTCTATACAAGTGGAAATGCAGTAAATGTCAACATGACATTGTCAACATAAATGTCAACATAAATCATGGCTACGAATCTGAAACCATTCACCAATATATATATATATATATATATAGCAATTTTCTCGCTTGTTATCTCATGTATCTGGATCTCTCATCTCACTCTTTTCAGAATATGCCTAGAGATGAACTCATATTAAATTGCACAAATTAGAGGAGCCCCGATTGCGAATAAGTATAATCCGTACGTCATTTTCTTTCTGCCTAATATGAAATGTGATGTGGACTGTTATCTCGAAAAAAAACTTACAGACAAAATATTATTAGGTAATTTCGATTGGAACGAACGCTTCGCTCGACGTATTTATCAGCTTTAGCGTCAGGAAACAAAAAGCTTTGATTTAATATCCTGAGCAATTTACTATAGAATGTAACAATGCTTTACTACTCCAATATAACCAAAATTGAATGAACATGAAAACAAGAAGTCATTGATTTGAGTCTCGATTTATCCGAATTGGAATTCGCCTCGCGAGATGTCGACGTGAGGTGAAGCGTGATCTCTGAACTGATTCTTGTCGAGCAGAGATGTTGAAATAATAACATGTTAAGCGAGTCTGTTCTTCCAGCATCCCTGCTGGAGCCTCCAGCAACGATCCCGACAAGTAGAAGAACTACCAATTCTTCATTGTCAATTTAACAAGAATGCAATTCGTGGACATAACATAATAATAAGAATTTAAATCTAGGTTAAATGCTTAGTTTTTGATGTATCATAAACGCCTACGCCAGAAAGTATTTTTTACCTGTGCGGATATGTAAAATTATTCAAATTAAATTCAAAGCTGAAAGCATTTCAAACATTTTTGGAATGAAAATGTTTATTGATAATAAATGTCTCTGAAATCTGTTCAAAAAGCTTATTGCTTTGCAAGCATAGTCAACTGATAATGATCGTGTATGCGTTTTCATCCACGATGTCAGTTATTCTTGAAGAATTTCTGTTATTACACCGCGCAATGTTTGATCATAAAGAAATTAAAAACAGATTGTTTCAAGTAGTAAGCTCCTAGCTGGAACCTAAATATACGAGAAACTATTATGGTATTACTCAATTACTCATCAAACATAATGTGTTGGGATCTTTGACAAAACCAAGCGTTCCTGTTATGAATGCAGGAATCGGGGAAGTAATTTCATGAATCGTTCAACTCGCTGTTCGCGAGATTGCGTCTCGTTCTTGCCGAGATTGCGTCTGCAGGCGATAGAGTGACCCACTGAATGATAATCCACGTGAGCAGTTTATCGGACAACCCTCCTGGCGCCTGTAGAGACTGGAAGGCGCCAGGTCGAGACGGGGATGGGAGATGGGAAGTTCAGATGCAGTTGAGTTGGAACTGGATTGAAACTTATTGCAAACTGGACCACTAGTCCACGATGTGGAGCTATGAGACGACGTAATATTCGTGTCAGCATAGAGATAAATGTCGCTCTTCGGTGATTTGATTTATGAACCATGAGAACAAAATAAAATATGTAGGTAGTTTTGAGACAATTTGTGTCATGGAAGTCGCTGCGTATAGCCTTGCCACTTTATTATAGTAAACTGAATAATTTTTAAATGCTGTCCTCTCATTTTTGAAAAGAAAAATTTGCCATTTACTACTCAAGTAAACCATTTTCCAAGGAAACACAAAAAATTGAAACATCTTATTTATAAAATCATATATCTTCAGTTATAAAAATTTACGCGAATAGGTACTCTACTCTAGAGAAGAAAAGCAAGGGACTATTTCATGACTTTTTAAGCTTTCTTTTTATGTTATTCTTTCGTGTGAAGCTCCGCTACAATCACACTGTTTCTCTGATCAATTGCTGAAATGTTGTAGATGTTAGTGACCGCACTTGACTACTGGTAATATATTTGTAATGCTTTCCTCTGATTAGTGATTGGTTGAAAAGAAAAATAATTAGCCATTCTCCGATCAAGTTGAAATTTTGCAAAATCACGAAGACCAAAATGTACCTAATCTTAATGTACACGTTTCATTGAAATCGGCTGAGAACATAAAGAGTTTTTATTTTATTGTCAAAGTAATCTATACCGAAAAGTATACATCACACCTTGCAATTAGGTATATTATTTGAGGGTTGTATTCACTCCAGTGTATAGGTAGATGACATGTTGCAATGAAAATCAGATAAGTTAGCTGTTATTTTATATTGATTGGTTGCTTTCAGTTAGCTTATTTTCTGCGTGGTAACTTGGATTTCTGTTCGATGCGTAGGTAGCACATACCGGTGCTCGCTCATCAACGCGCCACATAGCTTCACCTCTAACGAAACACATCTGACTCGGTGTACTCGCAATTCAAACATTATTTCCCATTTCAAGTAGACGTATAGAATATCCCAAGCCTTTCATTGCTACATTTGTATAGCACAATAATTAGCCACACTCAGCATTCTTCGGCTAATAATTTCTACTGCGATTTGAATGGAGAGAAAACCACTCTCATCTCTAGGATATTTCAATCCCATCCCATCTCGTTTTACTCTTTTATGCATAATATCAGTCGGCGCTGTGTGCGCTCAACTATACCTCTGCCCGTGCGATACAATGCTTTCCCCGTTGTTATGATGAATGGAAATTAACGAGGATAGGTTTGTCTGTGGAAATGCTTTGCTCTGCGATTGCAAAGAATATCTCTCGACGAGCGAATCTCTTTGTATTTTGTTTGGTACTCGAATGAATGAGGTGGATTCTGGGATGGAGTGGTTAGATTGAAGTCAGACTGAAATCACTGACGGGGAAAACTATAAAAAAATGAAAATATAAAATCGTAAAGCCAATTTGAAGAGATGTTATAGAATTTAAACTTTTTAAATTTTTTCTTCAGTTACAAGATCGTCTTTCTTCCAAGATTTGTTGTACTTGTAAGAAAGTTTGTCTAATTATTAAGAACTCTTTATCTTTAAAAAAAATCTGAAAGCATTTTCAGCATTTTATCATATCGATCTGTTGTGATGGCTTTATCTAGACGTCGAAGGCAATCAATTGTGAACGAATAGGCCAGGGATGCGCAGCGTGTAGACTGACAGTGTACAATTAATATATCGCTGTCTTGTTTGTTATTATTCAATATTAAATTTATTGTAATTTTCTGATTCTGGAAATATCAAAACTCTTTTTATACTGATGCTTGAATTGTTTATAACATTCTGCTATAGAAATCACTGGCTCGACAATTGCTGCCCAAGTAATCATTCGTTCACGTACATTTCACGTTCTGGCGTCATCATTCACGTACTATACGTCACGCACTGGCAGCCATATTGTCACGCGTCACAATGCGTCACAATCACGCAACTCTTGCGTAAGTGTTCAGGAAATATCCTCGAAGTCGCATCAAAAGATCCTGAGGTTTAAAAGTGTTTCACACGTGATGGCTGAATGAAAGTTCTTCAGTGTTTAGTTCTGTTCACATTGTATGATGATCCTTTATGTCGACAAACACGCACAATACGATCACACTCGCTGGGAACGATGTCTCAACGATCGAGAACCAGAGTGCGTCGAGTTTATACGCAAACTAATTGAAAGTGCTCTCAAAACTAAAAGTATGTCATGATTATCGTTTGCAACTTAATAATGTTTTGGTCAGTATCTGTACGAATCTACTGGAAGTCTTGATGTTTTCTGATAGCAGTCAACTTGTGGAGTCGACGTATTACGTCATCAACTTCAGAGTGCGCGAACTTCATGCAGAAATGTGATGTGATGAAGAAACAAGGGGGCGGAAAATTGTGAGTATTTTACATATTTTATGCAACGCACATAAAATTATTATTTGAAATTCATAACTTTTCAGGTGGACGAGTTTAAGGATCCGATTAACGCTTAGATTTGAAAATTACTTCACAGCACTTTAACATAGTTTTTCTTGGAGGAAGAGCTTTTCTTCCAGGTGTGACGTCACTAAACACTATTCCTGATCCCGTGTTCCTTGCATCGCGAATCCTGAACTTCAACTGAAGTCCACTGCCTTCGTCCTGGTCCTTTATACCCTCCTCGAAACTAATGCGATAGATGAGTTGAGTTGCCGAATTTCGTGGCCCACTTAACTGTAAAACTTTACGCTTACATAAGCGAGCAAATGCAAAATTACACGATCAACTTAGCAAACCGTGAAAACCGGTATAAGGAAGCGAGAGACTCTCGGTTGGGTTGGTTTTCACCCCAGCCCTCGCGTCACTCGTGCCATGGTCTAGCGGGTCCAAGAACCAAGCGTGATATTGACAAGCAGAAGACACGACTCGCTTATCATTCCACTTTCATTGCCAAGCAGAATGGCCAGGTTTATCGAGGAAGTAGAATAGAAGACGTGAAGCAGACGGAGAAAAGCGAGAATATTTTGAAATTGGCATTTAGGACCAGTTTTTTTAACACTCGACTAAATTTTAAACAGTTGATTATTACTATGTCATGGCAACAATCAATCACATTCCTTGAATGGCCGTTTAGCTACTTATCGGTTGTAGCAGAGTATTGAAAAAGGACCCTTAGTAGACAACTCTCCTTACAGAGGAAAATAATCATTTTGAAACATTTGTTAAATAATCAAGATTTCAAGATTTTCCAAAGTGGTACATGGTAGATTATGAAACACACAATTACACACAATTATGAATTTTACATGCAGAGCTTGTGGCTGGGATTTGAAAATGGTCGAGATCTCAATTGTACTGAATGCAATTACAATGGAATATCGACTATCATTCAGACGGGAAGGGATTAGGACGACATACTGGACTCTGACGTAGACAGCGATGTTATCAGCAACCAGAGCCAACATGATAACACGACTTTTACGTCAGCTGTCCATTCTTCTCTGTCGATAATATACTGTCTTCTTATTCAATGTTTTCTTGACTGCAATCATCGCACAAGAACAATTTGATAAATGTGTACTTTCAATATTTTATGTCTGCATAAATCATTCTTACACAGTCTCCACTGTATCAAACAGTAATCGATAAAGTTCCCGAAAAAACTTTAACAAAATCAATAATCTGATAGAATTATTTCGCCAAATTAGGAGTTCATGAGGTCATGCATTCTGAATGTATTTGATAGAATATTGACCAATGCGGTCCAAGATCAATAAAGAGATAATCTATGGGATTCTGAGTTTGTACTGAAACAAAGCTGTGACGGTTTGTGACCACTGATGATATTACATTGCTGGTATATATTTTCACCCACAAGACGTCTATCTAAAATAGCAAATTCAATCACAAATTTTCTCCCCAATCTAAAAATAGCTTTGTGCAAAAATTGAATCAGCTCTTAGATTTTGCTGTAGTTTTTCAGCTGCTGCGCTTCTTCTAGCGGTTAATGTTCTGAGCGTCGCTATCAAAAGACTGACGCGGTTTAAGGGTTAAGACACAATGCGATTTCGTAATGTAATAAGCCGAGAGGCTGTAAGGAGCCGGCGACTCGGAAGCGATGGATAAGGACAGCGAGATGAGGAGAGTGAGAGAGAGAGAAGAATGCGTGAGATCAAAGAAGATCTCCGTGATCTGAATAGATCTCGCGTGAGATCGCCGCGTGATAAGAATCATGAGAACGCGAAGATTTACTCGAAGCTTTGCAACTTGAAGACGAATCATTCGTGCGCTTCACATTTATCATTCATTTTATTAAAGTACATTCGTTTATCTGCCCCAAATCGGCCAAACGGGCCAACTAATTGAAAGTCTTTGAATCCTTGCAAAAATATGTTGTTTGCAAAATAACTTTTAACAGGCCTTCAGGGGTAAACTCGATTTCATTTGAGTAATATTTGTATTTCAATTAAATTCTCTTAACAATTGATTAAATATTAGTGTGACAGTTGCTGCTCTACAGACCTTAAAAATGTTGGAAAGAAAACGTAATCAAATGCTTCGAAGGATCAGGGATACGTTTTCATGGTTTCCCTCAGTCACGAGGCAAATGATGGGAAGGTTCCCTACTATACCATGATCGCCTCCTTCCCACCCTCTCCTTCCTTCATCATCGCTATTATCATTCATCCCATCCTTCGACATTAGACTAGTTGCCGAAGAGTACGCCGTTAAAAACCACAATATTCGTCAATAAATTACAATCAAAATGTATCTTAATTCTTTCGTCCCATCTGATTTGTTCATGGACTACAAAGCGTCAACCTAGTCAATAAATCTTTCTTCCACTCCACCAATGAAGAGCTCGCATTAGCATTCTCACCCTGTCCGCCATCTTGAATCATCTCACCACAGTGGTAGACCACATCCCCCCTTGCTCCCCGATATTATCCTGCGTTCAACACCTGCCCCCCCCCCCCCCCCAACCACCTTCTGACCTCAACCAGAGGGGAGTTGCGCCCCCCGGAGCACAAAGAACTCGGTTACTATGAAACAGAAAATAATAACTATCTCTATCTCAACCTTCCTTGTCAGTCTAATTTCTAGTAACAGTTTATTATATCTAAGTCGTCCTCTTATCCATTCTCTATAAGAAAACGACACTCATAAATTCTAATGATTCTAATGACTAATGAAGCAGTGGGAATATGAAGTAAATGATTGGGGGTTGTTTCACTCTTATCATCAGCAACTTATGCACAACATACACAATATGGCTCGGTTATCGAGAGCGTTAACCTAATTTTAGATTTCTGATATTTTCAATATTAGGATACGACAGGAAAGTGTCGTGAAAATTAGATCCAAGAATAAAAGTTACTTTATGAAAGTTGAGATGTGCCTGTTTTAGTGGAATGAATCGTTATCAAGGAATTGATTTACAAAGTTTGATAGATTTATTCTAATTTTAAAACATGACATTTGACATTGACGTCAAAATTCATATTTACCATGGTAACAAAGTCTATCACCATGGTAACACATTGTAAGGAAATTAGAAATTACATCACAAATCCTGATTCTCATCACATGCCATTTTTCTTTCCAAAATACGCATTTGAAAAATAGATTTTTATGAATGAATATGTAACATTTCTGGGGTGATAAGTGCGTTTGTCAATACAATTTTAGTTGATATTTACAAATTGACTGCAATAAAACTTCACGAGACTTCCCTATTGTGAATTTCCTCGCGACACGTGACTGCTACGAAGTGATTGGATCCACACTCGTCTCTAATATTGAATCATAACGTCAATATTTCCTCCTTCAACTGCAAATCCCCGTCATAACGTGCGTCGTTAAGAGGGTTATGACACTTGTGTCGAATGTCTCGCGAGGGTCGAATTAGCAGCAATCATCGTCAAGTACACTCGACTTGCGTTATTACGTCTTCCATCTTCCCTCGCTTATTGTATTGCTGTCACTCAGCGAGCACTTGGTGACGTCATTCTCAGAGCTCCTCAGTGCAGGATGTCCGAACTTGATTCCCGACTCGTTTCTCTTTTGTTTTACCTGGAAAACGCACTGTGTAACGGCGTTGATAAGCGAGCCTTAACGCACTGCATGCTTATTGATATTAGTGTGAAATTGCAGCTCGATTGTCCTTGGAAGTACAGGAAGACAACATGAGTCAAGGGAGCATTGATAATTTTGTATTTTAATTTCGTTGATACATTTGACATAAATATTTTAAAACAAGCCCGTAAAATATCAATTACTCTGGAACATCAACAACATATAAAACGTTGGTCCGAATGACCATTTTTTTATATCAATTAATTAACAATTAATTATACCCCATCCAACTAAAGTCGGGTTGGGGGGTGGAGGTAGCTCCACCTTCTTCTAGGGCCTCCTGGGATGCCGAAGTCGGCCGGCCATTCCAACTTCTTCCCCGTCGTCTTCTTCCTCATCGTCTTCGCTCTCCTCTGATTCCTCCACCTGCCGCTCCACCAACTCATTCCATCTTTCTACATCTTCCCACCACTTCTCTCCTTCCACTCTCCTCCAATCTTCGCCTCTCTCCGCCACATCCTCTTCAATGCTGTCCATCCACTTGGTCCTCGGACGCCCAGCCTTCTTTTTCTTCACTTGTCTTCCCTTCTCAAATTCTCTTCTAGGAATTCTCTCCTCTCCCATTCTTTTCATGTGCCCGAACCATCTCAACCTCTCTCGACTTATCTTCAAACTTAACTTCTCCACTCCCAAGTCTTGTCTTATCTTCTTACTCCTGATTTTATCCAACTTGGTCACTCCCGCCACCCCTCTCAAAAACTTCATCTGTGATGCCTGGATTTCTGCTATTTCTCTTCTGCCCATTGGCCATGTTACCGCCCCATATGTCAGGATTGGAATATAGTACAGTTTGTATATCAGTAGTTTGCACCTCATTGGTATACCCTCCTTCCATAACAGCTTCCGAACACATTGGTAAAAGCTCTCCGCCGCTGCTCGTCTCTTCTTTATCTCGCGCTCCACCTTACCATCCCTTGTCACAACACTTCCTAAATATTTAAACTCCTCCCGTTCTTGCAGCATTGCTCCCTGGATTCCAATCTTGCACCTCGCCTTCTTTCCTCTGTCCATACACAATGTTTCACTCTTTTCTCTGCTAATATGTAGGCCATACTTTTCTGTCACACAATTCCATTTATCCACCTTCAACTGTATCTCATCTTCCGACTCGCTCCATATCATAATGTCATCTGCATATATAAATGTTTTTGAATCCCTTCCTTCCACTTCGTCATTCTCCACTTCCCGTACCATCTCATCCATTACAACACCAAACAGAGTCGGTGACAGCACACTACCTTGCTTTAAGCCTTCATTTACTTGGAACCATTCTGTCCTCCCTACACTGCACTGCACACAACTCCAGCTGTTCTCATACGTACTCTTTATCTTCTTTATTAGTTCTCCACACACTTCTTTCCTCTTCAAACACTTCCACACCATCTCTCTAGGTAGCCTGTCGTAAGCTTTCTCGAGGTCCAAAAAAACCATCCTTGTAATGGATCCCTCTTCCCATCTGCTTTCCATCAGCTGCCGCAGTGCAAATACTAGGTCAATGGTCGACCGCCCCCGCCTAAAACCATACTGCTCCTCCCTTATCTTCTCCTCCAAGTATAGCATGAGCCTTCTCTCTAGTATCTTCTCGTATATTTTGGCTGCCTGCGATATGATTGTTATGCCTCTGTAGTTGCCAGCCAGTTTTCTATCCCCTTTCTTGAAGATTGGAGTAATTATACCTCTACCCCAATCTTCAGGTATTTTACATTCCATCCAAGCTGCATGGATTACTCTACGAAGCCATTCCGCCCCCTCATCGCCAGCTGCCTTTAACATCTCAACATTTATTTCGTCTATTCCAGTAGCCTTTCCATTTTTCATTCTCTTTATCACGTTCTTCACCTCGACTCTACTTGGTGCCTCTTTTACATAGCGGTCATTCACTCCTATTAGTTGAGCATCCACTTCCCTCACATCTGCGTCTATATCCTCCCTCTCCTCGTCACCCTTCAACAGGTTTTTAAAGTAGTCCCTCCATATGTTCTTTAACTCCTCCGGCTTATTTGTCACTGTTCCATCTTCCAACTTCATCACCGACTGCACTTCATTGTCCCGTCGTCTCATCCCAACCATGTTGTACAACATTTTCTTACTACCATCATAATCTCTTTCCAGCTTGTCTGCAAGAACCTCCATCGTCTTTCTCTTCTCCTCTTCAACAATTGACTTCACCAGGATCTTAGCCGCTTTATAAGCTCTTACATTCTCCTCAGAGTTGTCGTGTACTTTCTTCATCCAGGCCAACTTCTTTTCCTCAACTACTGCTTTCACTCTCTTGTTCCACCAAGGTGTTTCTTTTTCTTTTCTCTTGCCTGAAGACCTTCCACATACCTCTTCCGCTACCGCCACCATTATTGACTTAAAACCATACCATTCCACCTCTACGTCTTGTATCTCCCCTATTGGAACTTGCTCTGTTATTCTTCTGCAAAAATCTTCCTTCACCGCTTCTTCTTGCAATTTCCATGTTTTTATTCGTTTCACTCCCGTGTTTCGATTTCCTTTTCCTTTCCTCTCTACCCTCATCTTTGTGACCAGCAGTCTATGATCACTAATTACTGTCCCAGATGAGACTGCTTCAACATCCAGCAGATATCTGTCCATGCTTCTGCTTACACACACATAATCTATTACTGATTCCAAAACTGTTCCATTTTGTCCTCGACCGACTCTTGTTATCATTTTGTCTTTCTTCTTCACAAACCAAGTATTTGCAATTTTTAAATTCAACGAACTGCACCACTCTATCATCTTCTTCCCTTCAACATTTGTCCTACCCCACCCATGCGGACCAAGCACTAGCTCACACCCCGTCCGGTCCATCCCTACCATGGCATTAAAATCACCAATAATCAAGACATCCTTTAACTCCACCAAATCCTCTAGCTCCTCCCAAAACTTGTCCTTTTCTTCTTTTGGTCTCAATGTTTGGGGTGCGTACACTTGTACCAGCTCGACAATGTTTTTATCAATTGCTAGCTTCATCTTGATTAGTCGATCACTTCTTCTCTCAATCTCTAACACCTTCTCTTTATAAGCGCTGCTTACGACAAATCCTACTCCACTTTTCCCCGTCTCACCACCTGACCACATGAGCTTGTATCCCCCTCGCAGCATCTTCTCACCTGCCCCCTTCCACTTCGTCTCACTAAGGCCCAACACATCCAGATTTTTGTCAATCATCAAATCCACAATCTGTTCAATGTTGTTCGTTAACGTGACAATATTTAATGTGCCTATTTTCAACAAATACTGACGTCTTCGTCTTCTCGATATTTTCTTCTCATTATTGTCCAGTGTCCTTCCTTTATTGTCCTGCCTCTTTCTCCTACCTACAATATTCTCCTTGAAAACCAACTTGTCCGAAAAACCCGCTTCGACTGAGTCCATACATTCTTCTTGGTAACCACCTTCTCCTCAACCAGCATATTTTTCAGCTTTCTCCCAACTTCTCGGGCCCACTTCCTTCTGTCCATCATGAACCCTGGCGTGAAGTCTAATTCAATAAACTCCCCCTCATTCTCCTTCACCAACTTTTTCAAACCTTTATTCAAATTGGCTGAGTAGTCTGAATAGTTACTTAGTAGTCCCACAATGCCTATTTTTATATTTGGACCAAAAAAGCTTCTAGACACCTCCATCAAACCCCCAAAATCCTCCATTATCTCCCCATTATCCATTCGTGTCCAAACTTCAATATTTCCTAACTGGAAAATTACTTTCTTCAGATTACTATGTTTTTCATAGTATCCCTCTTCAATTCGCGCAGACATTTCTCTGATTCTTATTCCGGGATCTCTTCTTACGTAACACCCTTCCCCTAGAGAGAAAACCCAGGCTTCACTACCACTTACATCTCCAACCAACAAAATCGACTGAGTCCTGAGTCCTGAGTCAGACGATCTCGTGTCATCGTGCTCCTCATACGACTTTTCATTTTCTTCACTCCTCTTCCCCTGGCTCTTCTCTTTTTCTTCATAATCTTGATCGTCTTGTCCATGAATACATATATCGTTCTCAGTCATCATGCTATTTTCTCCTTCTACTGTGTTGTTTTGTTCTGCTTTCTTTTTTGTTACTATTCTCCGGTGTTGTTGTTGTTGTTGTCCTTCCTGCTGCTCTTTTCTTCCAGACCTATCAACCATCTCCTTCATTTCTTCAAAACCTTTCATTCTGATATCCATACTATCTGCACACTCAGCTTCCCTCCTCTTAATCTCTTCAACTTGATCTGCAATATTTTCTTGTTCTAATCGGTCTATTTCCATCAAGATCTTGTGGTTTTTATGTTCAATCTCTTCTTTCCAAACTGCTATCTGCACACATGCTACTCGATTTTCTCTTTCATTCAAACATAACATTTCATTCAAATGTTTAACCTTTTCCTCCATTTCCATTTCCCATACTATTACTTCTCCAAACATGTCACAAACTTCATTCTCTTCCCTTTCTGACTTCTTCCTAAGTTCTTTCACCTCATTTCTAAGCTCCTTCATTTCTTCTCTCATTTCCTTAACCTCTGTCACCAAGAAATCATGATCATATTGCGGTCCTAACAACAACGATTTCGATTTACTCACATGCTTTACTCGCACTTGCTGTTTGTCCACTTCGTTTCCTAGTGAAGTATCCATCTTTCTGCTTCTTCTGCTGTTCTTGTCCTTCTTCGCACTCAAAACTCCCTTCTCTTTAGATCGTAAATTCCTCTCCATGTTCTAGTGACCTTGACTTAAGAAATCGCAATCCACGTCACCGTGAAAAACAATGTTCCTTTATCTCACAAGAAATTCTAATCAGTGAAACTAAATGAATTTATATTGGCATTAAAATATAACCAAACAACATTTAATTTTCACGATTTTTACCTCAGATTGTTCCTCTTGCCTTTCCTTACAATGTTGCTGTTACTTCAAATCACAAACAAAGCTGCATTTCCATAAAATACAATAAATTCAGCAGCAGTTCTACCTCACAACTGTGTCAAACCACGATTTTAACCACGATTTTAATTTTATCGTTCAAACGGCATCATGGTTTCAATTTTCAACCAATCACATGATCATGTCCAAAAACTTGTGACCGCTCGTATGACTGTGTACAAAATAGATCGATTGGCTGAACATTGATGCATGGGCATTGCCTATAAAAACACAAAAATTAACAAAACACAGACCAATAAAGTTCCCCTGTATAATTATGATCCAATTCGGACTAGAGTCGGACTAGGTAAAACTAAAATTATTTTACCCTAACTTTAAAATTCCCGATTCTGGTGGAATCCGTTTCGGGCAATGTCAACCCATATGGAATCGGATTCCGGCAGAATATGGAATTTGAAAGTTATAGAATAAGGCCCAAGATCTTGAAGTAATACAACTTTACTGTGATTTAGTATAGACTGCAATTTCATAATTATCTCCATCGTACATTTTTATGGATTCAAAAAGAACTTGAAAACTCAGGCCCCTTTCATCGAACTTCAATAACTTTCGTTCTAATTTCTGAATAAAAGAACTTCAACTTATAAAACGTCTTTTTGTATTTGAAGTGAACTATTAAAAGTGTGTATTAAAAGTTACTTTCCAACACGACTTCTCATCCCCAGTCCTATGGAATAGCAAGATGACCTAAGTCGTGTAAAACAAGCGACGATCACGTAAGAAAGTCTGCTATCGCCTGTACCACGTGCACAGCATCACAGACGGGATAACAGGATCTCACGCAACGGCGATTACAGGGATTAAACATTATCGCCCCCTCACAAAACAACCCTCCCTCCTATACACTTCTTTATTTATTGTCAACTAGCAGCCCTTTTTCACTCACGAGGCGGTGAAAATAATCACGTGACGTAAGCGGCGTCGTTGATTGGACGATCGAGACTGATAATAATTGCGTTAGAAAGTGATTAGCGATTTTAATTGGAGGTTAGCGAAAATGGAGGTGATTAAGCCGATGACGTAGAAGAAATCGCAAGTGTGGTGTGAAGTAGGAAGTAGGAAGTAGGAAGTAGAGGAAGTTGGAAAACGCTATGTGCAACGCGTTGAGCCACGATCCAACCAATCAAATAGAATAGAGCAATTATTTCTGATTTTCATTGCAACTTCCATATACCTATACACTCTGGAACAATTGATTGAATAACAAAAAAAATTAAAAAAAAAAAAAATCTGTTCAGAATATATTGAATTGAAACCCTTAATTAATCAAGCTCTAGTGTTACTCTGGTGTTACTTTGACGTGTTACTCTTCAAGGAGTTACCTTAATTGGCTCCTGAGAAACCGATATTGTTTCGCAACGCAGCAATCTGAGACTCAGATTGATAAATGTGATTTGAAATTTTGAGAGCAGACGTAACAACTATTTTGACATGAGAACACATGTGTGTTCTCATATGTTTCTAAAATTTTAAATTTCTATTTCTAAATGATTAATCAAAATTGTGCCCTCCAGATGCCTCTTTAACGTCCGAGTGAGAAAAGCCACATTACATACTCAGCTGAAGCAAGAGTCGCAGCTTTCAAACTTCGAGCCATGTTTTAGTACTGAAACTTCTGTCTATTTGGAATGAACTTTCAACTTGCCTGAACAATGTCTGGCAACATCAAGTATGTTTGTTTCCGTAAGTTTTCACCTCACTTCGAACCTCGGCGCGAAATACTTACAAGTAATTCGATTTGTATGCAAATTGAAGCCATCACATCTCATATTTTGGAGGGGGCTGCATTTTCAAGTGTTGGCATTAAGGTTCGAGAGCGGGGGGGGGGGAGGGACTCGAGAAGAAATCACAAACTGTTTCACTAATAGGAAATTTAGTTGTTAAATGAAGTGTGCAGTAAATGAGTTCGAACAAACTTGTGCAAGTGAACGATCCTTGAGCTGTGACGTCATCCCCCCTAGTGTGTCAGTTTCCATCAGAAGACACATGCAGCATCGGCAAGATGAATATTAATCATCACAATACGTTATTATACGTGACTCGACAGCTAGAACTTTAGTTTCAACGCAAGGATCGACAATGAAACTAAAAGAACAGATTTGAACAATTGAAGTGTGATAATCAAATCAGGCATTGCGTTTCGAAGCAAGTTGGCTCAGGCTGTAAAGCTCGAAACTTCACTCCAGAGGTTCCGGGTTCGAATCCCGTGGCCGAACTTCCCGACTGAGTTTATTTCGTGGAGGTTCCCCACTAAAAGTAAAATTCTTGCACTTTCCATCTCACACTGTCATCATCAAAATGCCATTAGGTTAGTTGCAGAGCAGCTACTAAAATACAAATAAACACAAAATAAAACCTGGTGCTTAATTTTTATATTTGATTGGATATGATATAATCCTGTTATTTTAAAACTTGTTATTTTGCTGACATGCACAGTCAAAAGTAAATTTAATACGACGTTATAGGTATGTGAAATATTGCTGGCACTCTGACAACCTACACCATGCTGCTTTGTATTGCGCATGCTCCGTGACCTCAACCCACGCTTTCATTATACAAATCAAATACCTTCAATTCATACAGATTCCGCCCCGCTCCACGCTTGGTCATATTCTGCAGTAATTATTGCACGCCGGCGATTGGCAATATGGCGCTCCCCCACCCCCACCCCATATGATCGACGATACAGGAAGTGCGGGGGACTGGCCATCAAAGTGTTCAATCAACCGGTCGTTAAGTCCCCCCCCCCTCGCGCACCCCCCTGGAAACTGATTGCCGCGATCATGTCCAGACAACGGCGGGTGCGCAGCTAGACAGTTAATTACATACCCTGCGATACCGACCCTTACGTGGTCCTTGCTTCATGTCCCTGCGATACCGACCCTTACGTGGTCCTTGCTTCATGTCCCTGCGATACCGACCCTTACGTGGTCCTTGCTTCATGTCCCTGCGATACCGACCCTTACGTGGTCCTTGCTTCATGTCCCTGCGATACCGACCCTTACGTGGTCCTTGCTTCATGTCCCTGCGATACCGACCCTTACGTGGTCCTTGCTTCATGTCCCTGCGATACCGACCCTTACGTGGTCCTTGCTTCACGTCCCTGCGATACCGACCCTTACGTGGTCCTTGCTTCATGTCCCTGCGATACCGACCCTTACGTGGTCCTTGCTTCATGTCCCTGCGATACCGACCCTTACGTGGTCCTTGCTTCATGTCCCTGCGATACCGACCCTTACGTGGTCCTTGCTTCACGTCCCTGCGATACCGACCCTTACGTGGTCCTTGCTTCATGTCCCTGCGATACCGACCCTTACGTGGTCCTTGCTTCATGTCCCTGCGATACCGACCCTTACGTGGTCCTTGCTTCATGTCCCTGCGATACCGACCCTTACGTGGTGCTTGCTTCATGTCCCTGCGATACCGACCCTTACGTGGTCCTTGCTTCACGTCCCTGCGATACCGACCCTTACGTGGTCCTTGCTTCATGTCCCTGCGATACCGACCCTTACGTGGTCCTTGCTCATGTCCCTGCGATACCGACCCTTACGTGGTCCTTGCTTCATGTCCCTGCGATACCGACCCTTACGTGGTCCTTGCTTCATGTCCCTGCGATACCGACCCTTACGTGGTCCTTGCTTCATGTCCCTGCGATACCGACCCTTACGTGGTCCTTGCTTCATGTCCCTGCGATACCGACCCTTACGTGGTCCTTGCTCATGTCCCTGCGATACCGACCCTTACGTGGTCCTTGCTTCATGTCCCTGCGATACCGACCCTTACGTGGTCCTTGCTTCATGTCCCTGCGATACCGACCCTTACGTGGTCCTTGCTTCATGTCCCTGCGATACCGACCCTTACGTGGTCCTTGCTTCATGTCCCTGCGATACCGACCCTTACGTGGTCCTTGCTTCATGTCCCTGCGATACCGACCCTTACGTGGTCCTTGCTTCATGTCCCTGCGATACCGACCCTTACGTGGTCCTTGCTTCATATCCCTGCGATACCGACCCTTACGTGGTCCTTGCTTCATATCCCGCCTTCAGAACACAGTCATTATGTCGATAAGCGCAGAACTCAGGCGGCCAATTCTTGAGATTCACGTTTTGAAACCGTTTTACGTTTGCATTGTATAAAACTTGAAAAAGTTTAAGGATAAGGGCCCAGTTGTCAACATTTTCAAGTAAAACGTGAACGGTTTCAAAACAGAAAAGCACAGAAATTAGCCTCCGACTCCGTGGAGTGAAAATAGAATGTTATGATTTAAGTGGTGGAGGTGCCGTGTTCTTGACATCAACCAGCGGGCCGCGTTTACAACGTCACTTTTTGTTAGTTGACGCTCAAGAAGATGTCCAATAGATTTGAAATCGCATTTTACTTAGAACTGTTACAAATTGTATGGTTAATGAAATCAGGCTAATGTGAATCTTAAAAAAAATATTCAATATTATGTAATTACATAGATGTTCAAGAATGTTCAAGTAGTTCAAGTAGAATGTTCAAGTAGTTTCTTTGTCCTGCAGACTTTATTTGCGATATTTAGAAAATTTTCACAGACTATACAGAGTTGAGTTGCATGAAAAACTGTTCACAAAAACAAAACTGAAACTCAAATTGTTCCAGTTTCTGATTTATTTAAACTGATACAGTCTTTAAACATAAACGTACGTTGCCTTTTTTAATAAACAGTTATACATTTATTTGTAGTAAATGGGCGTTACGATAATCCGTTACGAAGTAGGGTTGTGAGGGATGCGTTCTTAGGAGAACAAAACATTCAAATTAATCTTCTCTCAAGTTTATTCATTTCACAGTTTAATGATATTTTGAAAATTAATGATTTCAAACAATGTATCAATTATTTAAACAGTAAACAACATTAATTTGACACTTTGAACATAATAAACTGAAGAATAGTTATACAGTGCAAATAATTTCAGCCACAGGGCTGGACAAATAGGCCTAATCGACTGGAGCTAAGCAGAAAATGCATCGCTAATGCGTTTTTGATAAGAGCATAAATAGATAAGACTTCAATCACAACCGTTCTACCCGCAACCTTCAACAATACAGGCCTATTAATATGAGCACAAACCAACCCCTGCTTGGGCATTCTTCAGAAGAACTTCCTTTCCTGAATATGTTGGTGAGATCATGATAGGCGCAACTTTCGACTGTAGAAAATTAACGATGTGGCATGGGCTTTAGGCATGAAATAATTTATTTCACTGTAGAGAATTTCAAGTGGAACTTAAAATTTTAATGTATTTCATAAAGTAAATTACTGACAGTATAGGTACTCAGGGCAGGTTATGTATCTATGTGGTACATATGAGGTAAATGCAGCCCAGCACCTCCATTTAAAATAATGCTTCAAATCGTGATAACAAAACAAATACAAAACCATGATCCAAAGAAATTAATAAAATGTACCTAGATATTTAGGACGAAATTTTTCATTATATTTTCAAACTAACTCGATCCAAGATATTTATTTGGAATAGGTATGTTAAATTTAAAAAATTAACATCAAATTTCCAAATTGGTAATTGAGGCTGTGATTTCTTAGCTTATGACACCTTGAGTATTTTACAAGCAAAGCAAATACTTTTTATATTAAATGAATCGAGTATTTTAAGGTGGGTGAAAATGCGTTATATCATTGATGCTGTGTTCTATATTAGGATAAATGCTTCAAAAATCGAAGTTTCTGATCGGAAGTGTAGAAGAAACCGGAGATAATACTAGAAAATTAAGTCTATGTTCATAATTGGCTTTTTCAGTGGTTTGCCGGTTTTCTGAAAAGTCGAATAACATACATCTGCGGTTCCATAATAATTCGTGGAGTATTAAATACTATTAAATACACGTGATAAGGATAGACTAAAATCCTGAATTTATTTGGTCGCAATTGAATAAAAATAACAACTGAGCTAAATTTATGTGAACCACTTTGGTTATTATTCACTCTACATTGCTATTCGAGGATATATTCTAGGTTAGGGGAGGACAGGAGAGGAGGTAACAAGGGAGGGGTCAATTCTCTTCCAAACCATCTTCTACTCTATATTATTTACACTTTCAATAGAGCTCTCTGTTTAACACTAAAGTATTAGAAACATGGATATATACGACTAGACTGCGCCTACGTGAGCAATAATAGGTGACTTCTTGAACGATTCAAGCGTCAGGCGAGAGAAACGCCGCGATTAAGGAAGCAGACTCGGCTTCGGAGCCACGTGATTTATCAAAGGAAATACGCTGAATTGTCATAAAATTATGTAAATTGGGTCCAAAATGTGTCATTTTCTTTGTCGATATTTATATATATCATTTTGATGATAAAGTCGCTAATCGTTTCTACTGCTTTTAGGTACGCATAAGCAGGAAAACAACACCAAAAATTATTATGACTTGGAAAAAATACTAATAAATGACATTTTATCTGCGTTTACTAGCAGTTAGGTCAATGCAATCGAAGCTACGGTTTTAGCTGCATCGCTGGTGGTATTTCATAATGGTGTACATATACCCGTTACTTCTTATCGGAGGTCCAAATCTAAGCCTAATTAATTATCACAATACTTAGATTACCTACTCGCTTTCGGGGAACTCTTCTCCGCAGAAGCAACAATCACTGCAAATCACTCGCAGTTTGTTTCCAAGACGATCAATAACAATATCTGACTCAAATTCGGTTTCTGTTCGTTTCTCACAAAAGTCTGCTGTACTTTGTACATGATTCACCCTCTTTGAGGTTAATATCAGCTAAGCTTGGGATCGCATTACAGCTCCTCGGTCGAAGCTATCGGCGCTAGAAGAAGCGGCGTCGTCACCCGAACTTCCACCACGTCGACTTCGCCCGCTTGGCCGTTGACCTTGACGTCCGAGCGCGACCTCGCGTGGTTCGACGGCGAAGGGGAGGGGGAGCCGTGGGTTCGCGAGGTCAGCTGGTCGCGGATCGCCATCTGGTAGGCGACCTCGAAAGCTTGGCCCAGGGTTAATATCACTTCTGTAGCCTGATCCTGAAAGAGCAATTCCCATTTAAATGTTAATAAACCGTTTTTTTTAATATTAAATATTGAAATAAAAACAATGAGTTTCAAGATGGCGGATGAACAAAATAATTACCTTCAACCTTTTTAGGTTATAGACTCTTGTTTATTTGTGCTTTAAAAACATTTCATATCTCTACTCATATCTCTCTGGCCATGTATTATTATTGATAACGAAGCTGTAGGATTATAAAAGACACACACACTTGACACAATACTTTAAATCTTGACAACTGACAGGACTTGGCGCGCACGCAAACAAGAACCGGAACAGGAAGTAAGTCAAAATGATGGCCGCCGAAGGTCAATGTTGCTGTGTTTTACAGCGAGTGAAGGTTTGAATTACCATGGTTTCCACGCAGAAGACGTGACAGAAGTGGCTCTTGCTGGCGTGATCCTTGGTGATGTAGGCGAAGTGCGTGAGGTCGTCGGCGTCCTGACACGCGCAGTGGATGTTGCGGATCTCGTGCTCGCACACGGGCTCCTGAACACGAGGACAGAAGACATCAAGTGGAGGCGAGGTCGTCAGGATCATCAGGCAAAGCTGGGGAAGGCTCTAGACCCTTGGTAAAGATACCCCTGGTTCTCATGGGGGGGGGGGGGGGGGGGGGGTTCTGTGATAAAAATATATTTTTTTAAACTAATTCTAATAATTGTAAAGAAATACGTGACCAAATTGCAAATCAATGAAAATGATTGTCTAAAATGCATAGAAATGCTCCAAAATCACATTTCAGAAGATTTTTCGGTGGGACCCCCCTCCCCATCCCACGAAACTCCATTTTGCGTTTTCCATTTTCCATTTTGCGTAAAAGTGTTGTCTTACACATTGTCTAAGTTTTACTCCAAAATATCATACCGAAATAGGGAAAAAAATCAATATTACAAGTATTGGCAACACGACTTGGGAAGTTGGGAAGGAAGATATTGTACTCTGCTGAACAATGGTAAACTGAGGGAATGATGCGCGACTGACCTCTGTGAGAGTGTTGAGGAACTTGACGCCGCGGTAAGAGATCGCCAGCACGATGTCTGGAGTCGTCCTCGGCTCCTTGTTGGACTTCTTCAGCTTCTGGATGGACTTCTTGGTGGATTCCGTGCCGCGGAGTTCCTTCACCACCGTGGAGCCGAGATACTGCAACCAGGACACTCGTTATGTCGATCACAAGGGGCTAGCAACTTGCCATTCAAGTTTACAAGGACTCTTTCTTTATGCTGACTTTTTTCAAAAAAAATAAAACAGTCAAATTTAAATTCAAATTAAATCATAATTCATATCTACCTATTTACTTTAAAGACTTTTATGAGTACAGGGGTCCTATTCTATAACAAAATTCCCGGTTCTGTTGGAATCAGATTCACGGCCATATGGATTAACATTAAACGGAATCGGATTCCAGCAGAATCAGAAGTTTTAAAGTTATAAAATAGGGCCCCTGCGAGGTATCAGCTATGAATTTAAAGTCGATTTCACATTTTATTTCTAAAAGGGTAGAATTCCAATTTTGAAAAGAATTAACCTTCCGATTTTAATGTAAATTTGATTATTTTCTTTGTCCTGGACCTTTTGGTTCGTAGACGATTGGAATTTAGTGACTCACATTAGCGATGTAGGTGATGGCGCCAGTGACGAGCACGGCCGGCTGATGGCGCCACTGTGTCGTGAGCGTGGGAGGCACGCCCACCAGCAGCTCCGAGGGATCTCTGATCTCAAGGTCGCTGCTGGGAGGCTGCGGCGCGGGCCGAGACTTCTTGCTGCTCCGGAGCGTGCCGGAGTTGGTGACGCCGGGGGAGGGCAGCTTGTCTCGGATCTCCTCCTTCAGCTGCTGGATGTTGGTTTGCTGAAACACGGACACACGGGACTTGCAACTCAGTCCGTATTTTCGTATTTTATAATAAGAATTGATTGAGCGAGCGAAGCGAACGTCTCCTTTTGGCTCTTTTGGCACGGACCTCTGTTTTTTTTGTGTGTGTGTGTGTTTTTTTTTTCTGTTACTGACGATATACAAGTCACAGTTTTTCTTCGATCAAGCTGAAAATTTGCACACATGTACTGACCATTTCCGGGCGTTGCAGACCCTAATTTTTTTGAAATCCCCTGATTGGTTCAAATTTTAAAAAAATTATCTTTTGATTGGTTGGTTTGATCAATTTGAAATTTAGCAAAGTCATTGCAACCAACATTGTACCCAATCATAATACATTTCAGCCAAATCCTCCCATTGGTTCAAATTTGAAACCATTTTTCCTGTGATTTTTGAAATTTAAACTAGAACCGATTGACCGACCAACTAAAAACTTTGCATGGTTATTGGTACCATCATTTAAGGTATTTTTGCCAATTTTCAGTCAAATCTGTCGTTATTTTCAAAAGTTTTTGTAATTTTAGGGACATTTTGCGTGTTGGCTGTCAAATTCACGGCGACTTCGAATCTTCAGTTCAAGGCAAGGTAGTTAGAGCAGAAGTTTCAAACGAAATGAAACTAATGATGACCGTTCAACAGATTGATCTGATCATAATCTGATATTGTGTACACACTAATATCATATGATTTGAGTGGTCCCAGGTATATTTTTTTAAGAGATCCTGTGATTTTTGAATATTTACAAGGAACAGTTCAATCATAAAGGTTGATACTAACATTTTAGGAATATTTAGAGATTTTTATTCAAGTCTGACGGAATTCAAGAATTATTGGCTTTTTAATGATATTTTCGATAGACAGAATTTCGGTTTGAGGTGTTCTGCGTATCCGTGCTCGCTCATCAACGCGTTACTCAGAGCGTTTTCCTAGTATTGAAATTTGGTTATTTACCGAAAGAGAAAATAGAAATTATAGTGTCAGTAGAAAATGAAGATACATTTTTTGTGTTTTCCGAGATTTTACCAAAAATCTTATTTCCTGGTGGACTGAACAACGTGTGCTATTTTAAAATGAACCTATACACGATATTCGAAATATTTGTCCTAGTTTTGTTCATTCTCTGAGGCTATAAATTTAAATTTCATTATAAGATGGGAGTTGCAAGATACAAGACATTATGAGCCTTTACAGTTGCTGTGAACAAACATTGTATTTGCAAATCTCTTTTTAGTGCCAGCTTGAAATGCTGTGTTTTATCAATGTTAACATAATAAACTGATCATGATCGTTGACTACGGCATTGCGAATTGCGATGACGTAGAAACAGTTTTAGGTCATTTGCCAAGAATAATTAAATTGTTGGTTACATGCTTCATCCGCCCCAGCATTCAATGATTGAATTCAACAGGAAAGTATTTTTTTGCGCGATCTAATTATAGTGTAATGTTTCGCTGATAGTGATACCACAGTTGTTCAAGCGTCGAATCTGTCTATAGGAAAGGAAGTTGTGGCTTTTTGCTTCAAGGAAAATGGTCGCTGTACAGACGGGAATTCTTGTACTGCAAGCGATCGTGTTCGTGGCCAGAGAGATGTTCGTACGACGTCAAATATCACCATTCTGTTGTCCGCGTGATGTGACACGTGATACAGGAGATAAGAAGATTGTGTGAAGTCCACAGCCGGGAAGTCGTGCGGGGTTGATAAGAATATCACAAGAAGGTGACAGGAATCGAAGAAGTCGAGAGTCGTAGAAAATAGAAACTGAGCACCAAATCCTGGGATGGAGCTGATTTCCAACTAGTATATTATGTCTAGATGGTGACGAGTACGTAGTAACATAGACATTGTATGTAACAATGGTAGTAACAATGTGGAGAAAATACAGAATCACCAAGGGCATATTCAGGATGAAATTTCGGGAGGGGCCGGACGTTATTAATTTTTTTAAAATGACAGTGGAAAACTTGAGGGGTTCGGTGGCGCAGAAATTTTTCTGTCACGAACAGAACAGTTTTTCTTGACGCTTGTACAATAGACGACTAATAGGAAGTGACAAAGCCGTATAAGATTGCCGCATTTGTGCTTCCTGGAAGCATTTCACTCGAGTTAAAGAGGGTGTTCCCAACACGGAAAGTGGTTCAAGATAGTTCTCAAAGGTCACAAACTGCCGATGACAAGACGAAGCTGAGGATATCGAGGGGAAGTCTTGGCCCCGCTCTCCAGCTGTTACAAGAGTGGACTCACCAGCTGGTTGAGGTCTGCGTTGATGTCATCCAGATTAGGCCCCCGGCCCGGTTGGTTTCCCGCCACGGACGCCAGAATTCTCTTCCTGTGTCCCGCCTTGTGGATCTCCAACACCGCCGTCAACTCTACCTCCCAGATCCTCTTCACTCTCGCCATGTCCACGTACAGGTGCTTGGCGAACGTCTCCGAGTACCCCTCCAGTCGGATGCTCGACAGCCACTCGTCGACGCCCTCCACGGCGTCCTCGTTGTTGTTGTTGTTGTGGTGGTTGTGGTTCACGGTCTGGATCTTGCACGGGAGGGTTCGCACCGACTCCAGGATTGTCTCGCAGTCTTTCTCGCTGTCAATGCCCATGTCCTTTAAGTCCTGGCAATCCAGAATACCACACTGCAAGAGAACAGAACACCAAAAGTTAGAGTAGATCATTCTAGACAAGACAAGAGTAGACAAGAAAACGTTTGGTCAGAAAGAAGCTCGAATCTTACAAACGTCGAAATTAAACTGTGCAGTCCACTTACGATGAAGTCGATGTCGTCGAATCCGTTGCTGATGAAGATGGACTCGTAGTCGGCGAGGTTGAGGGAAGTGAGCCACTGCGCAACCGTCGTCAACGGCCCCGTGGAGGCGGGACTGCTGCAACTCCCAGACCTGCTGAGACCTGCAAATGGAACCAAGCCTGAGTCATCCTCCACATGTCGCTGGAGCCTGACACTGGGTCTTGAACATATCGGCTTGGACAGATAAATGACACTAATAAAATAATGAGATACTGGGATATTATGGAAAACTTCAAGGAGGATGGAAGGAAGGGATGTAGCCAGCCGAACCGGGGCTCGAGCAGGAAAATAATTGTTTGAAGTGCCAATGCAGTAAGAAGTGGCGCAACCAAGAAGCTTGTCGTTATATTTTGGCGCAACTTACCGAGCCTCGACTGGAACTCCTGCTCCAGCTCTGTGACGAACACCGACTCCCGCACGAGTCCCGTCCCGAACGACGCCATGATCTCGGAGATCTTCGCCCATTCCTCTTGCTCGTCGAACGGACTGAGGATGGAGAGCGGCGCTCCTTTGACGTCGCCTCCCGACGACGCGTTCCTTGCCGAGATGACGCGCTTGATGACCTCGGCGTCCTCCTTGCCGCTCTCGCTGAGGTTCGCGCCGACGGCGGGGTTGTCGTAGACGACGTTCAGGCGGCGGAGGGTCTTCGGCCGCTCGGCGCGCGGAGACCGGGATCCGTCCAGACCCACAGCCTTCGATCCCTTCAGGAGACCTGGGAGAGACAAATAACCAACTGTAAAGAACGTATTCCTGACTTTATGTCTTTCTCGATCATTAGATATTCATCGCTCTCACCCGCCAGAAGATGCCGACAAACAACCTGGCGAAACGTAGATGTCTAGTGTCAATTCCTAGCTCCAGGTCACGGTCTTCAAATACCACCAATTCTTATAATTCTTCCTGGTTTACGGTCTTCAAATAGTAATATAAAGGTAATATGGTAATGGTAATATTACCTATGGTAAATATTCTATGGTAATATGCATAATACTTTATAACTCACAGCCTTAAAAAATTACATATACCTACTTTTTTATAATGTTGTTTATACTTTACAGGAAAGCGCTGTTGAAGACACCCAAGACGCAGGCAAACCGCAGGAAAGATCGGGTGACGTAGTTAAACAACTAATCGCAGACATTGTGCAGCCTATGCTCATTAAGTTTCAAGTTGACCACCGGAATTTCAGCCAAGGAGTACTCCAACGCACTTCGAACTTGTTTGCATTTGATAATCTTTTGCAGGAATTCATTTCGTGATTTCAACACAAAAATATCAAACTTTATTATATGCTGACTAACAAAAACAGAGGCATAGTTAAAAAAATAGACTCAATAACCTACTGAAGTTAAATGTTAAAAAAAAATATTATCAAGTGTAGGTAACGATACATATATAATATTTTGGAGTTCATGTAAGCTAAAAATTAGTAAAAGAAGTACGATTGTGCTATGTATTCTCGAACAACATGAAATTATAACCACTTTATGTCGGCATCAACAAAACACAATTCTCTTGCTACAACAGTTGCCGTTCTCTCCGAAAAGAAGCAGTGTATTTTAATCACATTTTTGTAAGCTGGAGGTAAAACAACAAAAGCGTCCGCGTTCTCCGGGCTAATAAAGAGTCTATATTTGCTCGGCGGGCGCATATTAGCGCTCGCGCCGCGTTTGTTCGTCACGCATCGCAGACTCTGTTGGAAATGTATTAATTTTACAACTTTTACCCGCTGCTTCTGCGGTATAATTAAAACACGGCTACAGGGGTGGGACGACGGTTGCCATGACCACGTCGTGGAGGTGCCGCCAAGTGTCCGGCAGGCTTGACAAGATTTTAAACCTTTTTGCGTCAGGTTTCTGAATATTTTATAATACATTATTCATCATTAATTGATTTTTACTTAAACGAGGTTTGGGGTGGGTAATTGCGTTTTGCGAGAATGCGGGCAAAAGGCTCAGTAATGAAAACGGTGGATTGGTGACAAAATTACGGTCGGCAGGACACATTGATGTCTATGCTCGGGAAACGCTCTGTGTAACGCGTTGATAAGCGAGCATCCGTATACATGCGTCAAAAACCATGGTGATAATTAATTTCGTATTTGAATTTCTTTTTAATACATTTTCAAAAGAAGCACAAAATGTCCGTAAAATGTTAATCACTCTTTAAAATTGTCTAAAAGACATAAAAAATTAGTCCCAATGACCATGCATTTTTTTTAAATTAGTGCCATTGCATACAAAAACAAAAAACAAAAGAACAGAGAGAAAAGAGTACCTTTAAAGTTGATCGGTCAAACGGTTCCATTTTTATTTTCAACAAATCACAGGATCTCGTTCAAAAACTACCTGTGACCGGTCATATGACATTAGTGCGAGTGCAAAATTTCAGATCGATTGGTTGAACAGTTTGACCCGGGCATTCATCTAGTGGAGCGGTCGCTCCACACAGCCAAGTCGTACCGTACACTCACAGTATCTCAACATACCGTAAATGCCTATATAAACTGAGGAGCAGACCAACTACTTTTACTGTAAGCAACAACATGGCATTTTCGGCCTACTGGATCTCAAAATTGGTAAATCTCACATTGTTGCGAAATATCTTAATTTCGAGCTATGGCCCACCCCACTACATATACCAAATTTGGGAACAATAGGTTATGCCATTTGCGCGCTAGAAGACCGAGAAAACAGTGAAATTACATCACTTTCTGATTCTGAAGATGATGATGATGATGATGATGATATCAGGAAACGTTGCTATCACCGCCACAGCCTAAACGGCTGAACCGATCAACCTGAAATTTTTACCACATATGCACTTTTGGCGTCTGATGATACCTTGCCTCTTGTGATTTTTTGTGCCGCCATTTTTAAACCGGAAGTGACGTCATATATGAAAAACGGCTGGACCGATTAGAACGAAATTAGCGCCATTCGATTAAGATGGTCATCTTTATGAAGTATGTTACTTAAAAATATAATTTTCTTATATTCTAAACCGGAAGTGGCGTCATAAATTTGCAATATTTAGCTTATTTCATCAAATTATACTTTAAAACACATATCATTATCTTACATTGTAACAAAGACAATACAAAATTATAATTTCAATACACAGTGTTCTCGGCCGCCATTCCTGAAACCGGAAGTGACGTCATACATCGAAAACGCCTGTACCGATTGCCACTGAACTAGCTCCTGTATATTCATTCTGCAATCTATTTGAAAAATCAATTGGGATAAATGAATATACAAATTAACGGTACCGGAAATGGCGGCAGGAACCACTAAATGAAACCGGAAGTGACGTCATATATTGAAAACGGCATGAGCGATTTGACGGAAATTAGCGCTATTGAATTCAGAAGGTCATTCATGAAGTATCAACTAGATAAAACTAAATTGTTTTCTTATTACCTATACCGGAAATGACGTCATAAAAATGCTAAATGACGTCATTAATATTCTAAAGGACACTAAATTCACCACTTTATACTTTTAAATAGATATTTAGTAAACATACATTGTAAATAATTATAAATTCAAGGTTGCAGTGCTCTCGGCCGCCATTTTCTAAAACCGGAAGTGACGTCATATAACGAAAACGGCTGTACCGATTGCAACTAAATTTTGGAATTGTGTAGGACTTATAATTATGAATTCAATACGACGTTAATTTCGGCCGCCATTGTTAAAACCGGAAGTGACGTCATATATCGAAAACGGATGTACCGATTGCAACCAAATTTTAGAATTATGTCGGACTAATATAATTATGAAATAAAGACGACATTATTTTCGGCCGCCATTGTCAAAACCGGAAGTGACGTCATATATCGAAAACGGCTGTACCAATTGCAACCAAATTTTGGAAATGTGTAGGACTAATAATTATGAATTAAAGACGACATTATTTTCGGCCGCCATTGTTAAAACCGAAGTGACGTCATTATCGAAAGCGACTGTACCGATTGCAACCAAATTTTGGAAATTGTATGACTAATAATTATGAATTCAAGACGACATTATTTTCGGCCGCCATTTCAAAACCGGAAGGGACGTTATAATATATCGAAAACGGCTGTACCGATTGCAATCAAATTATGCAATTTTGTAGGACTAATAATTATGAATTCAAGACGACATTAATTTCGGCCGCCATTTCAAAACCGGAAGGGACGTTATAATATATCGAAAACGGCTGGACCGATTGTAATTTCTTAGTACCTATCCTAATCGGTTGAGGCGTATTTTTTTAAAGAAATTAGTCCTTGCTCGGACATGTGCTACAAGCTGTATGAATAAACTAACAAAAGAAGTGATATCCCAGAAAAAAACACTCCGTGTAAAAAAGGCACCCAAGTCTCTTTACTTAAAAAAAATCAACACCGAAAAGGAGTGATATCAAAAAGAGCCAAGTCAATGACATTTCCAAATATTTAATCGTATCTTTGAAATAAAAGTATAAACACCGAGAAATACTTTACAAAAGGACTTGGCGCATCGTTTTTTAAAGACATTTTTCTATTCATAAGCATATGCCATTTATATACAACCGTAATTTAGAATTTTTAGAATAATAGGGACACAACTTTCAATAACATATTATACCTACATACCTACTGTACAATATTTTCTATTTGAATATGTACGCGATGAAACTTGTTGCCTATATTTGTAATAAATATACAATAGTTATCTTCATATTATTGTTTCGTGGTCAACATAATTAAGTCTCATGCGTTATACCTTCTCACAATGAAATACATTTCTATTAATCCACATTTTATAACAATACATTTCACAAAGTACACAGTGAAGTCACATTGAACAACTATTAAAACCATAATAATATATACCATATAATGGTATAATATATACCATAATAATATACTTCCATAATATAATAGTGTTCTATAAATAGTTAGTAATTATTTGACAACTTTTCATGATTTCCCTCAGTCATGATCAAATTATGAAAAGATATCCTTCTAATATCACCATATTAACAGTGCTATAAGAATATATATGAGCCCACTTCCTTGTTATTTAATTCTACCTCCCTTATTATTACTTCTATTACAGCATGACATCTTTCTTCTATCGCCATTACAAAATTATAAAATAGCCATTACCAAAAGTAGCTTGATTCATAGATACTGGCTCAAATAAAAAGAGGGATATGTACCTACTTGTTAATAATCTTTCCACTTTTAGGATAGAATGATGTCTTTAAAAAAACGATGCGCCAAGTCCTTTTGTAAAGTATTTCTCGGTGTTTATACTTTTATTTCAAAGATACGATTAAATATTTGGAAATGTCATTGACTTGGCTCTTTTTGATATCACTCCTTTTCGGTGTTGATTTTTTTTTAAGTAAAGAGACTTGGCTGCCTTTTTTACACGGAGTGTTTTTTTCTGGGTTGCCTATACTTAAACACACCGCTCGCTCACTTAATATTTGAATTTGTATTTATTATAATAATTTTACAAAATTTTGAAGTGCGTAACTATATCCGCATAAAGAAAATAAACGGTATATGGAGAATAATATTTCTTTTGTGAAATAATAACAAAATAAAATAAAATTGAAACATAGTAAAGTTTACTGTGCAAGATTAGCGCCTCCACTACGTAAAAAAAACTTGCTTTGTGAACTCATTTCTCACGATTTTTTTCTAAAGAAGTAGGAACATGATTTTGGACAACCCGAGTTGCACATTAGCCGTAGGATGATAATTTCCGGTAATAACGACTGTAACTCAGGAGTGAAATAATGACTTGGCTTTGAGCTCCTTGCATTGTTTGTCCTGCTAATGAAACACAACAATACGTCACTCTCAGGTCTGACAGAGAAGGCAAGATACGTCACAACGTGCATGACAGAGAAGGCAACAGAAGAACCACGCATTTTCATTAATTAGTGCGTTTGTTCGCAACAGAAGTGGCCAATGCGTGAATAAGTAGCGTGTAAAACTGAAATTACCTACAGTCTTCTTGGCATTTATACAGATTCATAGGACTTTTTATTAGAGATGCGAGAAGTCCTAATTCCAATCTATACACACAAAAATCATAATAATACTAGAATTTCAAAATCGATGAAGAACACATGTTTTGACAGCCCCCCCCCCCCCCCCCCAACTAATACACACTAAAAAATTACTAGTTAATTGACAATTATATTTTCTTAAAACATTTCCAAGATTGAAGTTCTGCCTTGCATCAAAGATTAAAGTCTTGCATTAGTGCTCGCTTATCAATGCGTTACACAGAGCGGTTAAAGAACATTCCTCTAGGACCTCTAAGATTGGACAACATCTAAATGCGCTACAAACAAACCTCAAAGCCAAATATATATCAAGTCAGATTATTATTTGCCCATCATAAATTAAACATTATCTTATGAGAGCGGCAAACAAACTTTGCCACATTACTTTAGATAAAGATAACCCACATGAGTTCAGTGTTATGCAACTTGTAATAACGAAAGAGTCACCCCCCCCCCCCCCCCCCCCACCCAAGCACACGGTGTCACGATTAAAATTTCAGCAGTTTAATCACGTCCAGGGGGTTGGTGGAAGGGGGGGGGGGGGGGGGGGGGCGTCACACCGAGCGAAGAAAGTGAAACATAGAGTTAAAACAGCAAACAAAAAGTCGCGATGCAGAATTAATTTTAACAAAACATGCCTTATGTTTTGTGATTATAATTAAATTGTTGGAGTTAGCATGAAGCGTTGCCATGCTGAACAAGTTGCGTTGCTAATTACATTAGTCGCTTTGTTACGTGAAGTCCGAGAGCTCTCGGCCCTATTCTGTAACAAAAACGAAATCATTTCGGTCCGAAACCATTTCAGATCAATGATATCCTTATGGCCGTGTTATGATCTCAGATCGAAATTATTTCGTTTTCGTTATAGAATGGAGGCCTGGACGTGCACTTCAGACTTTCTACAGAGGTCCAGAGTTTGAGGTTTTCCTCTGCAGCAGCGAGGCAAATGCTGGAAGGTTCCCACCACCCATCCTTACCTATATTCATCATCATCATCATCATCATCATCATCATCATCTTCATCATCATCATCATCATCATCATCTCCCTAACATCATTAAAATTTACCATTCATAATATTTTATAAAAAATATGTATGTTATATTTAAATATAATAACGATATAATATTATACCGGGTGGCACAAAAAAAAAATCCCCCTGATTGTGAGGTCACTATAACGAAACTAATATAGATAGGATTCTGAAATTTGTACACATATTAGAAAACATACCAAAATTTAATATGTGCAAGTTTCAAAAACATTAATATTGTAGGAAAAAAGTTACAGCTGTTCAAATTTGGTTGTCATAAAATTGATTAAACGGTGCTCAAATAGCGCGCGTCGAGAAAGCTTCCAATGACCGGGACGCTGTTTTTTCAAAACTACTTACGATATCAAGCTGAAAATTTCAAATTATATTCAAAATAGATTAAGATCGATTGTGTAAAAATTTCAATTAATTTGAATGAATGGAACAAAAATTATGGAATCTTGAAGTTGAGCTTGAAAACTGAATAGATGGGAAAAGAATCACTTTTATAACGTGTGTAATAAAAGTTTAGAAATAATCTTCATTTTCTGATTTTACGCTCAACTTCAAGATTCCATAATTTTCGTTTCATTCATTCAAATTGACTTAAATTTTTACACAATCAATCTTAATATATTTTTAATATAATTTGAAATTTTCAGCTTGATATCGTACGTAGTTTTGAAGAAACAGCGTCCCGGCCATTGGAAGTTTTCTCGACGCGCGCTATGAGCTCCGTTTAATCCATTTTTTGACAACCAATTTTGAACAGCTGTTACTTTTTTCCTACAATAGTAATGTTTTTTAAACTTGCACATATTAAATTTTGGTATGTTTTCTAATATGTGTACAAATTTCAGAATCCTATCTATAATTGTTTCGATATAGTGACCTCTCAATCAGGGGGATTTTTTTTGCGCCACCCGGTATAACATCCAGCCGCCAAAAAGATCTAGGCTATAAATATAATTATGGTAGGGCACCCAATGACGTACGGGTATGGTATACGTGGGCATACGTACCCAAATACGGGACTGGAATGAGGGGGAAGAAAATGAAGAATGGATTTTTGGGGATGTGAAGACATTTAGATATTTAGACATTTAACTGTAGCCTCTTTAGAAAATTATTTACATCCATAGTGCTTGGTATTATTATTATTTAGTCATTAGAGTTAATTACCACCTGTGTATTGCCACAAACTGTAAGATGTTGAAATAAATACAAATACAAAATACAATGCATTTTGGAATGGCGTAATTAGAATATTTTATATTAGAATAGAATATAAAAATACACGAATCGATCAATAGCTCTTACAACCACAACAAAAACATTCCTATCGATATCTACAATTCCAAGATAAACTAATTTCTTGTCTCTTATCAACAGAGACAGCGATAAGAACGACTGTGTTTATTTCTTCACTTTGAAATCACGGAATGTTTTCCAGCCTGCCTGTGCATTGGGAGGAAGTGACACATTACATTGTCCAGCATCTCTACTTCCGGTCCAGCGTGTGTGTGCTAAATGATGCTGCGATGGACCTTGATCTGGCCGGACATGACAATCGCACCTTGACTCCCATCAAACACATCTTCTGTTTTGCGATTCTCCCTGGCTACTGTGGTATCATGGTAAACAGAAACTAGAAATACAAACGTTTGCCTCCCCCCTCAAAATCATAACCTCGAAAAAATACCCAAATAGACATGAGAAAATAATGTGAAAAGTAGGTAGGTGGGTAAGTTTTGTTAATTGTTTGCCATTTTTTCAGTACAATTAGTACTACCTAATTATCTATGTAAGGTTGTATGTTTCTAATTTTTGGCAATGTTTAAATTATAAGATGTTAGGATATTTTATTTTTGTTAATTTCTCTAAACGTAGGAACAATTGAAAGAAGATTATTATTATTATTATTATTAAGTGAAAAAAAGGTTAGGTACCTACCTATACCCAGAACACAAAATGCTTCGAAACAATTTTCTCGGGATATATTGTGCCCCCGACCCACATATGGTGCAGGGCTTCCCCCCCCCCCCCCCAGACCTCCCTTCGATATTTAAAATTGCCTCCTACCTACCCCCCCCCCCATATTTCCCCCCCTTATTTTAAGTAAGAGAAGCGGCTTAATAAAAAATTTAATTTTTTTTAGTTCGGTTTAGAACTTGTTATCCTAATGTTTTTGGAGCGGAGTGTACATTATTAACTATCATTTTGCGCGCCACAACTAGACTGACATGTGATCTCGCTATGTCAGTAATGCACCGGACAAAAAACACCCAGCACTCGAACCTTCCTGGATAACACAAGGAATTGAACTTGAACTTGTGCCACGTCTCCTGTGCAGAGCTGTACTATGTCTTTATCGAAGCCGCTATCACCATGTGATATGAGCTGAGTGACTAATGAGCAATAATCAGTCGCATAGCTAATGAACATTCCTGACACGCTACTGTAGAAAACTCCCTAAAACGCCCCCAGCGGGTAGTGAACCCGAGACTGTTAGATGAGAGAGAGAGGACAATAAGCTACTCATCGCCTAATCAGGATGTCACACACTAGCTTTATAGCCAACACAATTTAAACAATGAGAGACAATGACACTCCAATGACATGCCTTGCTCCGTCTAGGTGCGATAGATTCTCAAATGATGCATCAATCAGTTGGTACAGACACGCTCAAATATTAGGCAACATTTCTAATCTTCGTGACCAGGGGCCAGATTCACAAAAAAAGTATTATCTCCTAATACGTACTATCTTTGGTAGGTAATAGGTATTATCTTTCATTTAACATGGTGTTTTTGGTATTAAATCAAAAGAATTCAAGGGCGTATCCAGGATTAAATTTCGGGGGGGGGGGGGGGGGGGGGCGGACATTACTAATATTTTGAAAAATCACAGTGTAAAACCAGGGGTTCGGGGGCGCAGGCCCGAGAAAATTTTGGATCAAGGTCATTCATTTAGGTGCAATTTTGAATCGCACTGTATAGCTATTTTGGAAAATTATAAATTACAAAATATCCAAAAATTGGAAATTTTTTGGAATTTTAACTCAATTTTAACGATTTTGGAACGATTTTGACATGACCTGTCTGTTTGTAAGTGTTTTTTTTTCCCATATTATTTTAAATGTGCTTATTATCTTAGATGAAACCCTGATTTCGGGGGGGGCCATGGCCCCCTCGGCCCCCCCCCCCCTGAATACGCCCTTGCAAAAGATAATACGTATTAGCATACTTTTTGTGAATCTGGCCCCAGCAGTCGAATTGAGGGGGGGGGGGGGGGTACATAAACCGCAATTTATTACTTGACCATTACCCTATAACCAGCATTTCGGATAGAAAAAGCGCAATTAATAATTGAGTCAGCGTAATTTTAACAACAAAGAGGAAGGCCAGCATCCTTGCCGACGCTTTGATTTTGATTTGTTGTCAACTTTACACCTCTCCCTCTCCCAAATTTAATCAAAAGTATAGACCAAAGACAACCAAGACACATTTAAATATTGTTAACAAACTTTTGATTGGACTGTAGACGAAAATAAGTGATCTTTGAGCCTTTGGAGAAAGCAATATAATCGTAGGTCAGGGAACCGATCGAAATTATAATTATTCATGAAAGACTGGAATCAATCATTCAAATAGAAAAGAGGTTAATTGAGACAAGACAACGAATGAACCGTACCTTCGGGCATTGTCATGAATGCGATGAACCAAAGTCGACCTCTTGATCCTAAGGTTAAGAACACAGTCTGCACTTTGCTTGTAATTGCAACAAGTTATTGTCAACAATGTGTTCAGAACGCAGTCAGTCGGCGCACTGCCTTCTAGACACCATATCCACACAGCTGATAATACCGCACAATGCCTACTTAGCACTTCTCACTTCACACGGTTTGACTAGCTTTGTTTTCATCGAAATCACGTTTATGAACATGTTTCGGGCATCAAAGAATGTTTAAAATGTTTCTTCCCGCAATTACATTTCAGAACACTTCGGATAACACAGAACACGATTAAAAGTCCGTTAAAATTCGTTACTGAAAAAAGGAACGGATTTTCAAATTTGAATTTGAAATATTTCGAACGTTACGAGTTATTTTGACAATGTGTCTGTGACGGATCCGTGACGCGTGTGATCACCGTCACTGGCCGTGGTTCAATGAGAGAGGATGTGGAACACGTGATGATGTAAGAGATACGTCACACAGCATGGCATGTGTACCGACAGCAATCCAAGGACAAATCGAGTCAACATTTACATGCGGCGGCCGTCGGTAGCGCACCGTGCTATCTCGCCTTAGGGTTTATTGGGAGGAGTTTACATGGAAATAATATTTTGTTTTGGTAATCCGGCGTCAAGAGTTTCCACTAGTGGTCTTTCCAAGTACTATTTACATTTTTTTCCTCAAGCCTTACGGGCTGATTGTACGAAATTGCGATAAATAATCTTTCATGGAACGTTGATAGGTACTGAAAAATTCTTACATTGTGTACATTACCTTTTATATTTTATATTTTGGTTACTTTAGATCTTTATATTTTATGTTTTTACTATGTGACTAATTTGATATTTTCTTTTTATACCTGATCCTCGCTAATCCTGGTTTGTATTGAACTGAAACTAGGAAACCGCTCTGTTTAAACGCGTTGATAATGGAGCTTTCCTATTGCATGTGTAAGTTGCTGATTGGAATTACTGGAAAGTCGATATGCGTCAAGGAGAAGTGATATTAATTTTTTCAAATTTCTTTCAATAAATTTGACAATATTTCAAAACTAGCATAAAATGTTCGTAAAAATCAATAACTATTGAAGTTCTTAACAGATTTGTATGAAATTTCAAAATGTCCTAACATGTTGGTCCCAATAAGTAATGACCATGCAAAATTTGAAGTTTGATCCGTCAAACGGTTCCATTTAAAATTTTAAACCACACACAGGATTTTGTCAAAAAACTTTTAAAAAAAACTATACACCATATCAGCAATCAGCTGCCAAGATAATTCCTGTCTTCAAATCCGGGGAGCGAATGAAAATTGAAAATTACAGGCCTATCGCTCTTTTATCAGTCTTCTCTAAACTCCTCGAATCGGCCTTCTGTCTAAGACTTTTGTCTTTCCTCAATAAATTTTTGCTTCTTAATACAAATCAACACGGTTTCATGAAAGGAAGGTCAACTATAACCGCTCTCGCCAGCTTCATAGACGACATTCTTCAATCTCTTGATAATAACAAAGGCACCGTTGGCATATTCTACGACTTCAGCAAAGCTTTCGACAGTGTCAATCACACACTCTTACTCCACAAACTCAACCTACTGGGAATTCGCGGAGTCGCCAACGATTGGATCAGATCTTACCTGTCGGACAGAGAGCAAAGAGTGTTCATATCGGGCAAGACCACTTCACACCTCTCGGACGGACTTACAACAAATGTCGGAATGCCGCAAGGGTCAATAATTTCTCCGTATTTATTCATCCTCTTCACCAATGACCTTCCCGGAATTATAACAGCAGGAACTTTGACACTGTTCGCCGACGACACGAATCAGCTGATCTCGACGGACACAAAGTATCTCGGCGACTTATCAAATGAGGCAGCACAGCAGATCGAGGCGTGGAGTAATGATAACTACATGATCTTAAATAAAAAGAAAACAGTATTTATGCAATTCAATACAAAATGGAAGAAGAAAGAAGAAAGTCTACTCATTCGGCTAGAAGGTACCAGCATCGCGGAGGCAGAGACAACGAAGTTCTTGGGAGTCCAGCTCAACGAAACACTAGACTGGAGCAACCATATTCAAATGATCAGTGCACGTGTCGCCTCAGGTTGCTTCTTGATAAGAAAACTAATGGACATAACAAATATCAGCACCGTAAAGATGGTATATTTCTCATTTATCCAATCTCACTTAAATTACGGTATTATATTATGGGGCCATTCTTCTGGAGCTAAGAGACTTTTTACTTTACAAAAAAGGACCCTGCGGTACATGGCAAGAGCCAGCTTCAATCCTTGCGCTGACATTTATTTTAAAGACTCATGCAAACCCCTTTTTAAGCGTTTTAACATCCTGACTCTTCCTAGCCTTTATATTTTTAATTGTATTATGTTTGTTGTAGGCAATGACAAGAGATCTCCTGTAAATGCATTTGACCATCAATATGCAACAAGACACAAAGAGGACTTCAAACTTTTAAAACATAAACTTGCACTGTACGAGAAAAGTCCAACCTATCAAGGGTCTAAATTTTATAATGCTCTACCTCAACATTTAAAAGATAAAAATGGAGTTGATTTTAAAATGTCCTTAAAGTTGTTTTTAATTAGCTCTTGTTTTTATTCATTCAATGAATTGTATTCAGGTTAGGGAATGATTACCTTCATTGTTAACTTGTATTTGTGTACTACTTATCTTTGTCTATGTATCTTTGACTGTCATTATATCATGTATTTGATCAAATATGACAATAAATAAAACAACAAAACGTTATCGGGGTACACCGTACATATACTGTGGTGACGCTCTACGCTATCGCTCAATTACTCCTTCAATAACATTTATGTGGAACTCCTTGTATTGTGTTAAACAAATACTCCTGAGCGGCGGTCATGCCATGACACCGACGCACCTAGGACGCACTGGCATGACGCATGACGTGCTAATGACATGTATATCTCTTCTCAGAAGCTGCAAGTGGACCGGCTCCACCTGGCATTCCTCTTCATCTGACTCGTGTATCCCAGTGACGTCATCTCATGTCTCATTCACCTTACACTACTTTGATCAACATGGCGTGCGCAGGGGGGGGGGGGGGGGGGCTGGCACTGGTCATTATAGTACCAACATTTCGTTTTAAAAGGGTTAAATAAAAAAAAATCACCCTGCGGGAAAAAATTGAGTGGCTCATAGTAGGTACCGGGTTTATCAAAAACACAATATTTTGAGGAATTACGAAAACCAAGCCTAGGTACCTGCCAGGATCAAGATTTTTCATGAAACATTGTTTTTTTCTAATCTTCCCTCCTATGCAATATATATGCCTCAAAATTGCTCCAATATGAATGAGCTTTTCTCACAGCGAATTTTTAAAAAGAAGTAGCTTTATATTATTGACTGTTCGTGCTCACTCAAAATGTGTTCCAGTTGTTCATACATAACAGTCAGTACTGCCAGCACTTTTCCAAGTATCTCGAAACATTAGACATTCAAAAGGTTATGTGTAAAAACTCGTAAAAATGTATCAAATCCCCTCAGGGATCAGGGGCGAAGCGTCAGGGGAGACAGGGGAGACACTGTCTCCCCTGTTAAAATGATATAATGTGCTAATATATATTTCATTAACCTGAAATTATTGTAATTGTTTATTTTCATTTGATATATCAATTAGTGTTTGATTTAAACTCATTGAGTGTCATTTGAAAATCGTGTTCAATTTGGCGCTGTTATGAAGCTTGGCTCAGCCCGCGCAATTCCAATCGGGTATCCCAATAGCATGGGAGACGTTTTCAGCGATTCTCAGTATACGTCTACTCGTTTATCTCTCATCCTTCTTCCACTCGTTGTTTCCAGCTTTGGATGTTTTCTTTCTCTCTCGCACTCGCAAGTCAAAGGCGCTATCCTATGCCTCATGTGGGTAGTCTGTTTGCTAATATAGTGAAATAAAAGACATGTCTACTGTGCTATTTTAGTCCAGTAGCCACGCCACAGTACCAAGCGATTCATTTCGACTGTACTTGTCTCACACCAACACGAAATTCACTCACTCACACATACGCGCATTTAAAGCCCATGCGCGGCAACACATAATTCTCAGAATAGCAGTAAACTATAAAATATGGGTTGACATCCGAGTTGACATAAAACTAATTCTTCACCCTATGAAATTACCTACGTTGTACACAATCATGCAATTTTTAATTATAGATTATTGTGATTATTGCGTTGAATTGTGTCTCCCCAATGTTGGGATGCGCGCCTCGCCACTGTCAGGGATCACAATTTTTCCACGGCTATGTGCGCCGGACCCACGATTTCTCCTGCGCAAGCCTATGGAGATAACTTATATGTTATCAACGTCACAATTCTCGTAATTCTTGAATCATTTAAAACAGAGGTTACTTATTTTTACCTGTATGGCAGATAAGTTATTGAAATCCATTCAGGCAGGTAAACTGAGTATGACGACAAACTGGACTGTGACGTAGACTGTAGACAGCAATGAGACTCTTCTCGTGACGTATAGACAGCAGGGTGATTTGTTTATTTACGCGAAGTGACGTCAGCTGTCCTTTGGGTCGCTCTTGCGCTCCCGATAATTCACTTATTGATTTAGATTTGAAATAAAGATTTCACACAATAATAATGTATAGTGTAGGGCAGGCAATTATAATATCGAGGTATATGCGTTCTTTCAATATTCCATGTCTGTAATTTATTAAGCGTAGAGAGAGAGTTTCCGATTCGACATTAAATAACCGAGCAATTAGGCTCTGGCAGAATGCTCTGACTTGTACTCCGGAAGCCCGGGTTCGATTCCAGCGGCCGTCCTTCATCATTGAGGTTCTTCGTCAGTCATTCCCGCCAAGATCGCCTCGTTCCCAACGTCCAGTCTTACATAATACTCATCATCGTCTCTCTTCCATATTTATCATAAGTAGTATTATGTTACATTTAAACAAAAATATATAATAAATCAGAACTAAAAAATTACACTAAACAAAAATTAAAAAGTCACATAAAAGTTAACATATCCCAAAGCATTAGTCTGATTTAGTTTTAAATTACTAAAAATTAGAGTAAAATACACAAAAGAAAATAATGTAATTAAAATATGTGTACACCACTGAATGAAATAGTTTCCAAGTGATGACGAATCTTCTTCTCGAGCCCCAGTCGCAAGTAAATAGCAACTGAGGCAGCTGTCTAAGTCTTGATCAACATAACTTCTTCTCTTGAAGAGGGATTCAGTCTTCAGATCTCGCTACATACAGCGCTAATTAAATCTCGTACACGAAGAACGATTAATTATTTAAAACAGCAAGAAAGTCGCGCAGCGCAAAGTCTCGAGGAGAAACTTTTACTTCGAGATATTTTCAACTTAATTAAATAAGTTCATAAAGCAAAGGGACCTGAAAGGGCAAGTTCGAGGGTCGACAATCTGCTGGGCGATCCGGAAAATGACGGGATAGTTACAAATTGGCGGCCATTTTATTACTTGACATCATGTCTCTTGTCCCTGACAGAATGTAGGAATGTTTGACAAGTTGAAAGACAAGTTCGTCATGGAGTTATCGTTCCCTTGGCAACATTATCCTGGCATGAACGTGATATTCTGATGGGGGAGGGGGACTCCCGGCGCTTTGGCTCTTCATAGAAACTTGGCATATTTTGTATAACAACATATTTTTTGGTAAAACACATTACTTTCACAATCAAAGTGTAAATTTTCATTCATAAAATTTAAATTCATTTGACATTTCGTTGGGAAAACGGTATTCATGTCGAGTGATGTATTGTATTGTAACCATGGCAACATTATTGTTGGTTGACAAAATGACATCTCTCGTCAGGAATTTCGCGCCAAATTGTCAACTGAATTTAAATTTCATACTTATTTTGAGTGTGAATATTAAAAAATGAGTGTGTTTTAACTTTTACCAGCAAATATGTTATTCTAAGTACAAATACTTATTCTAAGTACAAATACTTATTCTAAGCCTACTCTTATATTCTACATGCAACTGTCTGTTTGATATCGATTGATTGAGGCACCAGACAGAGGAAACGATCGATCTGAAATTTTACCCACACGCTAATTCTACACCAGGGTGGTCATCCGAACAAACTCTTCCAAATGGTTGAAAATAAAATGAAACGTTTGTCTGATCAAACTAAAATTATCCATAATCACTGGGACGAAATCACTATAAGCAATAGCACTTACCTTTCTCGGCACTAACCCGCACTTACAACCCCGAATACAAAGACACATATTGGACAAGAAAACAAAAACATTTTCTTACCGAAACCAAATGATGGTACAAACATGTGAATCAAAATACAATAATGTACACATGGATCGGAATGGTCAGTGGATGTATGAAAAACAAAAATTATTCAATCTAAAATTTTATTGGATGCAAACAACAGAACGTAAAATGGTAAAATGCAAATGTATAATAAAACTATTCTAATCAGTCACAGTATGGCGAGTACGCATGCGCGACAACTATTGGTGGGAGATGCAAGGTGTGTAGAAATCACTTTTACTCAACAAGCGTCACAACAATGCAGCTAGGTGAATCAATAACTAGCGAATAAATGCAACGAACTACAAGTGAAATTCTTGCTCAAACGCATTCCAAAATATAAATCACATTTTATTTTAGATAAAATGTGAACATTTATCTTCTCAAATAGATCGACGAATAATGAAAATGCAAAAAGTATTGCCAATATGGCTGGGTAAGGTAACAGTCATAAAAGTACGTTTTGAGAGTTTTAATCTAATACATTTTTTTTTAAACGAGCAACTCAATTCAAGAATATTCAAACATAATATTTTTCTTATAGCAAGAAAAAAATTCCACACAATGGAGTACATTACGACCTCTTCTACGACCTCATTACGTTAGAAGAAGTCTGAGGTCGAAACACGAACTCCAGTATGTGTGAAATAATCTTCGATTTATAAATTTTGATTAATGCTAAGAGAAAACTAATACTTTAAACAAGTCGAAATCATACCTTTCTCAGGTCTCTTACAAAATCATAATCAATATTATATTTTGGAAGCGATCAGCGTAGAATCGATTTTCATAATTTCATGAGTGCTTCATACAAATATACGAGTATATATACAAACAGCTTAAACTGCATTACATTTCAGCTCCCATTCAACTCTTCAACAAACAAAGCATGCCCAGCCATAAATGTCAACAAAATCAATAATCAATCAAGTTATAACCATTCAATAGCAACACAATGAACTCCAAACATGTTACGCACAATGCCGTAAAAGCTTTCGACGACTTCCCAAACAGTACAACTCTTGGCGAAGTTTACAGGACATGACATTGTTTTAGCAGCAGTTCTTGTCATGAGAAACAGAGAGTCAAAGTTGCTCCAGAACAAGTTTCACGCCGTCGTCTTGAGGCCGAGGCCGAGCATGCGCGCCGTCAGCAACTTACCGGCGAAGGGCGCGTCGCCGACGAACTCCTCGACGTGGTTGTCGGTGGAGGCGCTCTTGTCGGACAGCGAGACGCTGCTCGACAGACTCCCGCTGGAGGCGTCCTCCAGCGACGGGAACAGCAGCACGTCCTCGTCGGTCTCCGTCTCGATGTCTCTCGAGCGCCGCTTGTACTCCTGCGGGGACCAGTGGGAGAAACACATGAGGGCGTTGAACACGTCGGAGCACTGCATGGCGGCGAGAGGGTCGCGGCAGGAGGACGTAGGGGGATGTAATGGACAGGAGGGGCACGGGGAACGAAATCAAGGTACAGGACGAGCACGGAGAATTAAATCAAGGGACAGCACGACCACGGGGAGCGAAATTAAGGGACATAAGGAGCACGGAGAGCGAAGTCAAGGGACAGGTTGAGCACGGAGAGCGAAGTCAAGGGACAGAAGGAGCACGGAGAGCGAAATCAATGGACAGGACGAGCACGGAGAGCGAAATCAAGGGACAGAAGGAGCACGGAGAGCGAAATCAATGGACAGGACGAGCACGGAGAGCGAAATCAAGGGACAGAAGGAGCACGGAGAGCGAAATTAAAGGACAGGAAGAGCCGGAGAGCGAAGTCAAGGGACAGAAGGAGCACGGAGAGCGAAGTCAAGGGACAGGTTGAGCACGGAGAGCGAAGTCAAGGGACAGAAGGAGCACGGAGAGCGAAATCAAGGGACAGGACGAGCCGGAGAGCGAAATCAAGGGACAGAACGAGCACGGAGAATAAAATCAAGGAACAGGTTGAGCACGGAGAGCGAAGTCAAGGGACAGAAGGAGCACGGAGACGAGAATTCTTCGCCACAAGCGACCCGGAAGCCGTGAGTTCAGGTCCTGCACCTCGCAAAGATGAAGATTGCCATGAGAAGTGACGTCACCGAGTAACTCTAAAACACCCAGAACAATGGAGACTCGTCGAGAGAGAAGTGCATGTGTTTTGCACGGAGTCGAGACGCGAACTGCGGCTGAACTATGAAAAAAACTCTTCACATGGAAATCTCTTGACATTTAAATATCATCGGCGGAGTCCACATCGCGAGGGTCGAATATCAACTCAGATACAGTCTCAAACAATCTTACAGACAACGTCAAGAATGTCAGCAACTAGAAGAAATCAAGAGGACAATTTCTTCACGAGGTCGGGAATGTTTATAAACCGACACAAATACTCGTCGAACTTTCAGGAGCTACGAGAATGTAAAAACAAGACAGATACCGATGCAGGTTCACGATGCGAACCCGAGTCATCTGGTTGAGAAACAGGCATCAGTGATTGGGAGAAGGGAGATTCATTTCTAATTGTAGTGGACGCTGCAGATTGTCTAATGGCGACAAATAATATGATAATGATGGGGGATATGATGAATACTAATGGACGGTTGAGAAGGCGGTCGTGACATATTAGCAAGAAATATTCAGGGAATGTTCCTTTCGACTGAGGGAAATCACGAAATTACCTCAGTTAGGAAGGACAGCCGTGGTTCGAGCCCGGAACCTACGGGGGTGAGGGGTAGATGAAACAAATTGCAATTGTCAGTTGGCACATCTCCAACTTCTGCAAGTTCATTTTTTTGGCTCATTTCCATGATCGACTGTTGCCCTATATCAAAAAGATCCGTGACATTTCCTATTCTACGCGGTTTCGCGTCGGCTTTATTTTCAACTACAAAGTGAGTTTCGATCCAACAGAATCTAATAACACTAGGGGCAGTGGCCATGGAGTCGATCACAAAGAAGATCTTGTTATCGGCGCAGATGAGATAACGACGTTAATGAACAATCACAGACGACATCGAGGGGGTGATTTCATACACAATTAGGTTATAGATTCATCTCCGCAGTGAAAGAGGCACTCGAGTGAAGGGTGACATTTCGTTCTGCTCTGCAACTAGGCTTATGACGGTTGCTTCATTATGATGGTCAAATGGAAGGAATAGGACCTTCCCAGCATTTGCCTCTCAGACGAGACTGAAACTACGAACAAAAGTCAGTTGGAAGGACGGTCGTGAGAATCGAACCGGGGATCTACGGAGTACAATCCAGAGTTGCTGCTTGAGCCAACTTGTCTGTTTGGCCATTTCAACGAGTGGGGAATTCGCATTGGGGACGTGATAGCTTGGATATTGTTTATAGGCGAGTCGACAACTAAGTCATTTTCCGCACACAAAGATTTTATTTTTTATTTTGTTGATCCCAATGGAGGTCATGAGGAGATGTCTATCAACGAGGTACCGGTCCGGGAGAGTCTGAGCTGGGATATATTTTGTAAATTAATAGGGAAGAATACTACAGGAGTAATCGTGGACATTATCAATGACGATGATCTCTTGAGACGAGACATGTTCAACTAATAATGACGAGAATGTTGAGAGACGCGCTGTGAAGTGAGATAAGACGCGACGAGAGGAATGTTTGCATCAGAGAGTGAGTTCCCACAACTGTTGACAGCAGTGCAGAGACAATTAGCGACAATTACCAGAGAGCTCATAGAACCAGTTGCTAAGCAGCCACACAGAGACATATTCTTCCCGAGTTACATCGAGTACCTACTCGATTCTAGCGGGTTTCCTTACTGATAGGCCTCGCACACCTCCTTCCCACCGTCCATCTTTACCGATTCTCCAATCATTCATCCGGCGCCATACGCCTAGTTGGAGAACAGTGCGACGTTAAACAGCACTAAAACAAGTCTACAATCCTGGATAACCTGGGGGTGCGATCAGAACTGTTATTCAATGTCACATGACACTGATTCACTGTTATTCGCGGACTTCTCGTGTGATGTCAGAAGATTGTCACGCGAGAACTCTCTACAATCCAGTCACTGTAAGAATGACGAACTTGAAACATAAAGTCAGCTCGTCAGACTTAGTAGATTTCAAGGTCGTCATTCTTATTTAGAATGGATTTTAGTAGTAATTTTCCCACCCCTGCAAACCGATCCACCGACGTATTACGATGAAAGTTGAGTCCATAAGACCCTGGTATACATGTCACAAAGCCCATTTCGCCGAGACATCCCACTAAAAGCTCTCGCAAACGCATGCACATGAAGATGAAACAACCGATCAATGCAGACAAGCAGCGTCTTTGAAGCCGTGTCAATAGCTCCGGCTGCGTCGCTTGGTTAGACATCAAGAGGCAAGTCAAACTTGACAGATGTGGCGGCGTCTCGGTAAATACCTGCATGGATGGAGGCGAACGCTGATTGCTAATGAGTACAAGGTATTTGACACGGGAACACATGTATATGAAGCATGATGGAGAGAGCAGACAGGCCAGTGGCGTACGCAGGAATAATGCCAGGGGAAGTGGTCCATGGGAGGAGGGGGATTGTTACGAAAAACATTTGCATCGGGTCAATGGAGGGTCTGGGGGGAGGGCCCCCAAAGAACTTTGCGCGTCCGATTATTTTTTAAATTTCATAAATGAATCTGATGCGTTTCTACGCGATTTTTACAGAAGGCAGTGAATAATGCAGGAAATTTAAACTGACCAGGAATTATGGAGAATTATATTATTTAATCCGCCTTCCCCACTCCCCCCCCCCCCCCCCCCAAATACATGGTTGTCAACCCTTTTATCCCCAAATCAATAAATATATACCATCAACTACGTTTTAATCAATATTTTTTTCCTTTAAAATATGCTTTTTAGGAGAATATTCTATGAAAATATTTCGGTCGTAAAATCCTTGTGTTCACTCCAGCCTTTTGCAGACATGGGGCCATGGGGCTTGTTTGAAGTGTTTATTTATTTAATTTATATTTACACTAGATCCTTCACCCTTTGGAATCACAGCAAGTCACCACCGTTATTTCCATCACAAAAACAATTTCAAGAACTCGGATATTGATGAAATATAATCTGCTTTCAAAATGTGCTAGAAGTTTAGTACTTTTTGAGTTACAGAGAATAACAAACGCCCAAAAAAATTATTATTAATCATACAAACATGTTTACTCAAATATTAAACTTTTTACCAAAGAAAGACTAAATCAATTATTCTTAAAATTCATAATTACATAATTTAAAAATTTCAAGGAAGTTAGAGTTCACCAGTAGGGAAGTTGCATGTTATTTTAACTTTATTAGAGTAAATCTCAAAATATCACTCATATGAGTGTGAAAAGCACAATTTTCAACCCCAAATACCAAAGTTTTCATTACTAAATATCAATTTGGAATTACGAAGATTTTTAGAGGGGAATTGCAAATTTGTATGTTTGAAATGTTTGAAATAATTGAAATACAATTTATTTCATTTTTAAACTCCAACAATGATATTGCCATGGCTACAATAAAATATGACATCACATGCCATTTATAAAATTTTGCCGCCAAAATGTGTCCACACTGATTCAAATCATATTTATGAATGAAAATGTTGACCATTGGGGGTGTTTTGACAGTAAACACATTAATGTTTAAAATAATTGAAATAAATGTATTAAAAATGCATGTATATTCCCTATTGTATCATGACGAAAGATGATATTTCTTGATCCTACCTGGCTGAGTGGCTTGATACATTCGTGGATCTTCTTCTCGGCCTGCATGGCCGAGGGGGGCGGATGATCGGGGGTGGGCGGCTGCTTGTAGTGGGTGGGACTCGTCGGAATGGCCATCATCACCCTCGCCAGCCGCTTGTCCACTCTTCCGTCCTCCAACAAGCTCTCCTGCGAGGACTTCAGCGTGATGTACGCATTCGACACGAAGATGGGCTCGATGGCGACGGAGTTCCGAACCTCCTCGGAGGTCTCGATGCGGTGCGTCGGCTCGCAGTTCTCGTAGCTGCGGTCCGAGCGGCGCAGCTTGCGACGGGGGTTGGTCGTGCGGATGGCGAAGTCTCCGTACGTCGCCGTGATAGCGATCGGCTGGTCGAGCACGTGGCGGCGCGTGAGGGTGTCGTCCCGGTCCTTCAGATACTGCTGGAAGCTCTCGCCGGCCTCGACGGCAGTCATTACGCCGTGACGACCTGAGGCAAACGGTCAAGTCGAATACATACTTCAGACGTTAAGGAACCATTTTATTGAATCCTCAGGTTTTTCATTAAGTTTTTGTCTGCAGCCGTCAAATTAAGTGCTGATTATCATTTTTAATTTTACCTCTCTTTTTACAATTACATAATTCTAACTAGAAGCTAGGGCCTGAAATTGTGATTTTGCTGACTGGCCAACCCTACCCTTCTCATTTCTTCTCATCCCCCACCTCTCTTAAAGTTTACAAATTGATTTTAATATTCTTACTTTTAAGATCTTATCAGTGCAAAACTTGGATTTGAGGTTAAACCCCTCTCAGATTAAAGTGTACCAAAGTAATGATCATTTTCTGCAAGTAACAATCTATCAGAACAGACACTGAGTATTAAATCCAATGCAACTGACCTCTCATCTCGACGTATTGGTCCGTGCTGCGTCCGCGGCGCACCATGCGGCTGCCGAGGGTCTGGGTTCCGACCCCGTGCAGCTCCTCGAGGTCGCTGTGACTGCGCACCCCGCTGCGCGCCAGGAACAGGTACTCGTACGCGCCCGCCGAGCCGTCCGCCGACATGGTCATCAGGTGCGTGGGGTGCGTCGGCGACACGCTCAGGTTGCGCCGAGGAGGCTTCTTCGGCGGCGTCGGCTGAAGCAAATCATGTGGTCGGATGAAGTGAAGCGTCAACATTGAACTGATGTAGGAGTGTAAGAGAAGAGGAAGTGCTTGCAATTTCTTCAAGCCCAGTGTAGATTACATACCCTTTCACTAAGCTCTTTAATTTGTACAGCATAACAAATTGTTGTTGTTGATTTTTGCATTTCGTTGCCAAAAAAATTGTGTGTATTTATAAATCAATTATAACAAGATTTCCCTATTGTTATCACAACACTGATAATAGTACGTTTATAATGCATTTATGTGAATAAAAATAGTTGCCAACATATAAAAAAGTTTGATACATCAGTTTTCAGAGGTAAATACATATTAGTTGTGTGGATATAGGTAATGTCTTAAGGGGTATCATAGAAAATGTATCAAGCTCTATTAATTCAATGTTATTACAAATTAAATCGAAATTAATGCATAGGATGTGCTACAATTATTTAATTTCGTAATCCAACTTCTGCCACCATTTGTAATATTAAAAAGTAGTTACTAAAATCTCTCTATCAGTCAACTCTCACTATTTTATTTCATTTAATAAAAAACTAAACACCGAATAATCAATATAAACATTTGTTTTACCGCCATTAAATTGATAACTCTCGTATTGAAATATCAACAAGTTACTATAGCATGTGGGAAAAACATAGCGAGTCGATTGACTGCTTGGATGACATAGACAGTAATGTTATTTGCGACCAGAACAATCTTGATTTAACATTGTGTTTATGAGTTTATAACTGCCTTTTGAGCTCAGAGGTCCATTGGGTCGTTTTCGCGTGTTCGAAAATGTACTCATTTTATTCAGACTTTAAATAAAGATTTCTTGATGACTGTTCATCCCACAATAATAATGTTTTGTTTGTCCACATCCTAGACACGTACTTTCAACATATCACGCTTTTAATTCCTTCTACAACTGGAGAGGGGCTGAAATCCGTCGTGTAGCCATGGGAATGGAAATGTGTAACATCTTCAACCGTATGAAATCACGCCACGACACTTGACATTCCATCACTGATTGACCCCATCACGGCGCACGGAGGTCAAGCCGGGTCACGCATGTGACACAAAGGTCACGGAGCCATGCGGGCTGGAGCTGGAAGTCTCCAGGGAATCAAATGTCGCCGATGTGACCTACTTGCATTCTCACATGCTGATTGAACACAAGTCATAGAGTGGAGGGGGGGGGGGGGGGGGGAAGGTGAGCGAGTGGCATTTATAGAGGATGATATACAGTGGCGGAGCCAGGATATACTTTGAGGAAAGGGAACAAAATGGTGGGGGGGGGGGGGGACAAAATTACAATTTTTAAAAAATCGTAATTTGGGGAGAAGGCCCCATTCTCCCCATTCCGGCTCACGCTCAATTGACCAACTGACTCGACTTTGATGGCGTGGTTTCTTTATTTATTTTGACACTACTAATATTTTTGAATGTGCAATTTTAATTTTATTACAATTAAATTTAACTTCATTATGGATCATCAAGCTCAAAATAATACAAAGGGAAGGCACAGTTCTATAAAAATAGACTGAGTTATTACTGTTTTACTACAGCTGATGATTTTAGGGCCAGCGAAGAGGTAATGGTATCTCGAGGTGAGAGACTATAAAGATGCTCGCATGTACACAAAACGTTGTGTTATAAAAAATAAAATACCATTATACTCATCGGACTTTTGAGAGTAGGAAATAAAGCAAGCAACAAGAGAAGATATACGAAAAATATGAATCATAAAAAAGTCATAATAATAACATGGTGAGAGATAGGACAAACGTCCTTATGAATCATAACTTGGGAGTTATGACTTCTTCGAGAATAAGCCCTATATTCCATTTGTGGCGGGAAAAATGTACTTTCCTATCTACATGATTGATGGCATTAAAATAACTGAATTTAATAATGTATAATGAAAGTTGTCGAAATAAAGTAATTTTATCAATTTTGTGACGACTGCATATAAAAAACAAGACTAAGATTTGAATCTATAGTTTTGGTTTTAGATTTGCAACGAGGAGTGGAAGAGACGCATCATCAAGGACATGAAGGCAAGAGGGTTGGCGATCTGGACTGCTAGGACAGGAGGCGGCATCTGGAGGGGGGGGGGGGGGTAATGTCTTCACCACGGTAACATTATTGTTGAGCACATGTCAACATATTACAAATACTTCGCACCAGTTTTTCCCTCTGAAAAGTTATATGAAATTCGCAGAAACATTTGTTACAAAGTCTAATCCACCTCTTTGACGGATAAGACAAGGCGTATAATAGTGTTTAAACGGCGCGTCGACAGCGTGGTCATTTTGTGCGCATTAAGATTACATATTTATTTCATACTTCGGGAGGTCATGGGGTGGGGGGGGGGGGGGTACAGGTCCGGGAGAGTCCAGTACTGCGGTGGGAAGGCCAGGCCGGACCGGAATGGTGACGAAAGGGTTCGGGCTGTGGGGCAGTCCGCCTCGAGGGGGGAGCGCGAATTCATGAAAGGGCATGGGGAGGGGTCGACCCTGGCTGCTCTCTGCCCCGGTCTCACCACTGGCCGTCCGGCATGGGACAGGACAAGCATCTCGCAATCAGATTGCGAGTTGCCACGGACTCCACCTCCTTGACGAGCAACATGTGCTCAACTCACCGACACTTTGCTGTTGGACACGGGACTGTGACTCCGATGTCCATGGCCGGGCCCCATAGTCATGTAGATGCCGGGACTGACGTCGTGGCCGACAGTGAAGCGTCGGTCCCGCGGCGACGGGCCCGTGGACGACGCCGTTGACGACACGCTCATCTGGTCAAGGTCGCGAGGGTACATCGGCATGTCGTCAGACCGGAAGCTCGCCTCCAGGAGGGACTTGGGGTAGGGCGGCGTCTGATACACGCTGCTGTCTGACGTGCTGGAACAAGAGGTACTAGTCAATCTCAAGGTCAGGAGGACAGTGGCGTAACTTAACATTTGCCCCCCCCCCCCATGCATGCATATGTGCATGCATAATTTATAACACTTTTTCAATTATTGTAAATCCACCTACCTGAGGTTATAAGTAAAAACTATATTTCACATTGTAAATCCAGTTGCGTGCTGTGCATTTTGTACTACAGGTAGGTAATGAGAAGGGTATAAAAATAATATAATAACCGATTTGGGTCTGATGGAAAGCCTCAGCACAATACGCGGGTCCGGGTCCGAAAACGCGATTTAAACACAATTTTGGTCGATTTGATTATCTAAATTCTTCAAATTACTACTATTTTCATTACTACCGATCATCGATATTTTTGCTTTTTATGGTATTTATTCTGGATTCAAAATTTCTCCCCCCCCCTCCCCCACCCCCCCCTCAGCCATGGGCCCCCGCAACATCGACATGCATGAGGACGATCAGGAGGTGTACTTACACGGACATGGAGGTGCCGGATATCCGCCTGTCCTCGGCGTTGGCTCTCGTCTTGGCGTGGTGGTGGTAGAAGTCCCAGTGCGTCGGCGAGGTCCCCGGCGACGAGGAGTCGGCGGCGTGGCGGGACGACCCTCTCTGCGTGATCCGCACGTTCTCGTAGGGGCTGCCGAGCGTGGGGTCGGGCACGGGGATGGGCGGCAGAGGGTCGTCTCCGGGGCCGCTCTGTCCCCGGTGCCCTGTGCAACATACAAGACACTCTTAACACCACCGACAAGCTCCGCCCGCCTTCAATAGATCTAATAATAGAATGCGATCGCGACGACCTTCACTCAACTAGTGTTTAAAATCCAATCATAAGGCAATATAACCCACTGAAATAATGTTATTTGTAGTAGAATACTCATACTTGAATACAGTATACAATGGTTTGTCCTTGAAGGCTTTTTAATCATATTTTTATCAATATCTGTTATACATGTATTTGTTAAAGAAACAGGAAGTCTTACGCGATTTATGATGATCAATCTAAATAATGCCACAAATTGGCACAGTTTATGATCTTTCGTTTGTCCTACAAATGTTGAGTGCCAGAAAATATGTAAAAATATGGCTTTAAACTTCTGCAGAACGAAATAAAACGAATAAATCAACCCAATCCACGAACAGTTCTGAAGACGTGTGCGCAGCTTTATTTCATTCTATGCATAAACAATTACATTTGTAAAGATATTGATAAAAATCGTTTAAAACCTTTTCAAGGAAACGCCTCCAACAACCCAGCTCAGTGAGAATTGAAAGAATGGACTTGTGACGTACGTTTGATGATGGCGGTGATGTCGTGGGTGACGTGGGCGGGGAACTGTCCGAGGAGGTCCATGACGGTGTTGTGATGCGAGTCTCTGATGGCCAGGTCGACCCCCTCGTCGAGCAGCGTCCTGACGACCTCCATCTTGCCGCAGAGCGCCGCCTCGTGCAGCGCCGTGCCGCCACTGGTGCGCACGTTGACGTCCAGCCCCGCCGCCAGAAGCACCGCCACTACAGCCCTGTCACAAGGTACACGTCATGTGAGAACAGCGTCCTGACGACCTCCATCTTGCCGCAGAGCGCCGCCTCGTGCAGCGCCGTGCCGCCACTGGTGCGCACGTTGACGTCCAGCCCCGCCGCCAACAGCACCGCCACTACAGCCCTGCCACAAGGTACACGTCATGTGAGAACAGCGTCCTGACGACCTCCATCTTGCCGCAGAGCGCCGCCTCGTGCAGCGCCGTGCCGCCACTGGTGCGCACGTTGACGTCCAGCCCCGCCGCCAACAGCACCGCCACTACAGCCCTGTCACAAGGTACACGTCATGTGAGAACAGCGTACTGACGACCTCCATCTTGCCGCACAGCGCCGCCTTGTGCAGCGCCGTGCCGCCACTGGTGCGCACGTTGACGTCCAGCCCCGCCGCCAGAAGCACCGCCACTACAGCCCTGTCACAAGGTACATGTCATGTGAGAACAGCGTCCTGACGACCTCCATCTTGCCGCAGAGCGCCGCCTCGTGCAGCGCCGTGCCGCCACTGGTGCGCACGTTGACGTCCAGCCCCGCCGCCAACAGCACCGCCACTACAGCCCTGCCACAAGGTACACGTCATGTGAGAACAGCGTCCTGACGACCTCCATCTTGCCGCAGAGCGCCGCCTCGTGCAGCGCCGTGCCACCACTGGTGCGCACGTTGACGTCCAGCCCCGCTGCCAGAAGCACCGCCACTACAGCCCTGTCACAAGGTACACGTCATGTGAGAACAGCGTCCTGACGACCTCCATCTTGCCGCAGAGCGCCGCCTCGTGCAGCGCCGTGCCGCCACTGGTGCGCACGTTGACGTCCAGCCCCGCCGTCAGAAGCACCGCCACTACAGCCCTGTCACAAGGTACACGTCATGTGAGAACAGCGTCCTGACGACCTCCATCTTGCCGCAGAGCGCCGCCTCGTGCAGCGCCGTGCCGCCACTGGTGCGCACGTTGACGTCCAGCCCCGCCGCCAGCAGCACCGCCACTACAGCCCTGTCACAAGGTACACGTCATGTGAGAACAGCGTCCTGACGACCTCCATCTTGCCGCAGAGCGCCGCCTCGTGCATCGCCGTGCCGCCACTGGTGCGCACGTTGACGTCCAGCCCCGCCGCCAGCAGCACCGCCACTACAGCCCTGTCACAAGGTACACGTCATGTGAGAACAGCGTCTTGACGACCTCCATCTTGCCGCAGAGCGCCGCCTCGTGCAGCGCCGTGCCGCCACTGGTGCGCACGTTGACGTCCAGCCCCGCCGCCAGAAGCACCGCCACTACAGCCCTGTCACAAGGTACACGTCATGTGAGAACAGCGTCCTGACGACCTCCATCTTGCCGCAGAGCGCCGCCTCGTGCAGCGCCGTGCCGCCACTGGTGCGCACGTTCACGTCCAGCCCCGCCGCCAGAAGCACCGCCACTACAGCCCTGTCACAAGGTACACGTCATGTGAGAGCAGCGTCCTGACGACCTTCATCTTGCCGCAGAGCGCCGCCTCGTGCAGCGCCGTGCCGCCACTGGTGCGCACGTTGACGTCCAGCCCCGCCGCCAACAGCACCGCCACTACAGCCCTGTCACAAGGTACACGTCATGTGAGAACAGCGTCCTGACGACCTCCATCTTGCCGCAGAGCGCCGCCTCGTGCAGCGCCGTGCCGCCACTGGTGCGCACGTTCACGTCCAGCCCCGCCGCCAGCAGCACCGCCACTACAGCCCTGCCACAAGGTACACGTCATGTGAGAACAGCGTCCTGACGACCTCCATCTTGCCGCAGAGCGCCGCCTCGTGCAGCGCCGTGCCGCCACTGGTGCGCACGTTGACGTCCAGCCCCGCCGCCAGAAGCACCGCCACTACAGCCCTGTCACAAGGTACACGTCATGTGAGAACAGCGTCCTGACGACCTCCATCTTGCCGCAGAGCGCCGCCTCGTGCAGCGCCGTGCCGCCACTGGTGCGCACGTTCACGTCCAGCCCCGCCGCCAGCAGCACCGCCACTACAGCCCTGCCACAAGGTACACGTCATGTGAGAACAGCGTCCTGACGACCTCCATCTTGCCGCAGAGCGCCGCCTCGTGCAGCGCCGTGCCGCCACTGGTGCGCACGTTGACGTCCAGCCCCGCCGCCAACAGCACCGCCACTACAGCCCTGTCACAAGGTACACGTCATGTGAGAACAGCGTCCTGACGACCTCCATCTTGCCGCAGAGCGCCGCCTCGTGCAGCGCCGTGCCGCCACTGGTGCGCACGTTCACGTCCAGCCCCGCCGCCAGCAGCACCGCCACTACAGCCCTGCCACAAGGTACACGTCATGTGAGAACAGCGTCCTGACGACCTCCATCTTGCCGCAGAGCGCCGCCTCGTGCAGCGCCGTGCCGCCACTGGTGCGCACGTTGACGTCCAGCCCCGCCGCCAACAGCACCGCCACTACAGCCCTGCCACAAGGTACACGTCATGTGAGAACAGCGTCCTGACGACCTCCATCTTGCCGCAGAGCGCCGCCTCGTGCAGCGCCGTGCCGCCACTGGTGCGCACGTTCACGTCCAGCCCCGCCGCCAGCAGCACCGCCACTACAGCCCTGCCACAAGGTACACGTCATGTTAGAACAGCGTCCTGACGACCTCCATCTTGCCGCAGAGCGCCGCCTCGTGCAGCGCCGTGCCGCCACTGGTGCGCACGTTGACGTCCAGCCCCGCCGCCAGAAGCACCGCCACTACAGCCCTGCCACAAGGTATACACGTCATGTGAGAACAGCGTCCTGACGACCTCCATCTTGCCGCAGAGCGCCGCCTCGTGCAGTGCCGTGCCGCCACTGGTGCGCACGTTCACGTCCAGCCCCGCCGCCAGAAGCACCGCCACTACAGCCCTGTCACAAGGTACACGTCATGTGAGAACAGCGTCCTGACGACCTCCATCTTGCCGCAGAGCGCCGCCTCGTGCAGCGCCGTGCCGCCACTGGTGCGCACGTTCACGTCCAGCCCCGCCGCCAGCAGCACCGCCACTACAGCCCTGCCACAAGGTACACGTCATGTTAGAACAGCGTCCTGACGACCTCCATCTTGCCGCAGAGCGCCGCCTCGTGCAGCGCCGTGCCGCCACTGGTGCGCACGTTCACGTCCAGCCCCGCCGCCAGAAGCACCGCCACTACAGCCCTGTCACAAGGTACACGTCATGTGAGAACAGCGTCCTGACGACCTCCATCTTGCCGCAGAGCGCCGCCTCGTGCAGCGCCGTGCCGCCACTGGTGCGCACGTTGACGTCCAGCCCCGCTGCCAGAAGCACCGCCACTACAGCCCTGCCACAAGGTACACGTAATGTGAGAACAGCGTCCTGACGACCTCCATCTTGCCGCAGAGCGCCGCCTCGTGCAGCGCCGTGCCGCCACTGGTGCGCATTTTCACGTCCAGCCCCGCCGCCAGCAGCACCGCCACTACAGCCCTGCCACAAGGTACACGTCATGTTAGAACAGCGTCCTGACGACCTCCATCTTGCCGCAGAGCGCCGCCTCGTGCAGCGCCGTGCCGCCACTGGTGCGCACGTTGACGTCCAGCCCCGCCGCCAGCAGCACCGCCACTACAGCCCTGCCACAAGGTACACGTCATGTTAGAACAGCGTCCTGACGACCTCCATCTTGCCGCAGAGCGCCGCCTCGTGCAGCGCCGTGCCGCCACTGGTGCGCACGTTGACGTCCAGCCCCGCCGCCAGCAGCACCGCCACTACAGCCCTGCCACAAGGTACACGTCATGTGAGAGCAGGGACAAACAACTGTTGTCCAGGGTGGAAGAACGTGGCTGGACTTGCATTCTCTCTCTTCCTCATCGCCTCAACCCCCTCCTCTCGCCCTCTCGGGGCGACCACGGTTTCTTCATCCCAACGGAGACGGACTCCAGTTACCTATGTGGAGCTTTTAGGCCGATGCACAATTGACGCAGACGGACGACGCGGACGGACGACGGAGACGGATACGATGTTTAGGCATGGCAAATTCACTCTGCTGTTCACAATTCGGACGCGGACGGACGACGCAGACGTCATACCTAAACATCGTACCCGTCTCGGTCGTCCGTCCACGTCGTCCTTTTAGGTTGCATCATTGACATCCTATGTATACTGCTATAACGGCATCACTGAATGCGCTCGACGATGTTGAAGGCTGAACTTTTTTTAAACTCTGACTTTATAAAGACATATTATTTATCCTGTTTCCGATCAGATCATGTATGTAAATTTATTTTAATATACGACTTGATTAGAAGCATATTGTTGTACTCTGACAGGTTTCCCTGCAATCTGGTAAATTGTAAGACGATCTCAGCCGGACGCGTGAATAATTGACCTTGGTTAATACGTAAGAACGAGACGGCGCGCTTCGCCATTACACATCGACGACAGTTTTGCATATCCAAAGAAAGAAGCGACTGCCGATGGTCGCTTGATTGCAAATGGCCTGGCTATTGATGTCTGATGCCACGCCATGCCGATGGTCGCATGAGTGCAAATGGCCTGGCTATTGATGTCTGATGCCACGCCATGCCGATGGTCGCATGATTGCAAATGGCCTGGCTATTGATGTCTGATGCCACGCCATGCCGATGGTCGCATGATTGCAAATGGCCTGGCTATTGATGTCTGATGCCACGCCATGCCGATGGTCGCATGATTGCAAATGGCCTGGCTATTGATGTCTGATGCCACGCCATGCCGATGGTCGCTTGATTGCAAATGGCCTGGCTATTGATGTCTGATGCCACGCCATGCCGATGGTCGCTTGATTGCAAATGGCCTGGCTATTGATGTCTGATGCCACGCCATGCCGATGGTCGCTTGATTGCAAATGGCCTGGCTATTGATGTCTGATGCCACGCCATGCCGATGGTCGCTTGATTGCAAATGGCCTGGCTATTGATGTCTGATGCCACGCCATGCCGATGGTCGCATGATTGCAAATGGCCTGGCTATTGATGTCTGATGCCACGCCATGCCGATGGTCGCTTGATTGCAAATGGCCTGGCTATTGATGTCTGATGCCACGCCATGCCGATGGTCGCTTGATTGCAAATGGCCTGGCTATTGATGTCTGATGCCACGCCATGCCGATGGTCGCTTGATTGCAAATGGCCTGGCTATTGATGTCTGATGCCACGCCATGCCGATGGTCGCATGATTGCAAATGGCCTGGCTATTGATGTCTGATGCCACGCCATGCCGATGGTCGCTTGATTGCAAATGGCCTGGCTATTGATGTCTGATGCCACGCCATGCCGATGGTCGCATGATTGCAAATGGCCTGGCTATTGATGTCTGATGCCACGCCATGCCGATGGTCGCTTGATTGCAAATGGCCTGGCTATTGATGTCTGATGCCACGCCATGCCGATGGTAGCTTGATTGCAAATGGCCTGGCTATTGATGTCTGATGCCACGCCATGCCGATGGTCGCATGATTGCAAATGGCCTGGCTATTGATGTCTGATGCCACACCATGCCGATGGTCGCATGATTGCAAATGGCCTGGCTATTGATGTCTGATGCCACGCCATGCCGATGGTCGCTTGATTGCAAATGGCCTGGCTATTGATGTCTGATGCCACGCCATGCCGATGGTCGCTTGATTGCAAATGGCCTGGCTATTGATGTCTGATGCCACGCCATGCCGATGGTCGCATGATTGCAAATGGCCTGGCTATTGATGTCTGATGCCACGCCATGCCGATGGTCGCATGATTGCAAATGGCCTGGCTATTGATGTCTGATGCCACGCCATGCCGATGGTCGCTTGATTGGAAATGGCCTGGCTATTGATGTCTGATGCCACGCCATGCCGATGGTCGCATGATTGCAAATGGCCTGGCTATTGATGTCTGATGCCACGCCATGCCGATGGTCGCATGATTGCAAATGGCCTGGCTATTGATGTCTGATGCCACGCCATGCCGATGGTCGCTTGATTGCAAATGGCCTGGCTATTGATTTCTGATGCCACGCCATGCCGATGGTCGCATGATTGCAAATGGCCTGGCTATTGATGTCTGATGCCACGCCATGCCGATGGTCGCATGATTGCAAATGGCCTGGCTATTGATGTCTGATGCCACGCCATGCCGATGGTCGCATGATTGCAAATGGCCTGGCTATTGATGTCTGATGCCACGCCATGCCGATGGTCGCTTGATTGCAAATGGCCTGGCTATTGATGTCTGATGCCACGCCATGCCGATGGTCGCATGATTGCAAATGGCCTGGCTATTGATGTCTGATGCCACGCCATGCCGATGGTCGCATGATTGCAAATGGCCTGGCTATTGATGTCTGATGCCACGCCATGCCGATGGTCGCTTGATTGCAAATGGCCTGGCTATTGATGTCTGATGCCACGCCATGCCGATGGTCGCATGATTGCAAATGGCCTGGCTATTGATGTCTGATGCCACGCCATGCCGATGGTCGCATGATTTCAAATGGCCTGGCTATTGATGTCTGATGCCACGCCATGCCGATGGTCGCTTGATTGCAAATGGCCTGGCTATTGATGTCTGATGCCACGCCATGCCGATGGTCGCATGATTGCAAATGGCCTGGCTATTGATGTCTGATGCCACGCCATGCCGATGGTCGCTTGATTGCAAATGGCCTGGCTATCGATGTCTGATGCCACGCCATGCCGATGGTCGCATGATTGCAAATGGCCTGGCTATTGATGTCTGATGCCACGCCATGCCGATGGTCGCTTGATTGCAAATGGCCTGGCTATCGATGTCTGATGCCACGCCATGCCGATGGTCGCATGATTGCAAATGGCCTGGCTATTGATGTCTGATGCCACGCCATGCCGATGGTCGCTTGATTGCAAATGGCCTGGCTATCGATGTCTGATGCCACGCCATGCCGATGGTCGCATGATTGCAAATGGCCTGGCTATTGATGTCTGATGCCACGCCATGCCGATGGTCGCATGATTGCAAATGGCCTGGCTATTGATGTCTGATGCCACGCCATGCCGATGGTCGCATGATTGCAAATGGCCTGGCTATTGATGTCTGATGCCACGCCATGCCGATGGTCGCTTGATTGCAAATGGCCTGGCTATTAATGTCTGATGCCACGCCATGCCGATGGTCGCTTGATTGCAAATGGCCTGGCTATTGATGTCTGATGCCACGCCATGCCGATGGTCGCTTGATTGCAAATGGCCTGGCTATTGATGTCTGATGCCACGCCATGCCGATGGTCGCTTGATTGGAAATGGCCTGGCTATTGATGTCTGATGCCACGCCATGCCGATGGTCGCATGATTGCAAATGGCCTGGCTATTGATGTCTGATGCCACGCCATGCCGATGGTCGCATGATTGCAAATGGCCTGGCTATTGATGTCTGATGCCACGCCATGCCGATGGTCGCTTGATTGCAAATGGCCTGGCTATTGATTTCTGATGCCACGCCATGCCGATGGTCGCATGATTGCAAATGGCCTGGCTATTGATGTCTGATGCCACGCCATGCCGATGGTCGCATGATTGCAAATGGCCTGGCTATTGATGTCTGATGCCACGCCATGCCGATGGTCGCATGATTGCAAATGGCCTGGCTATTGATGTCTGATGCCACGCCATGCCGATGGTCGCTTGATTGCAAATGGCCTGGCTATTGATGTCTGATGCCACGCCATGCCGATGGTCGCTTGATTGCAAATGGCCTGGCTATTGATGTCTGATGCCACGCCATGCCGATGGTCGCTTGATTGCAAATGGCCTGGCTATTGATGTCTGATGCCACGCCATGCCGATGGTCGCTTGATTGCAAATGGCCTGGCTATTGATGTCTGATGCCACGCCATGCCGATGGTCGCATGATTGCAAATGGCCTGGCTATTGATGTCTGATGCCACGCCATGCCGATGGTCGCTTGATTGCAAATGGCCTGGCTATTGATGTCTGATGCCACGCCATGCCGATGGTCGCATGATTGCAAATGGCCTGGCTATTGATGTCTGATGCCACGCCATGCCGATGGTCGCTTGATTGCAAATGGCCTGGCTATTGATGTCTGATGCCACGCCATGCCGATGGTCGCATGATTGCAAATGGCCTGGCTATTGATGTCTGATGCCACGCCATGCCGATGGTCGCTTGATTGGAAATGGCCTGGCTATTGATGTCTGATGCCACGCCATGCCGATGGTCGCATGATTGCAAATGGCCTGGCTATTGATGTCTGATGCCACGCCATGCCGATGGTCGCATGATTGCAAATGGCCTGGCTATTGATGTCTGATGCCACGCCATGCCGATGGTCGCTTGATTGCAAATGGCCTGGCTATTAATGTCTGATGCCACGCCATGCCGATGGTCGCATGATTGCAAATGGCCTGGCTATTGATGTCTGATGCCACGCCATGCTGATGGTCGCATGATTGCAAATGGCCTGGCTATTGATGTCTGATGCCACGCCATGCTGATGGTCGCTTGATTGGAAATGGCCTGGCTATTGATGTCTGATGCCACGCCATGCCGATGGTCGCATGATTGCAAATGGCCTGGCTATTGATGTCTGATGCCACGCCATGCCGATGGTCGCATGATTGCAAATGGCCTGGCTATTGATGTCTGATGCCACGCCATGCCGATGGTCGCTTGATTGCAAATGGCCTGGCTATTGATTTCTGATGCCACGCCATGCCGATGGTCGCATGATTGCAAATGGCCTGGCTATTGATGTCTGATGCCACGCCATGCCGATGGTCGCATGATTGCAAATGGCCTGGCTATTGATGTCTGATGCCACGCCATGCCGATGGTCGCATGATTGCAAATGGCCTGGCTATTGATGTCTGATGCCACGCCATGCCGATGGTCGCTTGATTGCAAATGGCCTGGCTATTGATGTCTGATGCCACGCCATGCCGATGGTCGCATGATTGCAAATGGCCTGGCTATTGATGTCTGATGCCACGCCATGCCGATGGTCGCATGATTGCAAATGGCCTGGCTATTGATGTCTGATGCCACGCCATGCCGATGGTCGCTTGATTGCAAATGGCCTGGCTATTGATGTCTGATGCCACGCCATGCCGATGGTCGCATGATTGCAAATGGCCTGGCTATTGATGTCTGATGCCACGCCATGCCGATGGTCGCATGATTTCAAATGGCCTGGCTATTGATGTCTGATGCCACGCCATGCCGATGGTCGCTTGATTGCAAATGGCCTGGCTATTGATGTCTGATGCCACGCCATGCCGATGGTCGCATGATTGCAAATGGCCTGGCTATTGATGTCTGATGCCACGCCATGCCGATGGTCGCTTGATTGCAAATGGCCTGGCTATCGATGTCTGATGCCACGCCATGCCGATGGTCGCATGATTGCAAATGGCCTGGCTATTGATGTCTGATGCCACGCCATGCCGATGGTCGCTTGATTGCAAATGGCCTGGCTATCGATGTCTGATGCCACGCCATGCCGATGGTCGCATGATTGCAAATGGCCTGGCTATTGATGTCTGATGCCACGCCATGCCGATGGTCGCTTGATTGCAAATGGCCTGGCTATCGATGTCTGATGCCACGCCATGCCGATGGTCGCATGATTGCAAATGGCCTGGCTATTGATGTCTGATGCCACGCCATGCCGATGGTCGCATGATTGCAAATGGCCTGGCTATTGATGTCTGATGCCACGCCATGCCGATGGTCGCATGATTGCAAATGGCCTGGCTATTGATGTCTGATGCCACGCCATGCCGATGGTCGCTTGATTGCAAATGGCCTGGCTATTAATGTCTGATGCCACGCCATGCCGATGGTCGCTTGATTGCAAATGGCCTGGCTATTGATGTCTGATGCCACGCCATGCCGATGGTCGCTTGATTGCAAATGGCCTGGCTATTGATGTCTGATGCCACGCCATGCCGATGGTCGCATGATTGCAAATGGCCTGGCTATCGATGTCTGATGCCACGCCATGCCGATGGTCGCATGATTGCAAATGGCCTGGCTATTGATGTCTGATGCCACGCCATGCCGATGGTCGCATGATTGCAAATGGCCTGGCTATCGATGTCTGATGCCACGCCATGCCGATGGTCGCATGATTGCAAATGGCCTGGCTATTGATGTCTGATGCCACGCCATGCCGATGGTCGCATGATTGCAAATGGCCTGGCTATCGATGTCTGATGCCACGCCATGCCGATGGTCGCATGATTGCAAATGGCCTGGCTATTGATGTCTGATGCCACGCCATGCCGATGGTCGCTTGATTGCAAATGGCCTGGCTATTGATGTCTGATGCCACGCCATGCCGATGGTCGCATGATTGCAAATGGCCTGGCTATCGATGTCTGATGCCACGCCATGCCGATGGTCGCATGATTGCAAATGGCCTGGCTATTGATGTCTGATGCCACGCCATGCCGATGGTCGCTTGATTGCAAATGGCCTGGCTATTGATGTCTGATGCCACGCCATGCCGATGGTCGCATGATTGCAAATGGCCTGGCTATCGATGTCTGATGCCACGCCATGCCGATGGTCGCATGATTGCAAATGGCCTGGCTATTGATGTCTGATGCCACGCCATGCCGATGGTCGCATGATTGCAAATGGCCTGGCTATCGATGTCTGATGCCACGCCATGCCGATGGTCGCATGATTGCAAATGGCCTGGCTATTGATGTCTGATGCCACGCCATGCCGATGGTCGCATGATTGCAAATGGCCTGGCTATCGATGTCTGATGCCACGCCATGCCGATGGTCGCATGATTGCAAATGGCCTGGCTATTGATGTCTGATGCCACGCCATGCCGATGGTCGCTTGATTGCAAATGGCCTGGCTATTGATGTCTGATGCCACGCCATGCCGATGGTCGCATGATTGCAAATGGCCTGGCTATCGATGTCTGATACCACGCCATGCCGATGGTCGCATGATTGCAAATGGCCTGGCTATTGATGTCTGATGCCACGCCATGCCGATGGTCGCTTGATTGCAAATGGCCTGGCTATTGATGTCTGATGCCACGCCATGCCGATGGTCGCATTATTGCAAATGGCCTGGCTATCGATGTCTGATGCCACGCCATGCCGATGGTCGCATGATTGCAAATGGCCTGGCTATTGATGTCTGATGCCACGCCATGCCGATGGTCGCATGATTGCAAATGGCCTGGCTATCGATGTCTGATGCCACGCCATGCCGATGGTCGCATGATTGCAAATGGCCTGGCTATTGATGTCTGATGCCACGCCATGCCGATGGTCGCATGATTGCAAATGGCCTGGCTATCGATGTCTGATGCCACGCCATGCCGATGGTCGCATGATTGCAAATGGCCTGGCTATTGATGTCTGATGCCACGCCATGCCGATGGTCGCATGATTGCAAATGGCCTGGCTATCGATGTCTGATGCCACGCCATGCCGATGGTCGCTTGATTGCAAATGGCCTGGCTATTGATGTCTGATGCCACGCCATGCCGATGGTCGCTTGATTGCAAATGGCCTGGCTATTGATGTCTGATGCCACGCCATGCCGATGGTCGCATGATTGCAAATGGCCTGGCTATTGATGTCTGATGCCACGCCATGCCGATGGTCGCATGATTGCAAATGGCCTGGCTATCGATGTCTGATGCCACGCCATGCCGATGGTCGCTTGATTGCAAATGGCCTGGCTATCGATGTCTGATGCAACGCCATGCCGATGGTCGCTTGATTGCAAATGGCCTGGCTATCGATGTCTGATGCCACGCCATGCCGATGGTCGCTTGATTGCAAATGGCCTGGCTATCGATGTCTGATGCCACGCCATGCCGATGGTCGCATGATTGCAAATGGCCTGGCTATTGATGTCTGATGCCACGCCATGCCGATGGTCGCTTGATTGCAAATGGCCTGGCTATTGATGTCTGATGCCACGCCATGCCGATGGTCGCTTGATTGCAAATGGCCTGGCTATTGATGTCTGCTGCCACGCCATGCCGATGGTCGCTTGATTGCAAATGGCCTGGCTATTGATGTCTGATGCCACGCCATGCCGATGGTCGCTTGATTGCAAATGGCCTGGCTATTGATGTCTGATGCCACGCCATGCCGATGGTCGCATGATTGCAAATGGCCTGGCTATCGATGTCTGATGTCACGCCATGCCGATGGTCGCATGATTGCAAATGGCCTGGCTATTGATGTCTGATGCCACGCCATGCCGATGGTCGCATGATTGCAAATGGCCTGGCTATTGATGTCTGATGCCACGCCATGCCGATGGTCGCTTGATTGCAAATGGCCTGGCTATTGATGTCTGATGCCACGCCATGCCGATGGTCGCTTGATTGCAAATGGCCTGGCTATTGATGTCTGATGCCACGCCATGCCGATGGTCGCATGATTGCAAATGGCCTGGCTATTGATGTCTGATGCCACGCCATGCCGATGGGCGGCGTGATTGCAAATGGCCTGGCTATTGATGTCTGATGCCACGCCATGCCGATGGTCGCATGATTGCAAATGGCCTGGCTATCGATGTCTGATGCCACGCCATGCCGATGGTCGCATGATTGCAAATGGCCTGGCTATTGATGTCTGATGCCACGCCATGCCGATGGTCGCTTGATTGCAAATGGCCTGGCTATCGATGTCTGATGCCACGCCATGCCGATGGTCGCTTGATTGCAAATGGCCTGGCTATTGATGTCTGATGCCACGCCATGCCGATGGTCGCATGATTGCAAATGGCCTGGCTATTGATGTCTGATGCCACGCCATGCCGATGGTCGCTTGATTGCAAATGGCCTGCCTATCGATGTCTGATGCCACGCCATGCCGATGGTCGCATGATTGCAAATGGCCTGGCTATTGATGTCTGATGCCACGCCATGCCGATGGTCGCATGATTGCAAATGGCCTGGCTATTGATGTCTGATGCCACGCCATGCCGATGGGCGGCGTGACAGTAACAAGATAATGCAGCATGGCGCGATCATAGCGGATCGGATTATTGTCCGACCAGTCCCAGTCCCATCAGATTGCTCGCAGCGCCGGACAATATTCGCCGATATCAGTGCAAATCGAAACCTCGTCGCGCGTGACGAGATTTTTATAAAGCGCCGGAGATTCAATCTGGCGGATGGCAACGTGCGATAGGCGCCACCCAGGACGCCAGGAAGCCGAGAGAGATAGGCGCCACTGGGGATCTCCACAGCCACGTTGTCACGAGCGCACGAGGATTCATTGGGGACATTTTATAAAATAGGTGAAACAAAACTAGGACTCCACTGAGAGTATCCATCAGTAAAGCAGAGTATAAACTATAAAGCAATTTTCCGGTAAAACCAAGAGAAAGATCTTGCTAGAAATCAAGAAGTAAACGATCCGGATATGAATTAATATTTTTTGAAATAATTGGTCTGATCTGTAACTTTGTTTTACCTGTAGGTAGGTGAAACAAACTAACAGACAAAAGACAAAAAATGAGATATTGGAGCCATGAATTTTCGACGGAGACGCAATTTTCACTTTTTGTAAAAGAGGCGGGAAATCGCTGAAGTAGATTGGTTTATTACGACTTGGTACTATGTAGATTCGTTGAATTGCCCAAGTATAGGTGGACCCTCTGCCATTTGTTGATATCATGATTTATGACCGTATGAGATATCTTACACAATTATTTTAAAATATTTTAACCTAAAAGTTATGACTGAGTTTATTAAAATTATATGAATTACAAATTCAGCTAACTATACGCTATAACCGGTCATAATGTTTAGGAGATAAAACGGAAAAAAATGATAGGTATATAACTTCGTTGCTTCAAAAAAATGTTATCTTCACCGAGCCGGGCAAAATCTTGTCAATGAGTTGTTACATGAAGTGTTTCAGCTTGATCTCCCCATACATGAGGCTGTACCTCGGCACTGGAATGCCCGCACATTGCACAGCATCACTGTTGGCAATCCGATGCACTCTCATATCCATGCATCACATGACATGCATGGCGGCCTGTCATTGGTCCACTGCACTTCATATGCAGCCCCCTTCACGCACGCCGCGTTAACACTTGTAGCGAACTCATGGGAACATCAGGGATAGCGAGACATTTACCATGATTAGGAAAACGCTCAGTGTAACGCGTTGATGACCGAACACCGATACGTAGCATAATGTATGTAAATACTGGACGATGGGGTTGAAAATGTGTACAATATGAGATAATGTTGGTCTTTCTCGATAACCATGAATAATTTGAACATTGTCGCAGCATTTTGATTTTAGACCAATCGTAAGATTTTTAAAATGTATAACCAATTGAGGATTTGGCTGAAACTTGGTAAAATTTGACAAAATGTTGGTCTTAATGAGGCAAAATTTCAAATTGACATGACCCACCAATCGGAAGCATTTTTGTCTTAATTTGACCTAATCAACGGTTTCATATGTTTGTTTGTTAGTAACAGCTGACCGCGGCAGACTATCACTGCACGTATATAGTGACGTCAGACTCGTTTCTCATAAGAGTCCATATCTCAGAAAGTAGAACACTTACATTTACAGCAATATCTGAAATCGCAATCTAATCAGAATTAATAAATAACATAAAAATAAGAAATAGAAGGACAAATCTGTAGTTCATATCTCCTTTCAGAAAAAAAAATAAGATATGGGAGTCGCACTTTTCGAAATAATTTTAATAAATATGGCATGAATAACGGACATATAATTCTGTACCTCAGAGGTTGGAGGGCGGAAGTCCATTTCTAGATTTTGTGTTGCACACTTTTCGAATCATGTGAAGCTCCATCAATTGCTATTTGTCTTATGTCAACTACTGAAGTGTTCTCGCACAATGGCCAATGTCACCATATTGAATGAAGCTCGCCTCACGCACCATTGCACTGGACTACCGGCCTTCTACCTCTAGTTCACAGCAGCGCGCGTGAACCAGCCGCGGCAACCCATCAGAGATCAACGGACCACGCGTAAACCAGCAAATATAATAATAATAAGCTCTCCCCGTGTGTTTACGTAGAGAGAGGATGCGATGCACATGGCTGGTATTGGTCCAGGGCGCACAGCCTCCGGTGGAATTGCGCGAGGGAAATAGACGCGACAAAACTGCGGCCGGTTCGTTTTGTGTGCACGTCACTCATCCGTACATCCTCGTGGCGATGGGAAATAGCATGACGTGGAGGACAGAGGCCGGGACTCGAACCGAGTTCCCTTACCAACACATCAACACCGAACTACATGTGAAGAATACAAAATACATTGTATGATGAATGACAAAAAATACAAATAAAAACAATTACTTTATAAAAAAATAATTAAGGATATTAAGCTACTCAAAAAACTTGGTGTAATTGCCATTATATACTGCAAATAAATTTCCGGAGCTTATTTCCTCAGTTTAAATTTACCTCTGGCTACATTGACTGCAGTTTTTGTAAGCTATGTCTCATTCATTGGTAATGCACCACATTTCCCGAAGTGGAGCTTAACTAAACTGAAGATTAAACTAATGGTCATATGGCCCATAAGTAATTTGAAAAGCGTACAAAATCGCAATCCAATTGCACAGAACAGTAGGGTCACGTGGGGTAAAAATGATTGTATTTAAAAATATTGGCTAAATGATGCGTTCGGAATTATTTCAGAGAAGTTATTCGTTTCTTTTATTAAATAATGCTATAAATTAAACGTAAATGTATCAATTTTAACAAAAATGTTAGGTACAGTTCGTTTTTCCTATGTCTGAACTCTCACCAGAATGCGCTAATGGGCAGTTTTTCTGCTAGGCCGAGAGATACTTCATTGCGCGCTCACCTGGCGATGACGTCTTTCTCGGCCTAACAGAGTAAGTGACGATGGCTCCATCTGGTGGGAGTTCAAACATAGAAAACACGAACTGTACATGACTATAACCCCCCAATCCCGAGAGTTCTTGTGACTTACTTGTGACCATTCCTGCTGGCCAGATGCAGTGGCGTGTGAGGGAAGAGCAGTGGCGGACACTCTCCCTTGGCATAGGGTCTGATGAGGTCTGGATGCGTGCGCACCAGCAGCTCCACTGTGTCGAGACGCCCGTACTGCGCAGCCAGGTCCAGCGCAGTCTCCTCCCGGGTGTTCCGGATGGCGGGGTCGCAGCCGTTCTGCAGCAGGTCGTGCACCACGTCTGTGTGACCGAAGTGGGCGGCGCAGTGCAGAGCAGTCTCGTTGTCCTTCGTCTGGAATGAAGAGGTTGACGGTGACTACCGGCTTAGAACCAAGGAGGTTGGTTAGTCTAAGCTACCGGACAGTTGGAGGACCCAACTTTGAAACGGTTGGAAAGCGAAGGGTTCAAACTTGATCTGGAGGTCTATTCGAGAACGATTTTCCAATTCCATTCTGATGGAATCCAGTCACGGCCATAAGGATTAACATTTGATGGAATTGAATTCTAGTGGAATTGGAAATTTAAAAGTTCTAGAATAGGGCCTCAGCCCTACGATCTTAAAACTTTTGTCGATAGTGTAGTCGATTGACAACTCTGATGAGAGATTACACCAACCCCATACACATACACCTTATACCTTGTTCACACTATGACTTACAATTTCAGTTGAAATCGCCTTGGCCAACTGCAGTTGTAATCTCGACTGCCTTTCCAGAACTAAATTGACATTTCAACTGCAGTTGAACTCGATCGCGAATTCAGTTCACACTGGTTTTCAACTGCGATTGAGATTTCAACTGTATAGTGGGAACAAGGTATTACTGCCTTACTTATTTTGGAAAATAGTTTTACAAACATATAGTTTTTGTAAAAAAAAAAAAAAATTGAAACGACTAAAAGATAACAGTAAAAAATTACTGTTTTTTTTAAATGGATTTTCCTCAATCATTTCTAATTTTTAAAAATCGTTTGTAGTTTTCATTTTGATATACCTTGAATTTCATTTCTAGTTTTGACTATGGATTTTGTGTGTCTTTTACTTGAGTATCTTTTTGTGGTATTTAGTTTGGATTATCTGTGACCTTCGATTTTCGTGTGATTTATTTTTGTAAGAATCTTGTAAACAGATAGTTCGAGTTGGTCGCCCTGGAGACGTCTGGTACGAACATGTGACGGTGACTGTACGAGACTCCGATGATTCCGATGAATCCCGCAGGAGTGCGTCTGCATCGACCGCATTATGACAAATGGCTGTCCCGGACAAGATGGATGACCCACGTGATGGATAAGCGATCTTCACGAGACGTCACATATGCAGGGGAAAGTATCAGCGGAATAAATCACCATCGATCTCGTCAAATCTACACTACTGAGTCTGCGAAGTTTTCTTGTCTTCGTGATACCACGTGATTGTATTCGTAAAAGATTTCTAACGTCCGTTAAAATTTTGATTTTTGGATGTACTGCCCTTTCTTTTGATTTTCCTGTTTTTCGCTGATGGAGTTGAAATTTTGAATACATGTCAAGTCAAGACCAACTGCCTGGTTTGCATTATAGTTTTTGAAAAGCATCCTATTGGTTGAAAAATCAAAATTATTCGTTTCTCCGATCAAGTTGAAATTTTCCAAGATCATAAAAACCATAATTGTTCACATTTTCAGGACAGAGCTACTGACAGTTGACACTTGAATATAATTCTGAAAAATGTGTCAAATTTGTTATCGAAAAAGTATTATGCACCGCACATTGAACAAACTCATTCGACACATTTTCCAAGATCTATCAGCAACTCTCACACAGAATATTGATTCGCATGCAAAACAAAGAGCGTTTTCCCGATGTTATTTACCATCAGCTGGAAAACATGACAGTGGACTATAGACACGACTATACGCTCGCAGCTGTAGACACGACATCGCCGTCATGGCGGCAGAGGGTGGGGACGTCACGTCACAGTCGTAAATACGCCCGACTGATTACAAAAATTATTACAAAAACCCACGCCACCACACAAAACACACGGCGAATGAAAAACTCGCTGAAAAGCTCTAGAAATATGATTTGTGCTGTTGGAATGAAGTGGCGCTGTAATTGTGAATGGTGTGATTGGTCCAATGATGCGATGATGTGACGTCACGTCTGACGCTATCTGGAGGCAGCCAAGCGGAAGAGCAGCTCCTGCATAGAGATCGCACGCTACTGACTTTCAATAATACAAACATAATAAATCACGGGATATCTAAATTAGGAGAATAATAAAAAATCACTAGTATTAGTAATCTTGGAGCCTGTAATGATGTCGACGCTTTATGTTTATTTGTCTCGATTTTGAAAAAAGGCTATGTAGTACCTATATCTAATTTCTTATATTGCTGCTGATTCATTGTTTTATGTTTCCATTTTTATTGATCACATTATTTGACTTTCAAGATACAAATAGTATATCAGATCTTCGGTACGTTCTCTGGTTGTTTTGCGATGTTGGCCCTGAAGAGGGTCGATTGTCACGACGCTTCCGCGATGTTCGCCAATTTCCGACTCGTGACGACATCGCCGAATATTAGTGACAAACAACCCTTTTCAGGGCCAACATCACACCACAAGTTAGCGAAGAACATATTTATCGTTGCTTTTATGATAGACACACAAAGCAAAAAATCAGCATTAAATTATGATTAAATCAACAAAATATAATTGAATTCCATTTTTTTAATCGAAAACATTAAATTCACAAAACACATATTTGTATTAAAAAATCAAGTTTCCCCTAATTTTGAACAACAAGGATGTCTTGTTTTGAACAAGGATCATTAGTTATGTAGTTAGGTACAACGTAATTTTCTTGATAACATTTTAAAGAAAAAAGTTTCCTAATTTATTAAAATATCTAGCGAATACCAACTCAGCACCTCGATCTATTCGTATACACCAGCCAGTTTCGCTCGAGTTTTAATTGCCAACTTTCATCGTGTGATTCCCCTGACGGGTCATCGGATGAAGTGGGTCGTGTTGAAATCAATCCAGTCACTCGAATTACCCAATCTTCAGCGCGACGAGGTTCCAAGGGCCCCTCCCCCCACGCCTGTTTAATTAGACCCCCCGTGACGGGCCGGCCATTCACTGGTTGATTGCTCTTAACTTGCGTTCACTCTAATTAACAGCAGAGCGGTTCACCCCAATTAATCAAACAAAATACATCGGAAAGAAAATATTAGTCAATCACAATGATGGAGAGAGCGATTTTTTCAAGAATAATGTACATTTTTAACGAGAATCAGTACAAGGCAGTGCCAGAAGAATTTCAGGTTAGGTACACTAAAATAATTTTAAAATAAAAAATATTATAAAAATATTAATTTTTCAAAAAAATATTTTGAATATTTTGAATAGATTTATCAAAGGTTATGAAAGGGATGAAACCTAAAAAATACGCAATAATGCGATAAAACCAGTAAAATTAGTGACTACCAATTCTTGGGTACAAACCAGTTTTTTTTTTTAATTTAATTAAATAATTATGTACGCAAAACTTAAAAGATTGTTTTTCATCTTAAACGACTCACAGTGTGAAATAGCTGATTGTAAAATCTGTCATGTTGATTGTGTACTTACACCTAATTATTTCTTAATCACTTGCGATTTTTTAACATTTACACTGATTTTTACGTAAATAAAAACAAATACCTACACCGTACCTACTAAAAAAGAAGAAAAACAGGTATGACCATTCCCATCCATTTGCTGTTCTACAGATATGCATAGACGACCTGGGCTTTGAAAGTACAGATCGCGTTAGATTCGCTTGAACTCTGGTCTGAAGGTCAGGATCACGTGATCTCAATATTCCCCGGAGATTAACGACGCACAGTCACGCGACCTGCAGCCTGCTTTACAGCCCCGCAGACATCTCTCTACATCTAGCAGGTCATGTCACATCGGAACACTGTCATAGGATCTAGCAGCACAGGGTGGTGACACGGGTCTTCGACACACAGTTCGAATCCGGGGGCGAATAATTCACAACAAAATCACAATATAAAAAAATCAGACACATAATAAAAAAAATAATGAAAATATAACAAAATTCAACTTTTCTCAAAATAAAAGCAATCGAAGTATCACACAAATTTAAATTAAAAAAATATTTAAAAAATCATAGAAAAATCAAAAAATCTACAGATTCCCAGAATATCAGTAAAAATATAAAACTGTCAAGTAGGTATCAATGGGGCTAACAAATGTCTACTCTGGCTGGCATGACAGCTGATATCCCCGACAATCCTGACATTCGTCATGCCAGGTTGCTGACAAGTGTTCGAGCACACTTGTGTGTTGGCTGATCATTCTGCTACACGAAACAGAATGTAACACTCTTTCTGCATAACATAAGCCCGAGCACGATGACGCTTATTTCCTGAATAAACTGTGTAAATAACTGACTATTACTAGGAAAGTAACGCGTAACGCTCAGAGTAACGCGTTGATGAGCGAGCACCCGAACGTGCAACATCTCCAACCGACATTTTGGAACGCACAAAACATAACATCCAGATTGAGTTGAAATATGATCCCCTCAATCAACATAACAGTACTAGGTACCTGTTTTTTTTTAAACCAACATAAACCAACACAAAGACCAACATGGTATCACAGTTTACAAGATTTCATCGAAATCTGTAAGGAAATTATTATTTTAATATCAATCGAGATTGCAGGTTTGCTTATCAACATTACAAAGTGTTTTCCTAGAATCTATTTACCTAGAAAACGTGAACTTATACTTGATTATATTCCGGGCTGCGATCGTGTAAAATGACAACTTGTCACCGTGACAAGCTTCTCATCTCAATGTTATTCACGGCCTTCTAGGGTCTTGTCACCGTGACAGGGAAGTTGTCATTTTACACGATCGCAGCCCTGGTCTTGGAGAAACTGGCAAAGCTCACACATTGTGAGACTGAAAATAGGGTCATAACGTACTATTCGATATGAAAAATGAGTAGGTACTAGACACAGTATAGGCTACACACATGAGTTGTAAAATGCATGGAATTAAGTTCAAATTTAAAAAAGATCCTGGTGCTATTATACTAATGTGTGCCCCCCCCCCCCCCCCCCCCGTAACCCGCCTTGAACTTTTAAATTTGTCCTACCCCGGACATACAGCCTGCGGACGTCCATGCTACAGTTTTAAAAGTACATCAAAACACCAAAACGAACTACCTTGAACCAAAATGTTCTCAGGGGCTTCGCTCCCAACATCCCTGTTTTCAACTGTCATTTCTGAAAATGTTAATAATGTCCCTCCTTGCATTTCGTCCTGGACGCTGTCAGGTGGACAAGTGTCCACGCATTTCAATCTGTCACATGACTGAACACTACGATTCCTCATAGTAATATATTTCATTCCTGCGCGTCCCGAAGCAATGGAAGATCGCGGCTCAGAGTTGAGCGATGGAAGCAATCACATTTCACTCGTGATCGACAGCGTGGGTGGACATTGAGGTGGCGCCAGCTAGTTTCATGCGTCCAGAGATACGCTCTGTGTAACGCGTTGTTGAGCGAGCATTTGTCTTACAAGCAAATGCGCAGAGTGAGAGTTACTGATAATAGTCAACGAAATAGAAAAGTAAATTAAAAACGTAATTGATCAAGGTGAAGTGCATCATATTTCCTCGACGGGATAAATTCGACACTGTTTTTAATTTGCATTTAAAACATTTCAAAATAAGTGTAGAAATGTCAATATCTCGTCAAATTCTTGACAGAAATCGCTGAAAAATTTTAAATTATTATGAAAATATTTATAAAAAATAGTAGTATAGGTCTTGATGTCCTTGTAAAAGACAATTTTGTAGGTACGATAAACGGTTCATTTTTCTTAACCAGCACAAGAACTTCAAAGTTATGGTCTGTACTATAAAGTCAGGTAGGGGAGGCCGGTACATAGTGGGACGGATTTCTTATTATTGCTCTAGTTTGTTTATTATTGTAATATTTTGAAATGTTGAATAGCCAATAGTTGCGCACCATAAATTAGAATGCATGTGCTATTTTTATGAAATTTTAATATCTACAGATAAGAAATTAATTGCGTTGTCCCACTATGTACCGTTGTCCCACTATATACCGCTTTCCGGTACATACTGGGACACTGCTGGTACATACTGGGACAATGCTATTTTTCTAGGGAAATACTATGGAATATTTTTTGAAACAAGTGACATGTGATTTATTATCTGATGTATTTACTTATAGGTACCTAGGTAATTAGTCCGTTTTAATCCCGTCATTAATCCACCGCCTTCGAGGAATTTTCGGCACCTTTTTTCGGGGAAAAAAATATATATTAAAAGATTAATTTAGGTCCATTAAAAATTTGGTATGAATTAAAACAATTAACTACTTGTATCAACAAATAATTTAAGATTCACACAAAAGTTATGAACTGAAATATAGCCCAGGAGGCCAAGTCTTGAAACTTACGCTTTCAGGACGCAAACGCTCTAGGACGTCATAAAGTCCCATTTACTGTAAGAGTGATCGACATTGAAACATAAAGTCAAGCCACTTATTTTATTGTCATCCAGCAATCTATTGGAAACAATTTATTAACATTATAATTATTATTACAGATATTATACAGTCATAAAACTTTATTCAAAATGAAGATAAACAGTTATCTGTAGATTTCAAGGTCGTCATTCTTACAGTAAATGGGACTTGTTGACGTCCTAGAGCGTTTGCGTCTTGAAGGCGTAAGTTTCAAGACTTGGCCTCCAGTGGTACATAGTGGGACATGTCCCACTATGTACCGTTCTGACTGTCCCAGTATGTACCGTTTAACAATATTTTTAGTTTTATTTTTTCAAATATGAAGGCAGGTGAAGAGAACATTCATCAATAAACCTACTTCATGCCAATTGAATACACATCATAATAACCATACTTTTAAACTAGCCATAATAAGTAAGAGAAAAAAGTTATCAAAAACATTGTAAACACAAAATTTCTACATTTTGCAAAAACTGATATTACAAGTGTAGTATCTCAATTATTTCAAATACAAACATATCTTGAAAATATGTCCAGGAGATGTGATTTCTTGTGCTGACATCAATTATGCATCTTCACTATTTTTTTTCCTGACCACAAGGCGAGAAATTCAAATGTCCCACTATGTACCGTGTCCTACTATATACCGGCCTCCCCTACTGTACTGTACTATTTTGAGAATCAGTTCAGTGGAAAAAACGGGTTCTGAGCCGAAAAAACTCGCCTAATTATTCATAATCTTGCAATGGATATGAGACCCAGGGTCTGTACGAGGGTGTACGATGTATACGAGGGTGTACGATGTACGAGGGTGTACGATGTACGAGGGTGTAGGTACGATGGACGAGGGTGTACGATGTACGAGGGTGTACGACGTGCGAGGAGGTACTGACCGTGAGGTTGACGTTGACGACGGAGGGTCCATGACAGAGCAGCAGTCTGACGATGTCGATGTTCCCCGTCCACGCCGCCAGATGCAGCGGCGACGACCCCTTCACGTCGACGATGTTCTTGGAGGCCTCATGTGTCAGCAGGAGCTGGACGATGTCCTTGTGTCCGTTGAGGGCGGCGTGGTGGAGGGCGGAGTAGCCGGAGCTGTCCTGCACGTTAGCTCCAGGACCGCGACGTAAACTACAAGACAAACAACACCAGATTAGGTCATTTGTATCTTCTAGACCAATTAAATGGTGAAGATACAAAATTAATATTTTTAGGTAAGGCTCCAAAATCTAGCTCTGAAAAGTGGGACAAGCTACTCCAGACATAAATTCACCTTCGACAACAAGCAGCTTATGGGAGGAAGGTCCCCTATAAATAGCTCCCAAAAAAAAATGATTTAGAACATCTCTATACGCACTTTTGACGCGAAATAAGCGTACAGAATAAACAGTTGACAAATTCCTCGCTAAAATGCGCTTCAAAATCATATAGCTAATGAAAATAAGCGGGTAGGTTTTAGAATTAATAAATTTAACACAAAATAGCACAAAATGTTTCGGAAGTATGTATTTAAAAACGGGACAATTAAGGGTTACAAAATGTTGTGGGGACATCCGTATCACTTCACTAAACCCCAAAAGAAGGGACTGCGCCGTCAAAAGTGACACGGATGGAAGCCCATTTTATTTCCGAAAAATAGGTCAATCGAAACGAGCACGATATGGATATGTTTTGATCGCGGTTTCGGTTTCCTTCTTCCAGGAAGGGTTGATGGAAATATTTCAGTCAGACGGACGACAACAAATCAAATCATCAGAGAGTGTCAGATGTCCCGAGTTCGAGTCCCAACGCACAGGTGGGAAAGCCATTACACCCCCTCCCCCTCCATCCCCCACCCTGACGACCCTCAGAGCCCGCGCGGGGCTGCGTACACCCGTCACAAAACCAGGTCAAAGTGGGCCACCCCTTAACCAAACAGATACGCCATAAAAAACAACTGTTATTGCAATATAATATCGCACAATTAAGATAAGTGACAATCAGTTAGTGTGAGGGTGGTTTATCGGCGGGCGTTGACCCCTCACAAGGGTGGCAACCACCCCCCTCGTGCTATCGATCGCTTTGGCTCGCGCACTCAGGGGAAGCCGCGGCTCCTGCAACTAAACATTCCGGCAAAACACTTGAGAACCGGAAACCAATCGAGATAAAACCATGGAAATCTTCTCCACACCGCCAGATGTGACCTGGCTCTGTGTGTGTCGAGATAGAGGCGTCCAAGATGTCGGATTGCGACGCCGTGTCGGGGTGGAGAGAGAGCTTGGTTCAAGTTGGAGGGCGCGTGTTGCAACCACACCCAGCTGCGTTTACACGGGCGCGATATCTTATCTGAGAGGAACTCGTCAAACAGACCTTGGACTCGGTGCAGCGAGGAGCCAAGTCGTTGTCAGCGGAAGATGCCAATGAATCACTTAGTTCTGTCGGAAATCATGAGGAGGCTGATAAGAACAATCAAATCTAATACTGAACTAAGTCATAAAATGAAAATAACAATCACAACCAACCATTAATCAATTATTATTTTACGGCTTATTTTAACGACCCTTCAACAAAACGTTTTATTGTATGTTTTGATGTTTTGAACGGAAGTTGTTCGACATGGTTTACCACGTCCTCGTAGGTTTGCATACGTGAATAAAATTAGTGTTGAGGATAACATGGTACAAGCTATTTCAAACACGAGTGGGTAGATTGCTTGTTTGCGTCTGCATTTTTACTTGCTGACGTTTCGAGCGCAATCCACATGCAGCACGTGCAATTGCGATATCTTTGAATAGACGTCATTCATCAATTAAAGTTAATTAATACAACGAAACAATGCATAACTTGACGGGACGAGAAAAGAATAAATATTACAGGCCGTGTTTCATCTCATGACGATCAGGCAGAATGTTAGATAGAATACAGAACACATGGTCACTGAAGCAAACTATTATGATAGTAATTTAAACCCATAAGAGTGCAGCTGTCATTTTACCTGTTGACGTGACCAAATGACAAGTGTTCAGGCAGCTGTCACAGATTACAACAAATAATGACAGTTCTTTGAGATGCTGTGTATCGATGTGAAAGAAATAAAACATCTTGAGGATTGAAATAAAATATGTGCAATCTCATTTTTATACCTCACCCTAACCTGCCCATCCCACTTCCCAGGTACGAGGGTTGAGCCAATACTGTCATCCACATTTCCAGCTCTCTTGGATTCATGAAGCTCTCTGAGCTCTTCAAAGCAAATACATGTACACGAAGATGATTTATGTAATTTATCCTGTCATTTATTGGCACGGAGAGCATCAATTAGTGGTTTTTAAATGTGTAAGGGATGCAGAGACAACCCTACCTTGCAAGTGGGCCACTCCTCTTCGCTCGTTGATTGAGGATTTTTTCCACCACAGCAATGTTCCCATTTCTTGAGGCTTCTAATAGGTCTTGGTCTTTGCCCATGGCCCATTTATCAACAACTCTCACGGACGACAAACACCTTTAAAACACATTTAAAACACTTTTAGTGGAAATTCACAGACTTCATTGATCGAGTGCGACCATCTTGGAACTACGCGCGCGCTCTACTGCGGCCGATGATGAAAATACAAATGTTGACATATTTAGGGGGCGTACCCTGAAGCTACTTGTCAGTCGACTGTAGTTCGTATTTTATTCATTTTTAAATGTTATTTGTGTTTAAAAGTAGATATAGAAATCGTTTCATTTATTATAGGTGATTATTAAGCTATAACTTAAGATGAAATCATTCGTAAAAAGATTTAAATTTTCTTTCTTGATATATTTTGTGGTTATGTTAGTGATTTTTAGTCCAACTTCAGTGTCAGCTGACATTCAAGATGAAATAACTCTTTTACAAGGTACGTTTCTATATTTAATTTTTAATATTGAAGCTTGATTCTTACTTATGTTGGAAACTATTTACCAAGAAAGTTTTACGGACATATTTTACTCCTGCCTCATGCAACTTATTGTTTGGTCGTTGACGCAGAGTGTCTGAATTACAGATCTTAACCTACTAGTAAATAGCTAATTTACTTGTTTTATCTCTCTCACAGATGGCTCGAGCCTCAATATTTCTTTCGTCAATTACAACGTCACTATGGAAACAAGTGAAGTGATGGACCAAGTGATCATGCTATTGCCAATGACCAGTGTAACAGTGAATATCAATGAAATACCGTCTTCCATCAAGTTCGTGCTCCTACAAGCTCACTCGTTTCTCTACAACGTCACTCTGTCGTACAGCAAAGCGCTGACGCAACACATGTACATCAACGGCACCGACATCGGACTGGTACAGATTCTCGGGCTCGGACAGAGGAGAGCGCAATTTGTTCTGTACAACGACAACATCAACAGCAATGCCTCGGTGTTGATCGCTGCGCAGGGATATGGCGGAGATGGTGAGTCATTTAAATTCACTACATTACGATTTTAAGTAGGTACCTACATTTTTATTATGATTTTAAGATTTTAAGAAATGGATTGACTGCTGTGCTGGTAAGGTTCTGAAAAAGCCTTACCTCTTTACATCTTGTTATTATCAATGAAATCAGAGCTCACCTGCTAGCGTCATAGACTAGATAATATGTACCTACTTAAGATGTTTCTTAAATAACTGATCCGTTTCATTCAGATATTGTTTTTCATATGTCGAGTGTAGAGTAGGTCTACCTAAATTATCCAACATCTCTAGGCAGATACGCGTAGTTGAACGAGATTTGTTCGTCCTGGAACTAGTCGATGTATAGTTTTAGAAAAAACACAAAAGTTTTTGTCATATTTTTAATATTGTTCACGATTCCACGAAAAACAAACTGATAATTGAAATTCTTCGAAAGTTAACTTGTCTTATTCAGCAATTCCAAAAAATAGTAGGCTTTAATTATGCACAGTCTAAACCTTGAAATTGTGGTACCTACCTAGGACGTATTGTAAGACATTGCAGCCTCTGGTTTTGTAGATGATTTGTTAGTTGTTGGTATCACCAATCAGGCCACAAGAACTCTTTGCAAAATAATACAACTTTTAATCAAGTGTTCAACATATTTTATACAGGTAGGTCTACTGAGTACCTAAAGGTTTATTAAGGATTTAACGTGGCGCGATCACTCAATATAGCACATTTTTATTTATTTTTGAAATTACTATTTCCAAAAACTTTTTACAACAGTTCAACTATATTTAAGTATAATATACTCATTTATTGTCCTGTAGTTTGCAGCTGCCGTCCAATAATGAGTTTTCAATTTTATGTATTTTGAGAATGAACAAAACTTTAACATGGGAGGTACCTATAGGAAAATCAGTTCGAATTTGCTTAATAACTTTTAAAATAACACACGTTGGTATTGTTTTCAATTTTTCCCCTTATAGTATGTCCGTATGTCTATCATAGTGAGGGCTGTTCGCACATACATTTGGCAAAATAGTGCAAAATGTGATACTAATTTTTCCTTTGGCAGTCTTATAGGAAATTTTCCGCTCTTTCATAATTTCGATATCCTCAAAAAATCGGGCGGCCATTTTGGGCTCCAGGGCTGTCCAAAGTACCAAAAAGAGTGTATTTCAGTGAAATTATAATACTTTTGTCAATTTATTGTTCTTGTATAATAAACGATGTGTCAGGAAGGTACGATAAAAAAATAAAAAATCTAAGTCTAACCAAAGTTGTATTTATTCAAGAAATTAAAGATGTCGGCGGGTAAGCTCTAAAATGACCGCCATTTTCAGGGAATTTGTGCTTCAAGGTTGCAGTTGTTTATGTTGGTTCATATTATGTACTTTTAACTTAAAAATCAATGGGTCACGAAATTAACCCTTTGGGGGGTGGGGGGTGGAGACCTAAAGGTTTTGATATCTGTACAATAGCCCACACTAGCTAGAGAAAAATGGTTCCTTGCACATACTAAAGAAAATGTGCTCTCTTCAAAAAAAAATACGAGAACTTAAAATTATGCCGCCATCTTGGATAAAAAGAGTTTATTTTTCATTTTTCGTAAAATTTAGTAAGTTTTATAAGCACTACGAAAAAGTTTATTTGACATAAAATATAGCCCTAATACTAATAATAAAATTTGTAATTTGCATATTTTCTGTATCTCCAACCGTTCTCATTGAAATTGCATTCTTGTATTGAAAAAATGTCCCAGGATAGGGAGTTTAGCATGTAATGTTCGTCCAGGAGGCGGTGACTCGATACATTTGCAGTGAACAAGAGATGACCAAAATAGCTTATTTATCATGATTTTTGAACTGCTGAGCACAAAAGAACTAAATATAATCGCGTCTCATTCAAGATGGCGACATAATTTTGTGATCTTGTGATTTTTTTCGAACAGAGCACAATTTTATTAGTGTATGCAAGAAATTATTAGTCCCTATCTACTATCGTTTATTTTACTGATATCGAAACATTTAGGTCTCCACCCCTCACCCCCAAAGGGTGAATTTCGTGATCCATCAATATTTAAGATAAAGATCCATAATATTAACCTACATAAGCAACTGCAACCTTGAAAAACGAATTCCCTGAAAATTACTGGCATTTTAGAGCTTATCCGCCGACATCTTTAATTTCTTGAATAAATACAACTTTGGTTAGACCTAGAATTTTTATTTTTTTTATCGTACCTTCCTGACACATCGTTTATTATAAAAGAACAATAAATTGACAAAAGTTTTATAATTTCACTGAAATACACTCCTCTTGGCACTTTGAACAGCCCTGGAGCCCAAAATGGCCGCCCGATTTTTTGAGGATATCGAAATTAAGAAAGAGCGGAAAATTTTCTATAAGACTGCTAAAGGAAAAATTAGTATCACATTTTGCACTGTTTTTATGCTTACAGCCCTCACTATCAGAAAAAAAGTTTTTTGTTAAAATCTGACGGTACAAAAAAATTAGAACTTCATTTTAGCTAAAATATGACACGATTTTACTCGGCTGCCATAAGATAACATGGGGGATAAAACTCAAATTATCTCGGAAACTAGACACGAGAAGTGTTTAATTTTTTCAGGGATTGTGTATGGCATGATTGTCAATAAGTAGACAAAAAATTATGAAGATCTGAAACTATGCCTCGAGTGATCGCGCCACCTTAATTTCAACAAAGTTTTGTTAGTCAACAAAGCTCCATGAAAATTTCTCACTTCCAAAATTACCTATTTAAAATATTTGAGAGCCTTCTTGAGGTCCTTGGCCCAGCAGATGTAATGCTGACTTCACAGAATCACATGTTTTGACAGAAACTTTTTGTTCATGCGATTTATCTACTTATTTTATTACTAAATGGAAATGACTTATTTTTTATGCAGGTCAGGCTATAACAACAAACAATCACTCAGCCTTTATCCTACTTGTACCATAGAGTAAGGAGCTGGTTGTACCTTGCTTTATCAGTACCTACCTATGTAATAGTGTAAGGCTTCTAGCTTAAGGTAGAGGATCACTAATAAGATCACTAATCTTTTGATTGAATTCAATAATCTTATTAGTGATAAAATCGATAGATGCAATTAAAAATATGTTTGATCTGTAATTTATTAGTACCTGTACATACCCCCTATTAGTAGGGGAGGCCGGTACATAGTGGGACGGATTTCTTATTATTGCTCTAGTTTGTTTATTATTTTAATATTTTGAAATGTTGAATAGCCAATAGTTGCGCACCATAAATTAGAATGCATGTGCTATTTTTATGAAATTTGAATATCTACAGATAAGAAATTAATTGCGTTGTCCCACTATGTACCGTTGTCCCACTATATACCGCTTTCCGGTACATACTGGGACACTGCTGGTACATACTGGGACAATGCTATTTTTCAAGGGAAATACTATGGAATAATTTTTGAAACAAGTGACATGTGATTTATTATCTGATGTATTTACTTATAGGTAGGTAATTAGTCCGTTTTAATCCCGTCATTTATCCACCGCCTTCGAGGAATTTTCGGCATCTTTTTTCGGGGAAAAAAATATATGTTAAAAGATTAATTTAGGTCCATTAAAAAATTTGGTATGAATTAAAACAATTTTAACTACTTGTATCAACAAATAATTTAAGACCCACACAAAAGTTATGAACAGAAATATAGCCCAGTGGTACATAGTGGGACATGTCCCACTATGTACCGTTCTGACTGTCCCAGTATGTACCGTTTAACAATATTTTTAGTTTTATTTTTTCAAATATGAAGGCAAGTGAAAAGAACTTCATCAATAAACCTACTTCATGCCAATTGATACACATCATAACCATACAGTTTAAACTAGCCATAATAAGTAAGAGAAAAAAGTTATCAAAAACATTGTAAACACAAAATTTCTACATTTTGCAAAACTGATATTACAAGTGGAGTATCTCAATTATTTCAAATACAAACATATCTTGAAAATATGTCCAGGAGATGTGATTTATTGTGCTGACATCAATTAGGCATCTTCACTATTTTTTTTCTTGACCACAAGGCGAAAAATTCAAATGTCCCACTATGTACCGTGTCCCACTATATACCGGCCTCCCCTACCTATGTATAGTAGTTCCTAGGTTGGTACCTATATCAATACTTCATGTTTCCAGACAATCTTGGCTTCTTGATACATATCACTTTCATATTTGCCAGCAAATTTCCATAAGTTTATTACCTTTTACAGGTAGGTTACCTTTCAATTAGGTACCTAGTTAAAAAAATACCGTATCACTAAAATTCTACCTAATTTATTTACTAGACTTAATTTTAGAATCTTTTAGCCTGCATTTTTTTTAGCCTGTCAATAGACTCAAGTTTTAAAATACCTGTTGCAATCGTCTAAACTGTAATTCTTCATTTTCTAGTTTGCAATGTCAAAAAAGATGTAAAAATTATTGGGTACTTTACCATACTAATTAGTAGGTACTACTTACCTACCTACATAATCAAATTTGACATTTAATAATGTTTATTTTCAAAACTGATCATCGTGAATTGTTTGAAAAAATAAGTCTCTAGGTATAAAAGCTGGTAGGTAGTAAATCTGTTTACATTGAGCAACTCGCGTACATCATGTTGTTTATCTGTCCTTATGTGAAGTTATCCGTGCTGATAACATAAACCAGGATCTGGGTGTTATCGGGAATATTATGTGAAGTGGACTGTCACAGTTTCTATAAAGTGGAAACATTTGTTAACTTGGATGATTCCTATCAGTTCCTTCCTTGATGATTGATTACCGGTTCGAAGAGTCTTTGCAGGATATTAAAAATGAAAATGGAAATAACATGTCACTGAATATTATTTGGAACGATTTTTCAGTAGGTACCTAATTATAATTATAATATTTCCTATACATTTTAGTGACCTACAAAATACTATGAAGTTTTTACATCTCTATTTTTTACTATGTAATATGTTTGTAAAATTGAAGTAATCATTAGTCATCACTCATCATTAGTAATGTTTCCTTCTAACGAGAAACCTCATAGGTTTAAAATTGCAGCGAGAAAATACAAATTTTTAAAATATTATGTTCTCGACATGAGGTAGTAATTAATGGAAACCCATTGGTACTTAATTTTGTGGAATGTACCTTACATTTGGGGGTGAAATATTTATTGTGCAGGCCATCTGAACTCTTCAACTCATGATCAGTTTTCTGTACCTGCTGTCGATTACACTTGTACTGCAAGAGTTAATCATAGGTACTCTCCTCAGGGAATTGCTTGGGATTTGCCTAAAAACATTTACGTTGATAATTTGGAAGATTAATTTTAATAAATTTACTCTAATAAATTAATGAATAAAATACTAGTGCATACTTTTTAATATATAGAAAATGCTAGAAGTATTCTTAGGAAGAAAATAATTTAAATATATTTTCCCCCAAAAGCGTCATTTTCCTTGTCCCTGGTAAAAAATATTATAATGTCGTTATTTCCGAAAAACACGTTATTTTCGACGATTGAAAGCCCCAACTGTAGTGTGGTGAGGAGAGACATTTCTCCGAAAATTTCTCCGTACAAACTTCTCTGGAGATTATTTTTTTCAAAAGTTAGTTTTTCAAAAGAATGTATTTATAAAGTAGCCAGAACGCTCCATTCAATCATTTATCTAATATATGAATATAATATTATTAATATAATGATTATACCTACTGCCAAGTATTTAGTAATTAATCAAAAACTGTTAATAAAATATTAAAAATTTGACTTTTCAAATATTTGCTATTTTCCGTTTGAACAACCATGGAAAGAAAATGTAAACGAATTTTGTTATTTTCGAGAGAGGACGGCTTGGGATTCACTGAGGGGATTCCCATGCAACTAAAAGTTAGTGGCCACAGTGATGTCCACAACCTACTGACCATGTCTAACTGAACATCATCTTCAAGTGAATTTATTTAAAAAAAATATAAATTCGCTTTTTCTGCATTGGAGAAATTTCTTGAGAAATTTTACTACACTAGCAAACTGACAATAATGTGCAAGACCTTCTCCTTCTCATCTGTTCAGTCAAGGTTCACCCCCCCCCCCCCCCCCCCCCCCTCCCGCCACCACACAGTCCACCCACAACCCGTGCCCTACATGGGTCCTGCACCTACGAGACCAATAAATATTCTAAAACTCTGATACAGCGAAAATAGAAATGACAATAAAGTCGCAACAAATGTGAGTGGATGTGATCGTTATTTAATACTCTTTTAATCGACCTTTGATTGTATAGAATTAGAAGTCGGTAGATATCAAAAGATAGAAATACGGTATATGGATTGTGTGCTATATTCTATGGAGCAATGGCGTGACCGACCAACACGGTCAAAAGGTATGGTTTATATTAAATATTTTCCAGACTGGACTGGCGTAATTATATTTTCATAAAATGTCAGTTAGCGATATTGTTGACGCGTTTCAAATGAAATAGCTAGTAGGTTATACTCTGAAATGGACGGCGTAGACTTGACTCCTGTATGAAGCTGACGACTAACCCCCCGACGCCGTGCCCCGCAGCGCCCGTGCCCGGCGGCTGCAACATGGAGTTCGACGTCGAGATCGCCGCGACGCTCAGCGTTTCCTACACCGACGCCCTCGTGCGCGTGGAGAGCCAGCCCGCCGCGACGCCGCTGGCGACGCCGCCGCCGCGCTCCTGCGAGATGACGCAAGTCGAGATGGAGCTCTACCACTTGTTCCTGCCGGAGAGGGACTTCTCCATGGAGGCCTACTTCCAGGCCATCCGGAGCTTGATGACGGTGGACGATGTGCGTCGCAATGGCAGGAAGGTGAGACACAGTGGCGTGCGGTCTAGAGGTAGCAAGGTAGGCAGTGCCTACCCTGGGCGCCGGGAGGATTTCTGTCAGGGGTTGCAGGCGGCGGGCTTCCCACTCTGTTCGCAGGGCGTTTTTGTTTTTTTGATACTTTGAAATCGATTTTTTACGCTTTTGTTTACAAAATGCAACTATTCGTAAAACACCACCAAAAAAATAATTTTTACTGACATCCAGGAGCAGGGATAGCGGCCCCTTTTGCCCTCCCGGTTCCCCGCCCCCTGATGCCTACTCAAATATCTTTGCATGGCATTTTATGAGAAAGAAATTTTATGAGATTAAGAAATATCAGACCGGAAGGGTAAAAAATTATATTTATTGATATCTGTTTGAAGAAAGTTAATTTAAATTTTTTAATTACTTTTAGTATACATCAGAATAAGAAAGCTGAGAGCTGTGTTTACTCAGAGATGGTATTATGATGGTGATGAACTGTTTTCAAGAAAACGATTTTACAGAGATTGATATAATTTATTAGAAAAAATGACACTTAGATTCTGAAATACCCCACCACCAGAAATTTCCACCAGAATTTTCCGATGATATTTGAATTTGATTTTTTTAATGAAAACTGAGTGTGTCATGATTAATTTATGTTGATATTACAATTGTCATGGAAGACAATTTCATGAAAGTGTCCTTTTGATGATTGGATATATTCCTTGACCAGGTGGAGATGACCTTGGAAGGTTCCCCCATGCGGAGGTACTACAGTTCATATCCCGGCACCGGCACTGCCTATGCCGTGCTGGCGGTCACCGAGGTCACGGGGTCGGCCTACGTGCCCGCTGTCACTTACGCCTGCAACAATGTCTACTGGACAGACAGCTGCGAAGTGCTCAGTAAGTTATAGTTATTCATATGCAAGGTGCATTCACACCAAGGGGTTATTCCTCGGTCCACTCGTTCGTTCCAAACTTCCTAAGTTTACCGACGTTCCAAATCACCGTTCTAAAATCTCTCATTTAAACTATTATTAAACATTAATGTAATTTGTAATTAAATAAACCATTTTCAAAGCTTTTAAACATTTTTATTCTTTACCTCTACATATGGTTTTATTTTACCTAAAAATTAATACTGACAACAAAACCCAAAAATATGTGTTAATAGGTATTCATTCTGACTCGTGTCAACAAAATAGCCGCCGCAATAATGCGTTGTTGCTCTGAAAAACTTTCTTCAATAATTTTAGAATAAGTAATTGATTTTGCTTCATCTACTTGTGACTATTGTTTCAGCATCGGTTTTCTCCAAGCTTCTGTGCGCCATCATTCTGTTCGTCGGATTCTTCACTTGTTTCTTCGGCCACCGATTTTTCAAGTGCGAGATGTTTTTATTCGGTTTCCTGACGGCTGGTTTTGTTGCCTACATTGTTCTCACTCGCGAGGGCTCGCTTGACGCTTCAGGTAAATACATTTCCACTCTTATAGGTCATGACAAGGACAATTTATTTACACAGGCTCTCGATTGTATGCAGCACTCGTAAGAGTTTTAACAACTTTCCTATTATTAAGAAAAAAATATTAATATTAATCTTTAAAAATAAATTTATTTACATTTCTCGATTATGTTGGTTGTCAATCGACACTGTGCCTTATGCTCTTTTTCCACTTTCAGTTCTGTTACTCTGTGACGATAATTATTGACAATAATATAATGTATGATCGTGAGTGAGCAACAGATGGTGACAGATATCAGCGTTTCCCTCCCTTTTTCTACTGCGGAGGGAAAGGCCACATATAGATGAGTCTTGTAATACGCAGCCACCGGTGGATTGTCGGTGATCGCTGGCCTCGGCTTCGGCAGTCTCTGGGTGCTCTTCTGGTGCTGCTTCGGCCTTCCCATCATGTCCGTGTCACTCGCCACTCTGTCGCTCGGATTCCTCGTCGCTTCCATCATCATGCACGCCGGACTCGGTGAGATCACGTTGCATTTCTCTGTCTTGGTCATTGCTTACCTCGGGTAACATACACCCCACACTATTATTATGTATTTTAAAAATATATTTTATTTTATTTACAAAATACAATATAGGTATTGCTGGAGACGTATAAATGACACCATAATTATGAAGAAAGTCACACGCCGTTTTTCCCGTCAAAATTTCTCATAACATTAAATTTGATGTTCATGAATTAAAATTTTAATATTTTCATTTAGGAAAATCTAATTAAAAATCATATATAAATATGAAAATCATAAGTAAATACGTACATTTTTCTGATGATAAATCATAATGTATTTGTTATTGTTATTTATGTTGGCAAACTTACTGAAATTACATTTTATGAAAGTTCCCTAAAAATTCTAAAATGGTACCAGTTGGTCTACAACACATTTACGACAATGTTTGCTTGTGTGGCCCACAGCCGACGTGGCCGTCTTCGAGGTGGAGCTGAACTTCTGGGTGGTGTTCCTGTCCATAACGTTGTCCACGGCGATCGTGTGCCTCACGGAGATCCATCGAGCCAGCGTCGTCTGCAGCGCGGTGGTTGGCAGCTTCGCTGTGGTCGTCCCCGTGGACCACTACGTGGGCGGCAGCGTCAGATACCTCCTCACCAACTCCATGCGCCGGGCCACTGTGGAGGAGTTCAGGAGGGCGGTCATCGACCCTCCCTTTCAGTACCGCGGTGAGCGCTTTGCAGCTGATTACAATGCTTTAACTCATTTGAAATTATTTACTTTTCTTGGAGACCTAAGTACTACCCATATATTTATATAATTTTATAATGCTCATCTTAATTTTATCTAGTTAAGGTGTGTTGGTTATGAAACTTTATATTAGCAAAGTAAGCAAAGTTCATGCATTTGCCTTTTCTTCTGTGGTAGAAGAAAACAGGTGGGTCAATATAATTTATTGAATAATAAAATGTTGGTATTGAAAATTACAACAATCCCCCCCCCCCCTCCCCCCCCCAACGTATAAAAAATGTCTCGCCTCATTGCAAAAAAAAAAAAAAAAAAAGTTTCCTCATTACTGTGTAAAAATATTATCGTTTTCAATATTTATACAGTTAAGTACCTAAAATGATTCTAAATTATTAGGTTATTCTTGTGCGCACACGGATTTGTTACCTATACTCCATTCGCCAGGGATCTTTCAGCGCCTGAGGGCAGATGCCAGAAGATAAGCCTAGGGGTTTCCTCTATTGTTATGGGGGGAGCAAGAGGTAGTGCCAGGACAATAGCCAAAATAGGCGTGGAAAATAGCAGTTCCAAACTGAAAATAGTTCGTCTTTGCTCTAAATTCCATGAGGTACTCAATGAGTTTAGCAATAATTATTCTCAGATGGTTGGTCGCGGGATATATTCACCCCAAGAACTGGTATCAAGATTGTTGAACTCTATTGTTCCAGACATCATCCTGGTTAGCATGTGGTTCGGTCTGGCGTCTCTCGGCATGGTCTTCCAGTTCTACCAACACCAGGGCAAGCCCCCCTTCCCCGCGCCGCCGTGCCGGGGGGGTCGCGCCCGCGCCCGCGCTCACCGCGCCGACACGGACCGCACGCCACTGATGGGCGACGCGAGCTCGGCGTACGGCAGCGTCTCCACGGGCCCCGACAGCGTCTTCGAGACGCCGGCGTCGCCTAGGAAGTTCACCTTCCTGCCCAAGTTCCCGGTCGGCGGGCCAGTCGCTAGGAATGGGGAGCTGTTCTAACGCGCAAGAATAGAAGTACAAACACTGTCCAGTTGGGGGGCCCGTCGTTAGGAATGGGAACTGTTTTAACGCGCCTCTCTATCCGACGTAAATAATAGAAGTACAAAAACTTTCCAGTTGGGGGGTCCGTTGTTAGGAATAGTGAGCTGTTTTAACGCGCAAGAATAGAAGTACAAACACTGTCCAGTTGGGGGGCCCGTCGTTAGGAATGGGAACTGTTTTAACGCGCCTCTCTATCCGACGTAAATAATAGAAGTACAAAAACTTTCCAGTTGGGGGGTCCGTTGTTAGGAATAGTGAGCTGTTTTAACGCGCAAGAATAGAAGTACAAAAACTGTCCAGTTGTGGGGCCCGTCGTTAGGAATAGGGACTCAATAGGGCCCACGCAAAGAATAAGTATGCAAACAGTTTCCACTTCCAGGGGGGTGAAGAGGTTTGAAGTCGGGGGCCACTCGTCGGGAACAGAGGGCTGTATTAACGCCCCCCCCTCCCCCCCGCGCTATGTGGTAAAACTCTTGAGTCATGTTGAAACGATGATGTCATATTGTTATGATAAACTATTATGTCAATTATTGCGTAGATATTGTAAAATGACACACCTCCCCTCAAAACTATGTTTGAGACTGGAGCTTTCATAGAGTAGTCTGCGATTTTTCTACCTTTAATAAAACTAAATCGGAACCCATCGAATTTTCTAACGGAACAGTTTTTTTCCGAGATTAGTTCATGATTGAAAGCACGGGACTTATTTTATTTGCCCGCAAATCATTTAGTGGCAAAGTCTGATCCTAAAGCCCCGCTAAAGAATAGAAACTTATTCTTATTATCATACGTTGCTAATACTGTTATATAACTTGTATTGACGTAACTTTGCACGATGAGTAATTGTACATGTTCATGATACTGTTATTGCTATGTCATCTCTGTATCAATATATCACTAATGCACTTGATGCTATCGCCCCCCCCCCCCCCTCCCCTTGATATGATTGCTCCATTGAAAACAACCCTCTGGCTGCAACCCTCACATGTTATTCACAGCTCTCTTTTATCATATTTTACTAGTCATAATTAATTTAGAGAGGATTCGTTTACTGTTTTACATTATGTAGTGTGTTGTTCACAATGTTTTGCTGCATTAAACATGATGTGTTGACAACTGCATCGTTTATTAATAAAATCAACTTGATTGATAACTGCATTTGTGTTTCTTCACCCGATCATTTATATTGTTTGATTGTAATGTAGTTTGTAGCTTTGCTAGTCACATAAAGTCAATCATGTTTCAATTATCTATAAGAAGTTTTGTAGCTGATCTTTTGGGATGGAAACACACGTTATTTTGCAAGAATGTAATGACTGAGTTTAAACATGAAATATTGAAAAAAGTATTCTGATTTTTCGTAAGAGATTTATGAACAGTTGACGAACTTGTCAAAATCTTGCAAAACACGTATAGCAAAACACGTATTTGATATTTTCCATCTTGTCAAACACAGAAATTAGGTAGCTTGTTATATTTTTCAAATGTTTCAAATTATGATTTTTTTTCTGTTAAAAAAACGTTTATGAAACACTTTTATGTTCTTTTATTTTAATTTATTTAAAATATCTCACATATGAGCTCTGAATATGTGGACTGTTTTCTTTTTTTTGTAGGTATGTATTATAATATTAAAATAGGGAGTTAAAAATAAGTTTTTCCCGTCCGAAAAGCAATTCATATTTCAATCTGCGATTTGCCATTGAAAATGACAGATTTTCGAAGTTTCCTAACGAAGGGATTTTAACTCTCAGTTTTCATATTATTTTTATATGAACGGGTAGCAATTCAATGGTACACTGGAAGGAATGAGGGAAGAGCTATACTTTAGGACTCTTGATGCAAACAAGGTGAATGAACTTTGGAATAATTTTATTAATCCCACATGAAAACTACATACTAGAACAACTATACAAATGTTTAATAATTATACGTAATCACAGCAATAAATTCATTATTTTCACAACATTTATTTTTCCGGAGTTTTCTCGTGAACAAAACTTTTGTTCGAATTTGAAATCGTGTGACTCAAATTTATTTACTATCTACTTTTAAAAATTATTGTTTTCTTATTATAATTTTGGACAATGACGTCTTTCTTTCGTATCAATAATACAATGGCATGCAATTTCCCAAAAATATCTGTGAATGGAAACCTCTTTAATATTCTATTACATACATTAATGAATGAGACACTATTCTGTATGTACAATAATTCTCCACACCTCAGGCCAGATTTAATAAATTAATTGCATTCATCATTTTAATCACCCACCACAATTCTCATAGCTCAAAATATTTAGTCACGTTTAGGAAATGAAATCTCGTGGCTTCCCCTTGTCATTATGATTTGTAATTAAAACGTATTGATAGAACAGTTCGTTCACAAGCCTACAGAACAAGCAGGCACACGAAAACACGGAAAACTGCACATGAAATGGAACTACTGTCGTCTAAATAATACATGTACTTATTATTATCATCATAACAGATTTCGTTGAAACTTTGTACCTTTGCAGTGTGAATATTAGTTTGGCACAGACAAATCATGGTTATAAATACTGGGTTCGAATCCCAGAAGTACCCTGTAGTGTATCCGGGGTTACAAAGTCGTACGTCACAATGTGTGACACACTTGACAGTCTATTTACACGGTCTTTCCACGTACACACACTTGGAAATGTTACTTAATTCTTGAGCATCATCGTCTTGTTGCAGAGCTGATGTTGATTGGAATAGTTTACTCATTAGGTCACCAAGAAGTTTCAGGCGTCAGCAATACTGCAGACTCTCAGGACAAAGCGTCGTGCGAATCATTTCAGGCGTCGATAATACTTCGTGTGACATCTCGAGCGAGTCACACGTTCAGACGGTGTGAAGGAAACCGACTCTTGAAAGCGGTTCGTTATAAGAGACGTCGTGACGATGGGCGTCCCGGCGCTGGCGACGGCGATGGACCTGGAGCGTCGGGCAGAGAGCGCACTAGATGTGGCGGTGACGTGTCCGGGTTCTTCTGATGTCGACGTCGATGGAGCGTCACATGATGACCGCATGAACGGGTTCAACGCTGAGAGTGCGCCATAGGGGTCGGCTTTGCGTACGACGGCGGGCTCTGCTGACGACGTCCTCAGCGCTGCGAGTGCGCCACGTGGGTCGGCGTCGCGTACGGCGGGCTCTGCTGACGACGTCCTCAGCGCTGCGAGTGCGCCATGTGGGTTGGCGTCGCGCACGACGGCGCGTATGGCGGGCTCTGCTGACGACGTCCTCAGCGCTGCGAGTGCGCCATGTGGGTCGGCGTCGCGCACGACGGCGCGTACGGCGGGCTCTGCTGACGACGTCCTCAACGCTGCGAGTGCGCCATGTGGGTCGGCGTCGCGCACGACGGCGCGTACGGCGGGCTCTGCTGCGGCACGAGGAGACGCGCCGGAGGGAACCCGAACAACTGCGATCACTGGATGCGGGGCCAGTAGTTGGCGGCGGACAGGTGGTCTGGAGGCTGACTCGGGATCTGCACGGGCACGGACACGCCGGCGGAGATCACACCTGGACAAGACAAGCCAAGAGTCAGCACATTTGCATTCACGCGGCGACGATGTAGGTCTAATTCATAAGTAAGACATCTACATCGTTCAAAACTCAGTTTCCGTCACCAAGTGTGTGCATGAAAAGCTTCCCCAAATTATGCAACCTTTTGGTAGCAATTCTATTGAAAGGTACACTTGGCCAAGTAAAAAATGATTGCTGAACAAATTTGAATGACTGCTGGTCTTGTTCCATATCAATCAATGCTTGTTATTATCATTAAAATTCACCCACTAGAGTTAGACATGCAGATCGCTTGGACTGACTTCTGATGGTGCGATCAAACATTTTTCTATCAATCAGATAAATTGAGCGATCATTTTTAGTTGTGCCAGGTGTACGTTGGCTATACGTGATGGCAGGGCTACGTATTGGATTCGGGAAGAAGGTCGACGTATCCGCCTAAAGCCCTCGTAGCCCTTTGGGGAGGTAAGGGTGTATGTGTCTGAACCAGGTCTGAACCCAGAAAATGTACCTACAATAAATAGTTGATGATTTATCTTCTAATATGAACGTATGAATATCATATTGACTTTTGACCTGTTTAACAATGCTTGGGGCATTAGATTTAAAAACAGTCCAGATTGATGAAAAGCTATACATAACACGATACGCCACTATTTCCTTCGTCTAAACCTTGGTTCTAATGGCTACATGGAATGGCCTGAAAAAAAACTCCTAAATTATTCCAAATGGTCTGAGTTATGGCGATGCGTAAAATATAAATCAATTGGTTTCCAAAATGCCTTTCGTAGTCAGTAAACCATTTCAATAACGACAATTACGAAGATTCCTTGACGACAACCTATAGCTGGCCAACAACATCTAGCGCCGAACAACAGCATGAAAGTGAATTGCAGCGGATTCTGCTCCGGAGGTGGCATCCGGAACAGTTTTTGCATCCCCCTCTCTCATTCCATCACGTTTAGCGAGGTCGAGCGTTGCGGGTTGCCGGGGCGGGGCGTCGCAGGGGCTGCGCCGTTCAATATCGTGCAAACTGTTCACCGGGGCGTGCGTCGAGGGGGGGGGGGGGGGGGTGCTTAATCGCCGTGGCGGATTGTTTCGCGAGTTGTGTTCACGTATTTTTCAAGTATCATTCATGAGATCGTCTTTGCCTGGCTGTAACGTGCATTGAACTTGATTTAATCCTGGGGTTAACCCTAAAGCTCGCAAACAAACCTCAAGTTCCCGACTTCCAGTTAACATTCAACACTAACGGCATCAACTCCAACTTCAGCCCATCTCTTAATCCCTTCTTGCAAATGATAATCGTTAAAACAACATTGAGGTGTATGATTGGTTTTCGCTTAGATGCTCTCGTATTATTATAATATATATCTTTTCAGCGTCGCGGCGCTAACGACGCTCAGTTTCGAAAAGAGGCGTCGTTATAATGGTCTCGGTTCGGCGCCCAATATTCTATCTCTCGGAGATCCACCTACACGCAACGTCCAATTAGACGCATTTTAACCGCGGCTTTTGGGAAGATTGTGCTGTCTTTATACAGACGTATTCAAGAATTTCGAGAGCAATCGTTAACAATTTTATTGTAGAGTAAACTTGACATAAACCGTTGGATTTCACCGAGGGGCCCGGGTTATTGATTAAAACGCTTCTACACAATGCGCATGTAAATCGAGTGAATTAATGAAATGAAATCAACCTCTGTGAAGATGGCAAAATGGAAGCGCTCATTGTGTTCAACGACTAGATTATTCAAACACTCTGTCTATTATGAGTTATTATTTTACTGCAAAATAAAACTGTACATCATGATTTCGTTAGAGTGGCAAGTCTAAAATAATCTGGAGAAAAGAACGACTTTCATCAACTTGAAAATAAATAAACGATACTGAGAAACTCACATTTCCAGGAATTTCCGCTCCAGAATTCCGATGAAAATACGAAATTAAAAAATATACCGTCTCTGCCACCATTTGTAAAATCGTTTCCAGGAAATTTCTTGGAAATGGATTATTTGAAAAGGATTTTCTAGTGAGACATTTTATATAGGGTAGTTGCATTACCGTGGTTGCTATGGTAACAGGCCTCAATCTTGTTTATTTCGCTGGGAGACAGGCAATTTTTCAATAGTTTAATCGTATTTTAAGTACAGTTGTGAATGAAAGATATTAAAAAGAAAGACGAAAATTGCATCAAATAAAATAACGCAATTATATGAAGGAAGATAATGACTTATTTACTGAAAGCACCTGTCCCCCAGTGAGATCCATGACGTCATGTCACGACGCATGTCCAACAGGTACTCCGACGCTCACCTGTTCCCGTCGAGTGCGCTGACGAGGTGGTGACGCCGCCGTACGACGGATGCGTGTTGATGAGCGACTGCGAGTGGGCGACGGCGGGGTTGGAGACGGCGGCGGCGGCGGCGGCGCGCGAGTGATTGTACGTGGAGCTCAGCGAGTGCAGCGGGTCGTGGAACATGTAGGGGTAGCTGGCGTGGTGGTCGCGCTGTTGCAAGCAGCTGCCGTTCATGCTGCTCAGGCTCGTCGACATGGAACTAGACAGAGAACAGAGATGGGTCACGAGATGGCTCTGGATAATTTGGCACTCCGTCCCCGGGTTGGGGATTTTCATGGTGAATTACCATCAGTCTAGAGGCGAATGCTGGGAAGGTTCCATTATCAAAATGCAACAATAATCTCCTTCAACGTACGTCCTTATCCTATGACAACAATTAGTAGTTAATCTAAGTAAAAATATCTGTTGTCTTCAAAACAGTTTTGACAATTCTTTCCATTCTCAGTAATATTATTGGCATTGGCAGTACTTTCTGTCAGCGTCGCGTTGAAAGAAGCTTTGTGACGTCATCGACTAGGCACATGACCGCAATGCCCAACATGCGGGGGTCAGGTGTGGGGGCGAGGGGGGGGGGGTAATCCCTCTGATCTCCCGATGACGTCGCGACGTGCCCAGCATAGACGTCGCAACGCCGGCGCCTCCATCGCCTTGCTAATGCACACGTATTATATGGACGACTACAGACGAAATATATGGACGAAACAATGGGTGTAGAAATCAAGACAAACGTAAGAGGATACAAAAGAAAACATATAACTGTAGCAAAAAATTACTATATGAATATTAAAAACTAACGAAATCATAAGAACACTTCGCTAAAATAGTCGACCCCGTTCTTGTTTCGTCGTTTTCAGTACGTCAGAAAAGTATCGTTCAAACTTTTTGGTGTAATTAAGAAAATTGCTTGCAGCTTCAAACTTCACGAAAGACGTTACAAGAAAAGAGCACCATATTCTTAGAGATGTCTTCAGTAAGTATTGAAAATTAAAAGAACGCCGGCCGATTTCATAATCAGTCCGATAATCTGTTCTAAACACGCCGTGTTCTGCCCGAGGCACAATGCCGCATGTTCGATGCAGTAACTGAGGATCCCGACTGAGGATATTCTAGATGTTGTTACCTGTAGGTGTCCGCCATGGTGGGGATCGGCTGCGGGATGGACGAGTACATCGAGGGGTTGAACCCGGAGTTGATGGGCAGACGACTGGTGGGCGGCGGCGCGGGGCTGGACCCCACTTGCTCGACCGCACGCCGCTGGTTGCGCAGTTTCTCCTCGCGTCGCCATTTTGCACGGCGATTGCTAAACCAAACCTGCGAGAAAGAGAGGGAATAATATATTAGTTGTCGATGTGAGACAACGTTTGGAGATAAATCGTCAAATGAGATCACGTTTAATGCTCGGCGAAATAATGAAGTGAAATTAAATAATCTGAGGTATCACAGATTTACGTAAACACCCAAGGAAATAAGCCAATGTGGCTTGATCCATTTCCATGGATCAAGCCATATCCTCGTCCATATCCATGGATACGATCACATAAAATGACAACTTTGTTCTCGCGTGACAATGTTCTCATCTCGATGTTTATATTCACGGCCTTCTCGGGTGAGATGAGAAGCTTGTCACTCGACAACATTTTATATGATCGCACCCGGAATCCGCCTAAATCAAAGAATGACCGATCGTCGGCCCAAATATTTCAATTATTATTAAGAAAAAAATATTTTTTTACTAATAAAATTGTAAATTGATTGATGAAATTTGCAACATGAGTATGAAGTTTTAATATATTTTGCGAATATAATAATACGAAGATTGAATAAAGGGCGACGGTTTTGGTCGAGGTCTTGAGAAGAGAAAACCAGCCATCGATCATCGCCCATTGTGTGGAAGAATTATCTTCTCATCTTTGATTCCCTAATTATACTTCTATCTCAAACTAAATCATTGACCACATGTTACAGCATATGGTTACAAAACTGGGGACTAATTTATAGCGTGTCGTTCAAATAGCTATTGAATTGTCAAAAGTGAAAATTACAAAACTGACTCGTAGGACAAAGTTCACAAATATTTTTAACCATCTTGCCAAGAACTTATAATGTGCCAAAACTACAAGAGATATGATATCAATTAGATTATGACGGTTTTTATTTTACAGAAATACTTTCAGAGAAACAAAAATGTTTCCAAAGAACTCCGTTTTCGTGAAAAGGAAGAGTGTTTCTGACAAGTTGAGAAAAAAATGGTCTGTAAGGGTCAAGTGCTTTGGCATTTATTTTTATGAAATAGTCTGGTAATATGACGTCATACACTACGCAACATCTGGTCGCTATTTGTTGTTTCCAGGAGAGCGGATCTCATTGAGTCCTGATTTGATTAGTCGTGTGTACGAAGGAACCCCCGCCATCTCGGGCTGGACGAGCGAGGGTTCGGAACAATGGACTCTGTGGGCTTGCGCAATCATCGCGATCACTTGTTTCCCTCATTGTTGCCGCTCAACAATCAGGCCAGAGTAATTGTCATGCGGAGTTGACGTATTCGACAGTTTGTAGGCGAAATAGATAGTTTGTCTCGGAACACAATTAGGTATCGACATTTTCAAGACCGAATTGGAAATAATATGGTATTTTTCACGACATGGGCCAGTTTTTCTATGTATTTTTCAAATATTAACTATAGACTGTTCAAAATGTCGTTCCAGGTGTATCATTGGCTGTTATCATGATAATAGCCCTGTTAGACTTATCCGACAGAGCAGAACTGAATATTTCCACAATATTGTTTAAAACCTGGGTTAACTGTTATAATTATGCGCTAAATCGTCGAAGAATCTAAAAATACAGTCTCTTTATACTGGTGGGCAGGTCGCGAGTTCGATTCCCCCATCCGTCATCCCTGACTGAGGATGTTTCGTGGCTTCCCTCGATCAAGAGGCAAATGATTGGAAGGTTCTTTACTAATGTCACGACCGCTCCTTCCCGTCCATCCATATCTAATCATCATCATTATGTCTTAATTGTTATAACAATCATGCATTCGGCGCCATAAGTCTAGTTTTAGAACAGTGCGACGTTGAACGCCACTAAAACGGTACAAATCCCACAGAAAACATGAAATCCTAGGCTAAAACCTACCAAGAGGTAAATCATCCGAAATACTTGAAATATAAAACAACGTCAATCCGTCCAATAACTTCCATCACCATATCCTTGCAGAGCAATGTGATGCAATTTCCCTCGTCCATCGCCCCCCCCCCCCCCCCCCCCCCCTGCCCGTGTGAAATCATTGCCACCCCAGCTGCCCTGGATTCCCACTACAGGAGGAGCCACTTACCCAAAATCAATACTACCAACCCAACGAGGCTTGAAAACATGCGTCAACACGAGGCTTTGTGTTGGGACTAAATAAATGATTCCACGGCCAGCTCAAGTTCAATGGACCTTAGTTCAAATCCAGGACTCGTTTTCTAACCTATATCTTCGTAATTGTTGTAAAACGAATCTTTATTTTGTCCTGCATACAATTTAACAACTAAAAATATTGAAATAAATATCTCATTTACTTTTAAATCTGTGTGATTTTCATTCACTAGAATATGAGAATTATTATCTAGATTTTTGAGAATTTCATGGGAAATCGGTTGGATATTGGAATATCCATGGAATTTAAATTGGTTTGAAAATAAAACATTTCACGGGCAATTGCACTGTGAAAATGCAATGTGTTTTTGTGTTGTTTTCCATATCAGTAAAGTAAAAACGCATGTTTAATTCAGTGATTTTAAGTTCATAATTCACTGTATTCCATGTTGGTCACATGGGAACGTACCACCAGAAAGTTAATTATTGCTGAAACCCTTGCAATTTTGCAACAGTTGCAATCTGTAGAGCCATTTTATGTCGTCGATGACATAATGCATTGGTACTTCATAATTTTAATGAAATATAAAGAAAGTATGTTTCCCTGACTCGTCTATAAATTGACATGCAAAATAAAACTTTTATTTTATTTATGACCTTTGTGGCACTGTTCTGCTACTAGGTTAATGGCGGCGGAGGAATGATTATGAGTCTATGATTGTGATATGATCATGAATGATGGTAAGCAGGAAGCTTTAGTATGTTTCCTTCCCAGCATGTGACTCTCGACTGAGGACAACGCGAAAATACCTCAGTCAAGACGGTCGGCCACAGGATTCGAACCCGGGATCTCCGCATTGCCAAGTCCAGAAATGTTTCGTCAATTTCAGTTTGATCCCTGATAATGTACGACCTAGACAACATTATGTTTCACCCAATCAATGAACCGTTATCACGATCAGGATCAGGAGTCCGAGACGCACATTGAAGTGAAACACTCGCTGCGCTCTTTGCCGCCATGGAAATGTGGAGTGCACTGAATGGATGTTTCAATTAACTAAAACTCCGTCTCACTGAGATATCATCTCTCATTACTTATCTCCCGGCTTTCATCCGATACTTGTAACAAGACGGCGCTGAAAGAGCAGCAAACTTCAAGCATTCAAAACCAACGACACAAAAAATACACCAGAAAATAAATGTAAACAGAAAGGTTCTCATTTTGTAAAGGTAATGCGCATTTCGGTTTTTGATGTAAAAAGAAGTTGTAAAGTAAATGTACTGCGATTGCTGCTATAGAAATGTCTGTGAGAGTTCATCATCATTATCTCCTCTGAAGGGGTCGCTATTTCCAACTTGCATACCTTTTAGTGATATTATATGCGATGATCTCACAGAGATGTACTCGACGGTCGCTCATTATTGCGAGCTTGGCGCATGCGTACAGTCAAGGAAACTAAATGGTTCATACTCTGCCTCTCTCTGACCCATAACATAAACATGTTTTTATATGGAGCAGAGAGAGATAGAGTATGAACCTTCTAGTTTCCTTGACTATACATTACACAACAGTTATCTTGAGTTGAGTGGAGTTCTCTGATTATTTTGACAGGGATCGCAAAACTATAATATGTTGTCTGTTGTCATTACACATTTTGTGTAATGTTCTTGTTACGAAATAATTTCACTATAGTCACTATAAAACGTGACTCCATTCTCTTCTTCAACTAGAAAACAGAAGAAATCTAAAAATTCGGCACTAAAAAGTGGTAATGCAAAAAAATGGACCAAGTCAAAACTTTTTAAATATTGCTTGGCGCATCGTTTTTTAGGGCATTATAGGTATATTATAATGTATAGCTGGATATATTTTATTTGTGGCCTATACTTCTATACTTTTTATATGCAGGATGCGCCAAGTACTTGTACTATATGTAATAGTAGCACTCTTCTCCTAACAGAACGCTCTGCAGACAGGGTGTTCCTCCTAACAGAAACACTATTCAGACACTAGGGTGTTCCTCCTAACAGAACACTGTTCAGACACTAGGGTGTTCCTCCTAACAGAACACTGTTCAGACAGGGTGTTGCTCCTAACAGAACACTCTGCAGACAGAGTGTTCCTCCTAACAGAACACTCTGCAGACAGGGTGTTCCTCCTAACAGAACACTATTCAGACAGGGTGTTCCTCCTAACAGAACGCTCTGCAGACAGAATGTTGCTCCTAACAGAATGCTCTGCAGACAGGGTGTTCCTCCTAACAGAACGCTCTGCAGACAGAATGTTGCTCCTAACAGAATGCTCTGCAGACAGGGTGTTCCTCCTAACAGAACACTCTGCAGAAAGGGTGTTGCTCCTAACAGAACACTGTTCAGACAGGGTGTTCCTCCTAACAGAACACAATTCAGACACTAGGGTGTTCCTCCTAACAGAACACTGTTCAGACAGGGTGTTGCTCCTAACAGAACACTGTTCAGACAGGGTGTTCCTCCTAACAGAACACTGTTCAGACAGGGTGTTCCTCCTAACAGAACGCTCTGCAGACAGGGTGTTCCTCCTAACAGAACACTCTGCAGACAGGGTGTTCCTCCTAACAGAACACTGTTCATACAGGGTGTTGCTTTTAACAGAACACTGTTCAGACAGGGTGTTCCTCCTAACAGAACACTCTGCAGACAGGGTGTTCCTCCTAACAGAACACTGTTCAGACAGGGTGTTCCTCCCATCTTACCTGGATACGTGCCTCAGGCAATCCTATCTTCTCAGCCAGCCTCTCCCGGGCGAACACGTCTGGATAGTGCGTCCTCTCGAATTCTGCAGAAGAAAACAAAGATTGCGAATAAGTTGCAGGTATACACTTCATCTTGTTAAAGTTCATCTTGTTCTCGTTCAATGTAAATGAAGTTGAAGAGGTTGAAATACTCCTTGTGGATCATCGACCATACCGTTTTAAAATATTGGAAATATATATATTTTTTTAAATTTTCATCTTTTATCCAAACAGCTCATAACTTTTAGGAGACAACATTTTTAAGAAAGTGCTCAACAATGCACAATTAAAGAGCAATTAATTTACACAACTCTGTATCTTCATTGCTACTTCAATAACTTTAAAAATGCAAGTATGTTATCACACGTTCGCCTCAGTCAATGATGTTAAGAAGTTTCACGATCGCCTCAGTCAATGATGTTAAGATGTTACACGATCGCCTCAGTCAATGATGTTAAGAAGTTACACGATCGCCTCAGTCAATGATGCATTCAACTAAACTTAATCAAATTGACATCGAGTTCATAAATCGACGATTTACATCTCTAACCTAAAACCAATTTATTTTTAGGCTTACACAAAAATGGAAGAAATGTTGTTGTTTTCGTCTCCAAGTTTAGTCAACAGAATATTCCAACTTCTCAAATAAAACTCCCAATCTTGTTGTTTATCAGTGGGGTTTGGTTTTGTGTACAAGAGGGCTGCTTCATGGGGATGATACGTCCCGAGAGACGCGCCTTCTGACAGGAAAACAAAGATTTCCAGAGCGCCTTATAACACGCGGAATTGGATTTCTTCGTCTTGTATTTACTCGATATACACGACGTCTTTCAGATTGATGTGTGCCAGCGATGCATACCGCGCCGGAATATTGCTTCGCTGATACGTCGTACAATATTGGAAGGAAGAGTAGCAAAATGTTGTGTCGAGATGAAATGGTATCGAAATTGAAAATATAATTACATGATTTCTATACGGAATATTCTGTAATACCAGGAAAATATATAGGAATATGAATATAATTTATTTCATAAATGAAAATAAATAAAAAGCTTAATTCTCATCTGGAAGCCATTTTTTGAGCTGTAATCACGTTTTGAAACAGTGCACGTTTTCATTGTTTAAAACTTGAAAAAGTGAAGGCTTGGAACTATGAAAACGTGAACGCTTTCAGAATTGGCCTTCCCAAATATGCTGAAATTCGATTCAACGCCATTGATTAACATAGTTGGGAATTTAAAAGTTCTAGAATTGGGCATCTGGAGTCCTATTCCTAAAATCAGTGATAAGTGAATATGAGAAGAAGATAGTGAGAAAATCGGTATACAATCGGTTGATAACAATTTTCTCACTATTTTTTTTATCATACTCACTCTCACTCTTTCCAGGAATAGGGATCCCGGAGGAGCGTTTATTTTTCACGCAGTAAAATCCTTTAATTTTCCTTGACACGAAGTGAAAATATAGACAAAACCTTCCTATTGGATTTAGTCTAAGCTATTGGTTAGCAAAACACACTTTTCCGGAAAGCGCAACACCGCTCGTTGAAAATGAGAATACACACTTATAAAGGAAAATATGAGTGAATTATTAATTACCTTTTTCTAAGCTGTCTATTTGTTCGTTAGTGAAGGAAGTTCGATTTCTCTGCAGTTTTCTCTTCAACCTAAGCCTAAGTTGCGAGTCTTCGTCTCCCGAAGAATTGTGTTCTGAGTTTCCGTCGGACGTGTTGTCGTGCACGAGATCGGCTGGAACACAAAACACAACAGACGTTCAAACACGTGCTGAGGGAATTATTTTAGTTTACTTTAATTCAAAACTAGAGCCCAAATAATCAATAGAAACATTAATTGTTTTACTTTGTAGTCCGACATTTTCATTGAAAGCTAATTGAATTATCAACTAGCATTTTGACGGGAAAAACAGAAAGAGTTGATTGAAACCGCAATATTATTTGCGACCAAAGCCATCACGATTTAACATTGCGTTTATGTGTTTACATAGCCCTTTTGACTTCAAAGGTCAATTGGGCAGTTTCGTGCGGTCGAAATTGTCCTGGTGAAATCAGACTTTGAATATAGACCCCTTGATGACTATTCATCCCACAATAATATTGTTTTGTTTGTATATATCCTAGACATTATGCCTACTTTCAATATTCTACGTTTTTAATTCATTCTACAACTAAAGAGTTCCCTTCCTATATTCAACGTTTTGGATGATACTAAATGCTCGATTCATTTATTTCTCTCTGTGCTCTGGAGGAGTTAATTAGTTTTCGTTTCGTGACAGTTCGCGAGTTTTTTTTCTATTTAAATGTATATTCATACATTTAAATATAAATAAATAATACAACAATTAATCCAATTAACCGTGTTTTTCCAGGCATGTCCAAGGACTCATTTGACTCATTAGTGCCCCCCTCCCTCCCCCCCTTGAATAATGTTCAAGTAATGTTTAAGTAAGTCTTGAGTAATGTAAAACTAAAAATATTGTTTAAAAAACATATTAAACTTGTGAAAGTATTTATTTACTACAAATAAGACACAAAATAACGAATTTGTCAATTATTTCGAAAAATTTGAAATTTTTTAGAATAACATGTAGATTGTTAATGAAATGTTTATTCAATCCATTTTACCGGACCTCTGAATGTGGAAATTGTGTCCAGTTTTAATTTCAGGATGTGAGTTACACTTATACTATTTCGAACTGAATTATTTTGACCACCCTAAAATTAGATTTGGCTCCGTTATGATAATTTCTGAAATAAATAGTGCATACTACAATGGAATAATTTGTTCTACTGTCTCTTGTCTTGAATAGAACTGTGTCCACATCATGGTCCGTAATGACGCAATACGTCCTCCCTTGTTTGCCCATATGTGACGTCACATTCACCCCCCACGACTAATTGGATCCCGATCATACAAAGTGACTTACTAAGTAAGATAGTTGTGTTTAATGCAGTTACGTGTAGCAAAGATCGCACGCATGACCGGCTTTGTGCGTAACGAGCTCGTGCATTGTGCGTTATTAGATTGCGGTGTAATAGGTTGATTGTGTAATAGATAGATACAGGGGGTGGGGGAGAGGGCGGGGCGCATCTGGTGGATAACAGTCGTACGACAGTCACATGGTATGATGTCACACGGTATGATGTCACAAGGTATGATGTCACAAGGTATGATGTCACATGGTATGATGTCACGTTACGGCATTTCAATCAGAGAAACAGGAACCGGAATAGAAACCGGAAGAACTGGCATAGAACTGGAACCCAGATTAAATTTTAGGTATTGAACCGGAACCCTTAAATAATTAATTTCGTTAAAATTTTATTTGAATGCCCTACCACATCTCAAATTATTAAATTACAGTTTACAGTTTTTCAAACAATGAATCGCCAGATTAAACTAGTTGTGAGTTTTTCGAAGTTCCATTTGTGGGCGCTGTGCGTTTATTAGACATTTCTTGCCTTATGCAATCTACTGTCCTAAGTCCCAAAAAGTCTTCTAAATTATATGACGCTTCAGATTATAACAATTTGATTTCTCGAAACAGATCTGTATTTATTTCCAAAAAAGTGGTTTTGAATTCTCTCAACTTGACTTTTTATGTCCTTTAATTCACG